>VMDR010000232.1:0-311012 GCA_007922815.1 Macrotus californicus
GTGCCTGAGAGCAGGTCTGCGCGGCCTAGATCCCGGTGCCTGAGAGCAGGTCTGCGCGGCCTAGGTCCCGGTGCCTGAGAGCAGGTCTGCGCGGCCGACTCGTCAGCGCTGGTGCTGCTGCTCCTCCGAGGTGGGGGCGAAGCAAAGGCGGCCCAGAGGGGCCATGGCTAATCGGAGGCAGGACTCGAGGTAGAACACCTGCTCCTCAGGCTACCGCTGTGTGCAGTGGCCGCCTGTCAGGGTGCCTTGTTTGTCCTTCCTACCTGGGATTTTAATTTCTCTAAGGTGCTATGGTATAATAAGAAATGTATTTGGTCCTTGCCCCTGTTCCTGGCTCCCCAAAGCCTTGGAATTCCCTGAAGGATGCAAATGACTTTTGTCACTCACGAGGAGGCCCATGTGAGCACAGCTGTTCACACCAGTAAGGTGGCCCATGGTGGGGTCCCTAGAGGGTCTCACAGTGAGCTGGTCACCAGAGAGACCAAGTGACTAGAGGGTGGAAATTTTTAGCCCCACCCACCAACCTCTGGGCAAGGAAGGAGGGGCTGCTGAGTAAGCCCCATGAGGGCTCTTGAACGATGAGATGTGATGAGCTTCCGGGTGAAGGGGATATCACAGGCCTGAAGGGTGGTGTGGCCCCCACACCCCAGGGACAGCCACTGCTGCACTCAGACACTCCCAGACCTCGCCCTGTGAGCCTCTGCGACCTTTGCAGTAAAACCACTCGTAATGAACAGCAGACAGAAGTACATGCTTCCCTGAGCGCTGTGAGCTGCTCTAGCAAACTAACCAAAATGGAAGAAGAGGTCCTGCGAACCTCCAGGCTATAGCCGGTCAGTCAGAAAGCACAGGTTTCCAAATGGTGTCTGAAGTGGGGGCAGTCCCGTGGGACTGACCCCTGACCTGTGGGATCTGGCCCTATGTCCAGGGAGACAGTACCAGAATCGTGTTCACTTTGCAGGACACCAGTCAGTGCCCACTGAGACCTGGGGAGTGGCTAAATAGTATGGAAAACATTCCAGACATGCCTTCTAGACTTCCAGTGTAACAGGAATTGATCTTATGGCTAAAATTACACAACTCTTAGAAGAAAACCCAGGGAAATGCCTCATGACACTGAATGTGGCCATTTCTCCAATATGGCACCAAAAGTATAGATAAGTTGGACGGTATAAAAATCAAAAACTTCTGTGCATCAGAGTCATCAGAGTAAAAAGGCAACCCAAAGCACAGGAGAAAATGTTTATAAATCATGTGTCTCACAAGGAGTCAACATCCAGAATATATAAAGAACTCCCAGAACTCAACAAGAAAATCAAACAAACAAACAACCCAATTTAAAAATGGACAAGGACTTAAATGGACACGTATCTGCAGAAGACACACAGATGACCGACAGGCAGGTGAAAAGCTGCCCGACCAGCCCGACCACCAAAGAGAAGCAGGTCAGAACCACAGTGCGACAGCACTCGCTCCCCTGGGGTGGCTGCTGTCCGAGGGAGAGGAAACAGGTGCTGGGGGGCGTGGGGAAACCGAAAGACGTGCACAGCCCGTGGGAATGTAAAAGGGTGCAGTCGCTGTGGAAAACAGTATAGAGGTTCCCCCCAAAATTAAATACAGAATCACCGTATGACCCAGGAATTCCACTGCTGAGTGTACACCCAAAGGGACTGAGAGCGGGGGCTCAAGCAGGTACCTGTCCACCCACACTCAGAGCAGCACCATTCACAACAGCCAAAAAGCGGAAGCAGCCCACGCGTCTGCCATGGATGGATGGGTGAGTAAGATGTGGTACACACATACATTCACTGGAATATTACTCATCCTTAAAAAGGGGATTCTCACGCATGCTACAACATGGATGGACCTTGAGGACATCACACTAAGTGAAATAAGCCAGTCACACAAAGATGAGTGCTACACGTCCCCACTTAGATGAGGTTCCTAGACAGAAATTCAGAGACAGAAGCAGAACGGCCATTACCAGGACCTGGGGGAGGGGGACAGGGAGTTGCTATTCAACGGGCCGACTTTCAGTTTTGCAAAATGAAGGAGTGGACAGTAAGATAGTCACACAACAACGTGCATGTACTCCACACCACTGAACCGCACACTTACGAATAATTACGACGGGCCCTGGCTGGTGGGGCTCAGTGGACTGAGCGCTGGCCTGTGAGCCCAAAGGTCGCCAGTTCGATTCCCAGTCAGGGCACGTGCCTGGGCTGCAGGCCAGGTCCCCTGATGGGGGCGCCTGAGAGGCAGCTGATCGACATTTCCCTCTCACATCAGTGTTTCTCGCCCTCTTTCTCCCTCCCTTCCCCTCTCTCTAAAAAACAAACAAAATCTTTAAAGAAAAAAAGAATAATTAGGATGGTCAATTTTATGCTGTGTATTTGCTATAAGTAAAACTTAAAAAACAAGAAAAGCGCCTCAGGGTGCTCGGACTGTGATCCTGCACAAAGTGTCCCCCTCCCCGCTCCTCCCCCCAGCTAAGAAGAAGGAACGTGTGAGAGCTCCAAGGACTCACCGGCCAAAAAAAGCCACTTTCATGTGCCGCCGGGCCAGCACCTCGCTGATGCCCCTCACTTTGGACAAGTAACCTTTGACATCCAGAACCTGTTCTTCTGTCGTAACAGGGTCCAGCTCCGCATTCCTGTAGGTGTCTGGAGGTGGAGATGGAAAACGGGTCAACGCCTGGCCTAACGAGCTCACTGTCACGGGTCTGGAAGGGACAGAGTCTACCGCCACAGCTCCCTGCTGTTGTTCGGTTGAAGGTGCAGATCCCCTACTATGGGGCCCCGCTCCAGGGCCAGGACGTGCTGGCCCTGCCTCTTCCTAGCTTTGTGACCTCAGGTAAACGAGCCCTTCCGGTCTTAGTTTCCTCACCCTTAAAACGGAGATAACAGTACCTACCTCGTGTGACTATTGCACGGATAAATAAAAGAAAATGCAGAAAGTGATAAAAACAGTGGCTGGTGCGTGATGAATACGTGAATATTAACTGCCGTCATTTGTATGTTTATTACGTAACAAACACATATAGAGTTTTCCCTACGTCTCAGGCACTGTTCTGATCACTTTTCAAACAGCACCATTTGCCAGTCTCAGAGTTAGCAAAGGGCAGAGCCAGGAAAGGGGCCAGGCACCGGGCTCCAGGGGCCTGGCTCTTCGCCACCCTGTGTGCCTTCCCCAGGCCCTGCCTGACCGGGTCCTGCCTCCTGCTCCCGCAGGGTCTCTCACATCCCGCTGCCTCATGCCCCACCTCTCCGTGTCTCAGCAGGCACCGTGCTGCTGCATTACTCTGGGCTTTGCTCAGTGCTGCCCCCGACCCGACCCCCACTCTGAAGAATGAACGCAGCCTTGGAGACCCTTTGGCTCATTCCCACTTAACCTCAGGTCTAGCTTGGACTGCACAGTCCCCAGGAAGTCTTCCCTGCCCCCCCAACCTGAGCCAGGTCCCCTGGTCTGTGCTCCCACAGCACTCTATACTTCTCCCTTTGCAGCAGTTACCTCCCGGAAGTGTTGTCATCTAGCTCACCTGTCTGCATCATCTAGCACGTGAGGGCCAGACTGCCTGATCCCAGTGCCCAGCAGGCGTGCAATGCTTGCTAAGCAAATGAACACTGGGATCACTGCGCTGTTCTTTCCCAGATGAGTACCGAATCATGACAGGTGGGAGCACTGAGCAAGACCCCGCCCCACCCCACCCAGTACTTGCCCCAGGAAGATGCACCAGCAAGGTGGAGAGAAGACAGGAGTTTGGACCCCAGCACACCCTTGCTGCAATGGACTACATACTTATGTCCCCTCCATGTGATGTGCACGGTATGATGGTCTGTGGAGGTGGGGCCCTTAGGAGGTTATGACAGTAAAGCCCTCATGACTGGAATTAGTGCCCTTATGAAGGAGACCCCAGAGAGCCAGCCAGCTCCTTCTGCAGGTGGTTACATGCAAGGTTACAGAGAAAAGATAAGAGTCTAGGGAGCTGGCCCTGACCAGACACCAAGTCTGCTGATGCCTTGACCTTGGACTTCCCAGCCTCCAGAACTTCTGTTGCTCATAAGCCACCCAGACTATGGTGTTTCTATCACAGCAGCCCAACAGGCTAAGACACTTGTGAACCACTGGGCTGACAGGCCCCAGACCTGAGGACACTCCCACAGTATTCAGAGCACAAGCGGCATTTCAGACCCCGCCCAGCGAGTTTCCCCTGCAGCGGGCGCCATGCTGGAAAACCTTCAGTAGGCACGTGTTTGTCAGCAGCACCATCTGGGTAAGTGACTCAGAGGGTGAATCTGGGGTCTGGGAGGGTAGTGGCTTGGTCGGCCCCATCCCCACATGCCCACTGCCAGGCACACCAGGGCCACCACTAAATAAGCAGGTAATGAACTGGAATATTTTCAGTGGACTAGAATAATTTCAACGACCAATCTCACAATTTTAAAAGTCAGATTTTAAATTTAACAAACATGTAGGAAATACTCTCTTGTACCAAGCACCATGCTAAGGGCAGGGCATAGACAGACCACTCTTCATATCAGTGTGCTCGGGCAGCTTGACACGGCACCAGACTGGGTGGCTCACACACAACAGAAAAGTACTGCTCAGTTCTCGGGGCTGAAGACTCAGATTAGGGTGCCAGCCTGGCTGGGTGAGGGCCATCTTCCAGTTCGCAGACTTGCTGCTGTGTCCTTACCTGGAGGAAGGAGGGTAGGGCACTCTGTGGGGGTCTCTTTTATAAGGGCACCAATCCCATTCATGAGGGCTCCACCTTCATGGCCTAATCATTTCCCAAAGGCCCACCTCCTAACACCATCACAGGGGCCTCAGGGTTGGGGGAACACAGACACTGAGACCATAGTACTGGACGTACTTCCTTTTTCCTAATAGCAGCCTGACCTGTAAACCCACCAGAAGCCACGCCACTCTAGTGGATAAGAGAGTGAAGGGTGGTGTCCTGGGGGCATTTCCACTGAACTTCTAGGGTTCTGCAGACTAGGATCTGAGAAGCCCTGGTCTGCTCATAAGTGAGGAGACCGATGGCAGATAAGACTCCGCTACTGGGTTTTCACCGGCAACCCCAGGACCTGGAGCCAGGGGCGCCTCCTGGAGAGGGAGTCTGTCCTCTCTGCCGTGGAGCAGAGACTACAGGTTGGGCTCAAATTAGTAACTGATGAGAAAGGTGCCAGTGACGCAAGTTTCCTATTCTTAGCCCTGCTGCCTAAAAACATCAGAGAGGTCCCTGGTCAGAGGTAAACAACCGCCACAAAGAGCCCGGGCTTTGGAGTCCGGGGCACCTGGGTAAGCCCCGCGTCACTTGCTAAGTATCACACAACTCTCACATCTCAACATGCTTGTTTGAGATGGGGATGAGGTCCACCCACCCCTCGTGGCAAAATGAAACGGTACACACAGAATCCTTAGATGAATTCTCTTGTTTCCCTGGCCGATCTCCCTGGAGTCCAACTCCACACGCTTCCAAGCAAAGCACCGCGGACGGTGACAACCCATCTGGGTGTGAGCTCTGCGAGAGCAGGGCTGTTCCTGTCCACCCCCAAAGCCCGCCACCTAAATAACCGAATTGCTGGGTGTGGGTCCGGCTCAGCAGGCTGTCTGTCTCACCTTCAAGGAATGTGGCACTTTCTTGGATGTAGGCCCCCAGCTGCTCAAAAATGCCATTGATCTTCTTCTTGGCAGTGACAAAGTGCTTGAGTGGAGAAGCATTCACCTCAGCCATGTGTCTCTTATCCTTCTTGACTGTGACAATGGAGTTGCATCGAGAGAAGAACAGGGACATCGCGCTGCAAGAGAAGACAATGTGAGCAAACCCGGAATCACCCAGCTTGGGATGTTCCGCTGGGGGTATGGCAGGGTGCAGGAAGGGGAACTGGGACCAGCCCTGGGGTCCATCGAGAAAGCAGGGCCCACCAGGACCAGATCAGGGCTGCTGAAATAAGAGCCACATCCCAAGAATAGGAAAGGACCTCTCAGGACACTAGGCCCATAGCGTGGGCACTCAGACCCTGGAGCCAGGGTCCAAGTTCAGGCCTGGTGCTGGCCGTTCCTCGCCTGCTGAACAATGGCAGACCCAGCCTTCCTCACCTCAGAGAGACGGGGAGGACTCAAGAGGTGACACACAGAGAAGCCCTCGTCTGCATCTTAGGCAGTAAGGCATGACAGAAACCTCACTCATTTCCTATAACCTGAGAAAGTGCTGAATACTGAAAGCAGTGGAAGCAGTGACACTTGACACCAGTGACTCCCACCACTACCCCCTCTGGCCACTTTGCTGCCCAGGCCCTGCCAGCCCTGATTTCTGGAAAGATTTCAGTTTGGGGGTGGGGGGGGGGCACACAAGGAAGGATGATCCTCAAGGGAGAGGTCCGTAATTCATTTACAGACACCCACTGGTCTCTCTCACTATCGACATGCGCACAGAGAAAATGTGGAAGCTGAAGGCAGATGAACCCACAACCCCACTGTGAACAAGAGGGGCTACGTGGTAACTCTGACAAGCTCAGTGGCCAAAAGTAACCTCACGGTTTTTATGTACTATTTTAAGAACATTTTTCCAGCCCTGGCTGGTATGGTTCAGTGGACTGAGTATCAGCCTGCAAACCAAAGGGTCACGGATTTGATTCCCAGTCAGGGCACATGCCTGGGTTGCGGGCCAGGTCCCCAGTTGGGGGTGCACAAGAGGCAACGTCACACTGATGTTTCTCTCCCTCTCTTCCCCTCTCTCTAAAAATAAATAAAATCTTTAAAAAAGTATTGAAAAATAAACATTCCTCCTGTATTTTTGCAAACATATTAAAATTGTCATGGCTACACTATAAATTACATCAGCACCCTTTTGTTGGCTGTTGTCAATTTTAAGTTATAAATAAATCTAATGTGATCAAAAAAATAAATAAATAAGGAAGTAACCTCACAGGATGATCTGATGATGAACCCCTAACCAGTCAGGTTACAGTGGGCAGGCAGTCTTGCTTCAGGCCTTTACCTGCCTCAGTGGGTGAGTCCTTGCCTTAACCTTCGTTCTTAGGCATCTAGGTCAGTGAACCTCTGAAATGCTCTCATGGGACCACACATCTGGTTGTCCGCATACCATCTCTATTCACTGCAGATGTTAAATGCTATTCGGTCCCACCAATGTAAAAGAAGTATGCCTCTCTCCATTTACCTTTTATCCAATCAGAGACTCCCCGGGTTTGCTCTCCCCACCCACAATTATTAGTCTGCCACCAATGGATTTCATGCAATGGTCCTCACAGCCCCTCCTTTCCTCCCCAGCGCGTGGAAAGAACCGCAGAACCACTGCTGCCCACAGCGCTCTCTCAGTCTTGCTCCCGGGCAGCCCCTGCTTTGGCTCTAATTCACTCTCATAAGCCACCTCTACAGGCCTGGGAGTTCTGACGTGGATACCACCGCCCTGGGGTAAGCACCGGCACCATTCGTTTGCACCGCAGCCTGCTTCGGGGTGGGCAGCTCTGCTGCTCTCACTCAATCACACACACGTCCACAGGGCCTATGTTGTTCAGAGAGTGATAACATGTTAGGGGCTGCAAGACCTGACTCCAAAGACCTAGAGATCTTTGGCTAAAGTTAAAAGGCCAGACAGATCGGAAAAGGTGGCACCTACACGTGGCTGGGAGTCTCTGGTCCCAAAAGCAGGCCACTCCTGAGAGACCCCACAACAAAGAGAGCTACTTCCCCAGCAGAGCCCTCAGATCCTAGGATGTCAAAGGAGAAAGGCCCCTTCGAGGACGAGGCATAGAGTGCGCAGCTGTGTGGGTACGCCTGGCTGCACCCTCCTGAACACCTGCAAATTCCTGTCAACCACGCCCTCTCCAGCAGCCCTGATCCCAGTGTCATCAGCCCTGGCTGCCCCCGCCCCCCACCAAGCAGTTGTGCCCTCTCTCTGGGAAAGAAGAAGAAGGCGTTGCTCATGAGCGAGCATATTTGAGAAACTTGCACAGGGTGCCACAGGGTGTTGAGTAAGTCCCTGAGAAGCAGAAACACCTAGAGAAAGCAGATTTAGCATAGTACCTGAAAGCTGGCCCTTAGGAACTCACCGTCCCCCAGAGTGGGCAACAAGACAGGCCCACAGGAAAACAGGGACTCATGGGTTTTGCCTAGACCTACAAATTCCTTTGCGCTGTTAATGGTTTCTGGGAAGACAGGAGAAGTGACGACACGTCCATTCCTCCCTCCCTCCTCAGTTGACCACGACTGTGGGAGAGACTGTCTCAGCGCAGAGGCCACGGGTCAAGGGCTTCGATGAGAGAGACAGCAGAGCCCTGGGAAGGGACACTGGGAAGTGGTACCACTGGCCCCTCCAAAGCTGAAAAAGAGCGCGTGCTGAAGCCAGGCTCACTGGGGCCCAGCACTGCGGACAGTTAGAGAAACGGGGATGCACGCACGTAAAAGAGGAAAGCCTCCAGAGGGAGAAGACAGGGGTCTGAGATGGGGCGTGATGCAGCAGCGTAGATGACAAACTCTGGAATGACACACCGCTGGGCGCAAATCGTACTTGGTCTATCTCTGGGCTACATGAACTTGAGCAAGTTATTGAACCTCAGAGCCTTGGGTTCTTCCTGTGTACAATGAGTGTGACACCACAGACTGAGAAGTCTAGGGATGACACAGGACGAGCTCAAAGGGAGCTCTACATGTTACATAAAGCTACAACAAACTCACCGGCAAGATGACAACACCCAGCCTTCAGGGAAGGGCAGATGCAACCCCACAACACACCCACAGCTCCCCCACCTGCTGCAGCGAGGACGGACTAGACAGGTGTGCTCAGGGGTGAGGGTCAGCAGCGCTCAGCCCTAGAAGTGACTTGCTTACAGGCAGCAAGTTCCCTGAGATCAGCGGGGCTTGTAGAAGCAAGTGCTTTCAGGTTCTGGTCGTTGTTCGCAAGCCCAGAGGACCCGAGACCACAAGTGTTAGTGTTCAGCGAGTGCAAGATTCAAAGGCATGCACACTAGCAAAAGTGCAGTGGTTCAATGTGACAAGGTCAACTGGGACTTCAGCTTGTCTAGGAGCCAACCTGCTCTCACCACTGCCCACGTGCAGCCGCATGCCCCGCCCTAAACTGCTCCCGTGGAACCTCTCAGCCCTCCAAACTGGGATTTCTCTGGTTCTGTTGATTTCCAAGCTGAGATTCCATGTTTGTGTTGCACATGCTGCTTTCGGCCTGGACTCTTCTTTCTTTCCCTTCTCACTCATTTGACTCCAACTGTCCTTCTAGACCCAATTCTAGTGTCACCCCCTCTGTGAAGCCTTCCCTGATGTCTCCATGGAGGACACACAACCTTACCAGACGTTTTGGTTTTTTACTGCACTCCTTCTCTGTTTAATGTATGAGCTTCTAGAAAGCCCGTCTCTGACATAGAGCAGTGACCTATTTCCATTTCTACTTTCCTCCCCCACAACTGCGAGAAACATGGGGAGTACCTTCTTACCCTCCCATCCCTGGAATACACAAACCTACTTTTTTCTTAAAATGCAGCTTTTAACTAAGCATTTGTTTCTTAGTATTTGGAGCTCAGTGAGTCAAGACTTGAACAAATGGTTTCAGGTTCCAGAATTTAATCCTTCCAAAGAGAAAGCGAGACACGTATAGGAGTACAAATGGACCAAAGTTGCAAAATATACACACACGAGCCACGCATAGGTGTACAAATGGACCAAAGGAGCAAAATATACGCACACGAGCCAAGACAGGGCCCCTACTATCTTGAGGCTCCGCCTGCTGGCTTCCTAGCCTTCCCGAGTGGTGGGCGGCGGCTGGGTTCCTGTTCCTCCTCTGGAAAGCCCCGATAGTCCCTACTTTACCGCAGGGCTCCCCGCGGCATGTGGGGCCCGTCCCCCGGGCACAGCCGGGCCCAAGTCCAGCTCCAACACCAGTTGCACACTGTGCCGCAAAGTACTCTTAGTGGCAAGGTTTCTGCCAGTTTACAGCAGCATTTCCCAAAGTGCGGCCCACAGCGCTCCAGTGCCCCCAATGTGCCATGCAGAATCCGTTCGCACAATGCTATATCTATGCTTCAGACCCCTTCCACTGGAGTCCACGAGCAGAGGAAAGACTTTGGGAAGCAAGGCCTGTTGTAAAGACACTAGTTTAACCACATACTTAAGGCAGCCTCTCAAAAATGTATCTGAAGAAACCTTCTTCTATGTAATAGTTTTCAGAATCCTGAGGATCACGCTTTGGATCACTCATCCTGACAGTCTCCCACTCCCACCCCGAAGAACTGCAGGGGGCACAATACTACTAGATTGTTATTAATGTTAACCTAAGGCCAGAACCAAACCCAATGCTAAACTGCAACTATCAGCACTCCAACATAATCAAAAGCTTTGCCTCGACTTCAGCCATTAGTAGAGAAGTATTAGGTGTCTAGGGTGTAGGGAGAGCAGCAGCAAAGCTCACTGCACGGTGTGTTTGGATCCCAAGCACAGTCCCTGGATCCACACCACCTCCTTACCCAGATTTATGTACAGCAACTCCTAGCAGGGAAAATAAAGTGGATCCACCGGATCGTCTGCTGGCACAACTGGAGCAGAGGAGAAGCTGAGAAATTGAAACAAATAGTATACAGGGTAAAGGAGGCAGAGCTGACTCATAGAAGAGCCATGATAAGGAGCCAATCTCTGCTAGGCAAAGCGGGGGAGGGTGGAGCCAGCACAACAGAGAACAAACAAGGAAGACTAATTCTTCAGAGCCCCAGAGATCCTGGCTACTTTCTGAACTGTCCACCTTCAAACAGGCTCTCTCGGCAACTGGTGCACCCCTCCACGGAAGTAGAAAGGAGACAGTTTTGCAACACAGGTTGGCAAACTCCAGCTCTGTGCAAAGATGACCCCACCCAAGAGACTTGCCACTGGACGGCTCACAGAGCAGGTCCCTTTCCACTCAACCCAGATCCAGAGTTCCAGGCATCACAGCCACCACTTACTTTTTGGATGGTGAGAGACCTTCACCAGGTGGGCATCGTGGACATGGCTGGGTCAAAAAAGACGAGAAGTATTTCCGTTCTCCTCTGTCCTGTCTCAGGTTGAGGTTGGCTACTGATTATGTTAACTCCACCAGTTCCGACTTTGGAAAGAAAAAGGGACATGTCAACAGATAGAAAAAACAAAACAAAACACCTGGTGTGCTGCAGAACACGTCTCACCAGGTATAACGCTGAACAAACTCATCCCTGAGGGTGGCTGACTCAGTGAGGCAGGGCTGCACGATCTGTGAAGGGCCCTGCGGGAAAACCCGACCCGCAGGTACGGAGCCAATCCTGGGTGTGCACAGACACATGCTCGGTCCCTGGATGGGCGGCCATGGCTGGCCAGAAGCAGGGGCACTGGCGAGGCCAATCCAGACCCAGGGGTGGGAGGAGAGGAGGGAGTACAGCCTGGCACAAGGACTGAGCTTGAGGGCCGTGGAACCGAGGACTGGAGAGAGAAGGGCAGGGATGAGGAAAAGAAGTGGAACTTAGTGGAAACCTGTGTGTGCCAGATGGAAAATGTCTTATTTAATTCTCAAGTCTGTGGTTCAGAGAAATTTGACATTCATGAGCTGAGAACGGAGATGCCACCTCCCTTTGGCTCAAAGCTCACCTGCTTTCAACCATGTTACACGGGCAATGATCCGAGCCCTTTCTGGGAGGAGGGAAAGGGAGAGGATAGAGAAATTAAAGAAATAGGGCAGTGAAGGATGACAAGAGAGGGGAAGGGGCAGTTTTGGCTTTATGCATCCAAATGGCTAATTATTCGGCCTTCTCTGGGTGTCTTCTTTGTGAGTGCTAGGCCTAGAGTCAGGGATAGGTACAAAAACAGTCCACGCCCTCAAGGGGCTTACCGTCAGGGTTGAAGTCAAACAAGTACACAGACAACCATATGAGAGTGTAGTAAGTGCCCAGAGTGGGAGAGGTCGGCGCGGGGCGCTACGGTGATGAACGCCGGCACTCATCCTATGCGGAGTAAACATTGGCTAACACAAAGGGCTGGGTAAGAAATGGGGAAAAGGCAGGGATTGAAAGTGGCCGTGAAGCCTGGGTGGGCGGAGGCGACGAGGCGCCTCAGGGGACCCCGCCTTGATTCCCGCCCCCTCCTCTCAGGGCCAAGGAGGGCCCCGCGGCGAGGCCAGAGCTTGGAGATGCCCGCCCCCGTGCCTGAATCTGTAACCTCAGGGCCCCTAGCATCTCACCGGCCCGGGCCGGGGTGCCCAGGACTCGCCGGGCTGGGCCGGGTCCGTCCCCACCACCCGGGCGTTCGCCCTCTCACCTTCACCTTCCCGGCCTCGCGGCCGCCATCATGCTCTTAACATCATCCGCGAGCGCCAGTCGAAGGAGAGGCGGAAGAAGGAAGGACGCGCGCGTCACCAGCCGCCGCAGGTCTGCTGCTGTGGCCCCGATGAGTCGTGGGACTCAGAGCTCAGCTGGTGGGATCCTATCGCTTTTTATGGGCCCGAGGTCCGCCCGCTCGCGCCTGGAGAGGCGTCTCCGCGCTCTCCTTCACCGGCCCCGCGTCCCAAGCAGATGACGTAAGCGCTGGACTCCTGCTGCCTCATGGGGGCTGTAGTTCCGCCGGGAGCCGGGCTGGGCGGGGCCTCCAACTGTCAAAAGGACAAAGAAAACAAGGGCGTGGATTGGAGGTTCCCGCTACTTCTTTGGTGGCCCAGAGCCTCTGCTAGGTCTGGGATCTAACCTTTCGTTTTGTGATTTTGGAGAAGCGCTCGCCAGAGGAAGGCATGAAGCACGTTGGGGCCTGCTGCCCTTCAACTGACTTTGAGAAGTAAGAGCAGTCCCTGAGCTGGTTCTTAACATACCTCATTTTATTTAACCTTCACACCATGTCTAGGAGGCTCAGAGAGATCACCCCAGCTCACATACAGCAGATCACTGAGCCTCATTGTGTGCCAGGCACTAGGACTCAGCAATAAACAGGTCTCCTGATGGCCTCAGTCACAGCAGGTTCCCTGGTATGGCAGCCACTAGCCACATATGGCCTTGGAGCCCCTAGTGTGAACTGAGATGTGCTGTGTAACACTTAGTAGCCAAAAAGTGTGTAAGCAATCTCATTATTTTCTTGTATTGATTATGTGTTAAAGTTGTAAACCAAAAAAAAAAAAAGGGGGGGGGGGTTCTATGGAAAGTAACCTCACCAGGTGATCTGAGTGTAAATTCCTAACTGGGCTGGTCATGGTGGGTAGTCACACCCCAGGCCTACAGCTACGTTACTAAGAGGCTTATCTTTGCCTTAAGCAAGCTGTGCCCATTGTTAACACACTTTTGAAATGCCCCTTTTCTGACCCCTGGAGACAGCACGTAATCTTAACTATTCTGCAATCCCATTCCCAAATTGCTTCCTCCTACCTTACATAACCTTCCTTATATTCCTTCCTCAATTTCAAATGCATAAAAGATGCCACACTGTTAGTCTCCAGAGCATTTGAGATCTTGTTCTCCGGCGTGTGTCATCAGTTTGGCTCACATATAAGAAAATGTCCCTACAAGTTTGAACATTTCTCACGTAGACAAAGTGATAATATTTGGGATAAATTGAGTTAAATAAAATATATAACTAAAATTAAGTTCACCTGTTTCTTTTTACTGTTGAAAATGTGGCTCCTAAAGAAATCTAAACTTATGTAAATGGCTTGCTGTGATATTGTGGTTTATGGTAAGAAATATATATATTTGGCCTTTGTCCACTGTTCCTGGCACATATCTCCTGAAATCCTCATAATTTTCTGTTTAAAAAACCACAGGAGCATCTTTTGTTACAATATCCACTCTTGTCCTCAGTTCCTGGACTAGCTCCTGAGCTATGCAGACAAAAACGTGAATGTGATGTTTTTTGTTATTTGTAACAAGTCCCTCTCAACCCCATCTGAGATGATGCCGAGGATAGGAGCTGGTTACCATGGGAACCAATGATGTGATTAGAGGGTTGGCACTTTCAGCCTCACCACTCCCTCAACCTCCTGGGAGCGGAGAGGAGCTGGACATTGACTTGGTCACTAATGGCCAAGGAGTAATTTAATCGGTCATGCCTCAGAAATGAAGCCGCCATAAAAATCCTTGAATTACGGGGTTCAGAGAGCTTCTGGGTTGGTGAACATTTGGAGGGGCTGGGAGGGCGGTGCACTTGGAGCTAGCAGGAAACTCCTCGCCTCTTCCCACATAGCTTGCCCTATGCATCTCTTCCATTTGGTCATTCCTAAGAACCCGAGGAGGGGGTTGTGGAAATCTGATTTATAACGGATTAGTGTGGGGGAGGAAATATAATTTTTCCTCCTACCCTTTTAAGTTCCTCTGGCTGGACTAATAATCAAGTTAACATGAGACAGATTTACAGGAGAAAATGACCAAATTTATTACTTATGTACATACATGGGTTCCATGAGACTGTGAGACCTCAGTGCTGCAGAGGGAGACCGGGGCCAGGTTCTCGGCAGTCACAAACAAAGAACTGGACTGACCACACAGATATTGTAAAGCAAAGCAAGTGGGAAATTTATCAACAAAAGTATACTTCTCAAGACATGGGAGCGGCCATCTCTGGCCAGGGAGGGGCTCTCTTCTATTGAACAGTTATAAGCTATAGGGCTTTAGTTAAGCTTCTGCACAGTCCTCCTTGATTGCCCACTCAAGGAGGAACCCACAATGATAATTATTATCAGGTGTCATGAGGTGATTCTCGGAAATCAGGTTGCTGACAGCTGCAGTGTCTCAGGATTTCCTGCTCCATCTCCTGCCTCATTAGGACAGATGGGGCAGTTAAGGGTGATATGCCATCTTGAGCTGAGAAGGGTGGGGGCTGTGACTTGGGACTTCAATGTGCAGGAAGGCAGTTCATGTGGAAATAGGAAAGTCAATGTTTAGGAGTTTTGGGGGAAGGTCAAAGGTTCTTTCTGCGCCTTTTGTATCTTAAAAGTAACCAGCCTGATTCTCAAATTTAAATGTCACTTCCTCACTGAGGTCTTCCCGACTGCTCATTTTAAAACTGTTCTCCACGAACTTATACCTGACTCAGTCTTAGAAGTCTTATTATATCCTTTATAATTCCTACCAGGGATTGTTTGTCAATACAGTTATTTCCTGTATCTCTTAGGCTATAACCTGAGAGATAGACCTGCCTCCTTCCCCACTCTATGCAAATAGTACCCCTCCCCCCGCAAAAAAGCTTAATCAGTATCCCAAAAGGTATATTTTCGGTGGCAAATTCTGCTTCCCCTCTTGGGCCAGCAGCCTGCATTTGTCATGAGTGTTTGAAGGGGGAAGGGCAGTCTTGTGGGACTGAGCCCCTAACCCGTTGGCTCTATTGCTATCTCCAGGTAGATAGTGCCCGAATTGAGTTAAATTTGTAGGACACCCTTTCGGTGTCTGCTGAGACTGGAGAATTATTTGGTGTGGGGACAGTCCCACACATCTGGCCATCAGAAGTTTCAGAAGGGAGTAATATGTGAAGTGTAAAGGAAAACAAAGGAGTTTTATATCTCTACTGGACAGCGCTGGTCTGTAACCATGGGACAGTCTCGCCACAAATACCTCAGGAAGCAAACCGGTCCCCGCTGGATCTCCCAGCTCATCAGTTCCCAGTGAGGCCGGTCAGAGGACACCACCCTGTCACACTGCCCTGAATGAGCCAGTAGCCTCCTGTCCTGAGAGTCAGAGTCTGGACCGGGAGGCACTGCTTTGGGGTGTGATTCACATCAGGCCTGTCACATGCTGCCTTGTCTGCCTCCCTAAGGACATAGTTCTTCGAGGGCAGGCACTGAATTCCACTTCCTTTCCCTTCTTTGGCAATCTTGCCCAAGCCAGGTGGAGGCCTGGAGGTTCTCCTTCTTAAACATTTGTCCTGTCCGTTCTCTCCTGCGAGCTCTGTCACCTGCCTGGACAGCTGCAGGAGCCTCAGAATCGGCTCCCAGCCTTCTAGTTTGGCCCTCCACCTTGCACTCTGGGTCTCCTCTCTGAAACAGCTTCAAGCTGTGAGGCCCTCCAGGACAAGACTGTCCCAGTCTGGCTGATGGAGTTCTGGGGAGGGGTACAGGGAGGGGGTGGTGTGCATTTGCAGATTTTTCTCTTCAACGTTACCTATTTCTATTTTGATGGACTTTTGTACGGTGGGCTGGAGTTGCATTTGTAATCAGAAAAAGATAACAGTTAAAACAGCCTCACACACACACACACACATACACTCCCCTCATATATTGGGTTGACCAAAAAGTTTGTTTAGTTTTTACATACAGCGGCTCTAGATGGTTCTAGTTGTGCTTAGTTGTCTTGAACACCATTTGAAACAGTTTTGTTAAGGTTGTACCGTGGCAGCTGTGATGTCAGCGTGCATTTAAAAAAACTTACCAAAATTGGCGAATTTCTGTGGAGCCATTTTAACACTGAAGAGGGAGGAATATCTGCAACATTTTTGGTGTATTATGCTTTATTATTTCAAGAGAGGTGAAAACGCAACTGAAACACAAAGATCTGTGCAGTGTGTGGAGAAGGTGCTGTGACTGATCGAACGTGTCAAAAATGGTTTGGGAAGGTTCTTGGTACCACTGACATTTTGGCTAAATAATTCTTTGCTGTGGGGCTGTCTTATACATGGGAAGATGTTTAGCAGCGCCCCTGGCCTCTACCCACTAGAAGCCAATAGTGGGAGACAGCCGACATCCTCAAAATACCCAAATCAATAAAATTCTTAGTGAAAATGAAAAATGTGTCTTCTATTTTACAGAAAAAACTAAATAGACTTTTTGGCCAAATACACACACACACACACACACACACACACACACATAATCAGCTCAGAAAGGACACCCAAGAAATAGACTAGGAACAGTTGCTTCTGGGGAGTACTGGGCAGGCTGGCTGGTGACAGATGAGAAAGGGATTCAGATTTGTGCCGTTTGAATTTACCACGGGCCAACTTAAAAAACAAAACTTTAACTTTAGCAGGCATAGGCAAAACCCCCAAACGACTCCAACTACATAGTGAAGTCCAACTCCTCCTAGGTTCAAGTCCAAGTCCCCTGAGCCTGGGAAAATGGGCTTTGACAATCTGACCCCACCCGCCCCACCCACACCAGCCAGCCTGCATTCTCCGACCCCACCCGTCTGGGCCTGGCTGGCTCCAGCCGCCCAACCTAAAGAGTTTGTCTGCCCAATGGAAACCTCCTCCCCGTCCAAGGCCTGCTTCAACAGCGTCTGCTCTCAGGCTTCTCTCTCAGTACTACTCAGATTTCGGCCTGGGCAATTCCTTATTGGAGAGAGGAGCTGTCTTGTGCATTTTAGGATGCTTAGAAGCATCCCTGGCCTCTACTCACTAGTGCCTGGTTGTGCCAACCAAAAATGCCTCCAGACATTGCCAAATGTCCCTCGGGGAGGCAGAATCACCCTTAGTTGAGATGCATTGTGTTAACACAAGCCACTAGTCCGTCCTGTTCCCCACACCGGTCCAGGGTGGACCGCATTTGGTTCTCTCTGCCACTGCTAACTACTGGGTACCTGGGGGCAGGGACCAGGTTGCTGCTGAAATCGTACTCAAATCCCTGCCCCTACCACTTACCTGTGTGACCTTAGGCCAATTTCTTGGCCTCTCTGAGCCTCTATTTCCTCATCTATAAAAAGGAAACAACATCTCTACCCCAGAGCACTGT
The DNA here is from genome assembly GCA_007922815.1 of Macrotus californicus. Classification (NCBI taxonomy): domain Eukaryota; kingdom Metazoa; phylum Chordata; class Mammalia; order Chiroptera; family Phyllostomidae; genus Macrotus; species Macrotus californicus. The sequence continues at coordinate 17,669 of VMDR010000232.1, forward strand.
GTGCTGAGTCCCTGACAGGCACAATGCCTGGCCCATAGCAAGGGGTGGATCGAGGCTAGCTTTTGTTACAATAAACGCCCTGAGTCGGTTAGTGCAACAAGAAGAGTCTGTCCAGGGTACAGCAGGGGCCACCAGAAGTTTAGAAGTTCTCTGTTCTCCAATGTTCATGTTTGCAGCAAGGGTAGTCAGCGAAGGCTTCAGAGAGGAGGTGACACCCAATGCAGAGGCTGACAGATGAAGAAGCGTGCCCCAGGCAGCCGGTGCCTGGCTCACACACCAGGGTTTACGGAATATACAACTGACACCGAGATCATGTGCCTTGTTTGCGGAACACAGACCCCAGGTCTCCTAACAGCTTTCTCGCCAGCTGTGGGCTCTTGAGGCCTCTCCCTGCAGACACTCGCCCTGACATGCACACACTCACCCACCCAAGCATCTCCCAGTCCGTGGTTTGAATGACTTTTAATAGAAACTCCCCTGTTTCTGTCTGTCCCGCTCTCCAGAGACATCCGGGACAGGGTGACGCAGTGCAATGTGTGGACAGATCACCCCCATCCCCCCCCCCCGGCAAGGGTCAAGTAGGGGATGGGGCTGTGACATCCACGCCTCTCATGTCTTCCGGAGGCTTGCTGAGTCATCGTCTCCAGGGGACAACGTTTTGCTCGATGACAGGAGCCAGGAAAGAAAGGGCTTCAGCTGTCCTGGGGTGAGAGTGGGGACTTGAATCTGATCCCGGTCTCTGTGTCTATCCCGAAGCCTGGGAGAAGCTCTGGGGTGTGGCTCCGTGCCCCTAGAGTCTCTCCAGGCACTTGGGTAAGCCCGTTCTGCTCAAGTGTCACGGATGCAAGAACCAGAGGTAGGGGGAGCAGGTATTTCAGGAGACAAGTGGAAAAGGTTTTTCAGGAAGACAAGTGAGCTGGCACAACACAGAGAAAGTGAACCAACAGCCTCTCCCAGGGCTGGGTCCAGAGCACCAGGAAAGCCCCAGCCCAGGAGGTGTCCTCGCCCCTGGCCTGCAGCCCAGTCTCTCCAACGATGACTCCGAGAGCAACGGGAGGGAGGTCAAGAACCTGGAGGCTGGACCGGGTTCCCTGGGACCCCGAGGCCCCAGAGGCTGCTGGCAGTGGTTGCTGGCAGAGAGGAAAAGGTCCGAGGTGGCTGGGCCCGGCCAGTTAGGGGTCGACGAAGGACACGGCGATGTAGCGGGTGCCCTTGGTGGTGGGGAGCCCCTCGTGGTAGTGTGTGAGTCTCCCAGGGTGCATGAGGGCCCAGCCCTTCCGTGGGGCCCGGACGGAGCAGTTGTAGCGCAGGAACCGACAGCCCCCGCCCTGGGAGACAGGAAGTGTCAGTTCCCCAACAGGAAGTGTCAGCTCCCCAGCAGGAAGCTAGGCCCTTTCCCCCCCCACCCCCTATTCTCCCACCTGAGCCCCCCACAGCCAAGTGGCCCTCAGTACAGCCTGCCTAGGACACCTTGTGGAGTGACAGCCACTGGCTGCCTCAGGAAGTCACTCAGAGTGATCCAGAGTCAGGCAGCCCTGGGCAAATGTCGGCCACAGCCTTTACTAACTTGTGACCAACCTGAGCCTCGGTTTCCCCTTCTGGAAAATGGGCATTAAATTGCACGGGGTGGTGAGAATTCAATGAGATGATACAAGGGCCTCGGGCCAGTTTCTCAACCTTAGCTCTATGGATGTCTTGAACCAGATAATTCTTTTTTCTTAATTGTGGTAAAATACACGTAATACAAAGTCTACTATCATAACTATCTGTGAGCGGAAGTTCAGTGGTATTAGTACATCATACTGTTACACAGGGTCACCCCTATGGACCAGTTTATCTCATGGGGGCTCTCTGGGCATCCTGGCCTCGACCCACTAGATGCCAGCAGCACCCCCATAGTTGCGACAACCGAAAATGTCTTCAGATATTGCCAGTGTCCCCTGGTATATTGCCAACTCTCAAAGAACATAGGTTTTTTTAACAGGTGTCCTTCACAGTGTCTAACCCGGGACTGAGTCCCCAAAAACTCCTTTAAAATAGCAGCTTACAAAGTGAATGAATGAATGGATGGATGAATGGATGGGTGGATGGGTGGATGGATGAGTGGGTGGATGGGTGGATGGATGGATGGATAGATGGGTGGATGGGTGGATGGGTGGATGGATGGGTGGATGGATGGGTGGATGGATGGATGGATGGATGGGTGGATGGACATGGCTCCACAGCTGATCATACCCAGAGGCCTCCCTTGGGGCCCTGAGGCCCCCAGAACTGCTCCCTCCTCCCCCTCATATCTTCCTGGTTTCCCCAGATTTCCCCTCCAGCTCCCTCCCTGTGCCCCACACTCAGGTGAACCCCAGGTTTAGTCATGCCCAAAGCAGCCCTCTTCCAAGGATGATGTGGACCCTGAGCTCCCTGCTGCTAATGGCTAACCTTCCGTGAACACTCACTGTGGGAGCACATAAGCAACTACCTGGATGAGCTCACTTCAATCTCACAGCTCTGTGGAGGGCACTCTAAATTTTCCCTCCTAAGATATGAGGAAGCTGAGCCGCCAAGAGATTGCCTGAGGCCCCAGAGTGAAGGGGAAGCAGCACGAGGTGCAGGCTCCAGGCCTCCTGGGCCCTTGCTCTATCATGTCCACAGCCCTTTCCCTCCTACTAAACTGTGCTTTGAGTGCCTCCCCAACCCCCCAGGAAGCCTCCCCCATGGACCCAGTGCCCCTCCTCTCTGGTTCTCTAGCTCTCCAGTGCTGGCCTATCCTGGACCTGATTCAACCCCACTGTAAGCTGCTCACCAGCCAGCCCTCCTTCCTGCCTGCTCCCTAGGCCAGGATGGCCCCTGCTCACCTCGTAATCCACCCCGACCCTGTTCAGGGCGATGTTGATGGTGAAGGTGGACGCATCGTGGTGTGGCATCAGCGAGGGCTGCTCGTCCGGCTTGTAGCGGACGACAAAGGCCAGGTCGAACTGGGCCTGCACCAGGGAAGTGACACAGGGAACTGGCGTTAGAGGCAGCAAAGGCCAGGAAAGGCAAAGGTGTGCAGAAGGGTCCCTCATCCAATCTGCGGGAAGGTGGGCTCCCTGAGGGCAGGTCTGTCTAACACTGGGTTCTCCAGTGCCTGGCATAGAAAAGGTTCTCAATAAAAATGTGGGGGGGGAGGGAGGGTGAACCTGGAGAGCATTATGCTAAGTGAAATAAGCCAGTTAGAGAAAGACAAACACCGTAGGGTTTCACTCATATGTGGAATCTAATGAACAAACTGAACTAACAAGGAAAATGGGGACAGACTGAGAGAGAGCCGGCTGATAGCTCTGGGGGGAGGGGTTGGAGGGGTGGTGGGATTGAGCAAAAAGGAAAAAAGACTCAGGGACATAGACAACAGTGGGGTGATTGCAGGAGCAGTGGGGGGTGGGGAGAGGAGAAAAAGGGTGTAAAGTGGGTAAATGGTAATGGAAAAATACAATAAACAGTGTGGGGAAGAAAGAAAGGACAGAAGGGAGAGAGGAAGAGGAGGAAGGGGAGGAAGCAGAAGAAGGAAGAGAGGGAAGGGAGGAAGGGAGAGAGGGAAGAGGCAGGAAGGGAGGGTAGAATGAATGAATCTAGGCTGGTGGGCCCTTCGGGGCAGGGGTGCCCAAAGGCCCAAAGCAGGTGTTTGGAGAAAACCACGTCGAGGAGTTGCTGGGTGAGGGGGGTACAAAAGCCAAAGCGGCCCACGAGTGCGGGAGCTAAAGGCCAGCTGCGAGAAGGAAAGGGCGTTGCTGTGCGGCCGACTGGGGGCTCGTCCATCTGGTGAGCTGGCATGGGAGTCATTGAGGCCGGGGTGAGGGATACAGAGGAAGCACTCAAATGGTCACTGGTGATGTCACAGGCTAGAGGCAGAGTGGCCCTGCCTCCCCTGGTCCCAACACCTGATGGGAGGAGACTTCGCATGCCAGCCCGGAGACGAAATATGGAGACTTCTGCCCAAGCTGGGAATGCTTCTCTCCCCTTCCCCACCTGCCCCTCCCCAGACACTCCACCACCTGCCCTGGTCCCACCACCTGCCCTGGTCCCGCAGGCCTGCTCACCCTGGTATAGTAGCCGGGGTAGAGCTTCTCCGTCAGGGGCGCAATGTACTCCACCAGGAACTTGTGCCACTCCCGCTCAAAGCTGATCTGGTTCATGTGGATGTCGATGGTAGGCACGTTTTCGTAGCCGCCCTGGATGCGGCTGTCCTGGAAGTGACCCAGAGAGGGTGGTCAGCAGAATTCTAAGACGGCCCCTGACTCCCAAAGCGTGTTTAATCCCATCCCTTTGACTTTGAACCCGATGGGATAAGGTCAAGTTACAGGGCAAAAGGGAAGGGGTTTTGCAGGTGTCATTAAGGTCACTAGTAAGTTGACTTGGGTTTAATCCAAGGGGAGCTTATCCTGGGGGAGCCCTTTAAAGGAGGATCTTGAAGAGAGAGAAGCTTCCTGCTGGAAGAAGCCAGTCAGCATGAGCGCTACCACTGCAAACGATGAATTCTGCCATGGGAGCTTGGCACAGGACGGGTGCGACAGATGAGCACCGGCCCCGGCTGACACCTCGACAGCAGCCCTGTGAGACCCTGGGCACGGGACGCCGCTCCCCCACACCCAGACTCCCACCCCACAGAAATCCGGGCTTCATAAATGGGTGCTGTTTTAAGCTGTTAAACTTGGTGGTAATTTGTTACACAGCATAAAAAACCAACGCAGGGGGCCACAGGTCCCAGGCCAGCCCAGTCACTGGAGCGCATGGGTTAACTACACCCCAGAACATGTGGGCTGTGCCTGTTACTGGGTTCTGGGGGTTAGCTCAGCCTCCATAGCACGTGGATGAGGCAGGTAACCAGAATCACAGATCAGTCAGACACCAGGTCAAGGCTGGCCAGTCTCTGAGACACACTGGCCCAGGGTTACCAAACTTCCCAAGATGAGAGCAGGTATGGGGACCCGCCTTCAGCAGAACGCCACTTGCTTCTGCTGTCTGATGAGTCACTTCCTAATTCTTCCTGGTCCACGCTTGCTCATTCCTTGCCCATCCCATGCCCAATCTATGGGGGAGACTCACTCACTCTAACAGCAAACCAGGACCTGGAAGCCCAGCACCTTAAAATTAAGGCTACTCAAGTCACCTAGTAGCCCTGGCAGCTTGGGGACCAGCATTCCATCCCTTCTCTCAAGCCCCCTACTCCTAAGTGTCTGCAGGCACCCCTGCCAGCGCCCCTGTCTAAAGAGTCCCAGACAGGTTGGCTAGTATACCAGGAGAAGAGCTGAGAGGGCAGGTTCGGGTGGAGGGGCACCCCCCCACCCCCGCACCTGGGAGCCCCACCTTGTTGTCTCCCAGAGACCACTGGCCATAATGCTCCATCTCTTCCACCAGCTCATCACAGGCCGTCTCTGTGAAGATGGGGAACCAGTAGACGTCCGGGCATGGCTGGGGAGGGCAGGGGCTCTGTCACAGGGGTCCAGAGTGGCACCACCTCATCCTCCCCCTGATCCCATGGCCCTCTGCAGAACCCGCCGAGGAAGGAAGTGCAGCGCAGAGCTGGCCAAGGTCACAGAGCTACCGGTGCCAGGGCCAGAGCTGCCAGTGTGTGGGCACTGAGGGAGCAAAGGCCCGCCAGCTCGGGGGGAAAGCAAGGGAATACCCTCTTCTTACTCCTGGCCCATTGGCCGTGGTCCACAGTTGAGACCACATTTGGGGATGTTTTTCTTCCCTTTTCTGCCTGGGTCCCCAGCTGGCAAGCGTCAGGAGGAAGGGGCCCCCTGCTGCCCGTTCCCTCACCCAAGCACTGCCAGAGCACAGAAAAGTGCCTCCCCTCCTCCCCCAGCTCAGCTAGTTCGTTCCTCTGTCCTCGGGGCTCCCCCTGCCCCCCGCAGGTGTCAGGTATAAATCCCGTAGCTTTGTTCTCAGGGTGCCGCCCAGTCCTCACCATCTCTACCACCTTCCCCCCCAGCGCCTTGGTGTAGTTCTCATGGATGTACTTCTCCTTCCAGTCCTGTGGGGAGAGGGAAGCGGGCTGGGGTCCTGGGGCCTGGCCTGGGCCAGCGGGACTCACCCCTCACTCAACCCCGTGGGAGGCTCCATGAGGGCGTTCCCCCCCCCGCCCCCCGCCCTGGGCTGCACACACTGGAAGAGAACGTGTGTGTGTGCCTGTGGGGGCCGTGCTGCACCTGTGCCCTCTGCGCGCGTGAGTGTTGTTTGAGCACAAAAGCGCTCCCACAGGAGCTGGTGTTTGCACGTGTACAACACAAGCGTGCGTGTGCGTGCAGGCCCCTGTGAATGTGTAGGCACGTGCCCACGTCGGCCGTGAGCTCACAAGGTCCAGGAGCACTGTCACAACTTTCTCTTCCTCTAAGCGTCACAACACCCTCAGGGGCAAGGCAGGCAGGGACAGTACACCCATTTTACAGCTCAGATTACTGAGGCCCCAAAGGTTGAGAGGCTCAACTGAGTCACAGCAGATGGGCCTCTGACTCCTCAGCCTTTGTCCACCAGATGGCGCTGCCTCTCAACCTGCCCTTCTCTCCCAGCCCTAGCCTGACAGACCCCCTGCAGTGGAGGGAGGCAGGTGGCCCACAGGATCCCAGACTGGTCAGGCTCTGAGAAGGAGCAGCTCAGGCTATATCCATGGGGTCCCTTCTGCTCCCGCCCCTCGCCACCCACCCAGGGCCTCACCTCGGGGTTGTTGAACACCTCCCAGAGGTCATTGTGGAGGTGGGTGGTCTGGTAGTTGTCCAAGGACAGCAGGTGGCCGAAGGTGTGACGGTTGGTTAGGAACATGAACACATTCTGAGGAGAGAAGACAGGGGATGAAAGAGACCCTCCCCTCCCTGGCATTCCCCAGGGCCGGCCTGACAGCAGCTTCCTCCGCCCACCAGCTTCCAGTTCATAAGATCTGGGAAGCGAGTACAGATCGCCCCACGTCCCCAGCGCCTGGCCCAGACCGGATACTGGGAATGCGATCAGGGAAGGCTTCCTGGAGGACTGAACGGGAATGAAAGAATGAATGTGCACAAGAAAAGGATGGAGTTCTGATCCTGAAGTTTGGGGCACAGGGGAAAACATCAACATGCTGTCACATTTAAAAGAAATAGCCACAGCCCTGACCAGGTGACTCAGTTGGTTAGAGTGTCGCCCCTTTACAATAAGGTTGTGGGTTCAATCCCCGGTCAAGACACATACAAGAATCAACCAATGAAAGCGCCGAGAAGTGGTACAAAAAACTGATCTCTCTCTGTCTGTCTCTCTCTCTTTCTCCCTCCCTCCCTCTCCTTTCAACCCTCTCTAAAATCAATTTAAAAAAATTTTTTAATACCCACCAAAAAATAGCGGGTGGGGCGCAAGGACAGGGTAAGGGTGTCTCTTGGGCATGTTACTTGGAGTCCGTTTAGGTGGAAGGTTTAGTTTTCTTTAGGCACTACCAAAAATGTAAATAAAATAGGTGGCGTGAAACTGGGTCTGCTAAAATGACCCCCACAGACGCTGAGGACCAGCCCACGTGCCAGTGCCCCAAGTGCCCCCACCGGGCCCTGGAAGCCTTCAAGCAGCCCTGCTGGAACCTCAGGAGCTCCAGGGCCTATGGTGACAAGGCAGCCCACCTTCCCGTCAACAGGGCCTCCTCTGACTGCCCACCCCAGACTGACCTGCTGCCGGATGTTAGCACAGAAGGCCATGTCAGGGTCCAGCTTGCTGTGGTGGAACAGGTCTGTCTGTTGCAGCTCAGCCCGCAGGGCACTGCCCTTGATCAGGTAGATGTTTGAGATGTAGGGCACGTTCCAGACGCCACTGAGGGAGAGAGAGAAAGACAGAAGGGGCTGTAGGCCGGTGGTGAGGGTTGTAGACTAAGGGTCAGGGGCCAAGGGAAGGGCCCAGGGTAATTGTCAGGAAGTCCTTCTCTGTGTCTGACTGCAGTATTCCTTGCTTCAGGTTCAGTGGGAATTTGAGAGCAATAAGGGGATGGCAGCACTTCAAGGCCAGGAGGAAGACAGATGAGGGTGCCCCCAGCGTTCCGCAGGTACTCACACGCGCCGCCCCTGCACAATGTCCACGTAGTCCTCGGAGCGAGCGTAGTAGCCATCTGCACTCAGTGCCCCCCAGAAGTTCGACCACAGCCTCCCATGGCGGGTCATCAATGGGGCGATGACGTTTCTAAGAAAGAGAGCATCTTAGAGGGGTCCCTCTGCCCACTGGGAATTTGGGACAGAAGGGTAGGGAGGACCAGGTTTGGCCTGTCTGAACCTGCTCCCTCCCACAAGAACAGAGGGTGGAAGGGGGTGCGTGCTTAGGGCTTGTGGCAGGGAGGGGGAACATCCCGGAGCAAGAAGAGGTTGCCAGGCTGGAGCAAGCCCAGGGCAGTAGGTTAGGCCAAGGCAGGAGAGGGCACCCAGCCTGGGCCCAGGCCCATCACGAGCAGTGCTGGGCCAGGATTCCTGCTCTGGGGGTCCACCTGTCCACCTGCTGCACCTCACCCACAGCCTCACTTGTTCTGCTCAATCAGCAGTCGCAGGATTTTGGGCTCGGTCAAGGCCACGGCAGCATCCACGCTGAAGTAGTAGGTGCAGCCACGGTCCTGTCGGCACAAGTCCCTACAGGCAGGAGGATGCAGGGTCAGTGGGGTGGGGCTCCAGTGCCAGCCTCCCCTCCAGGATCGCAGCACTGCACTGTCCACCCCTGCCCGCACGCGGTTACCAGGTACCGGCCAAGGGCCTTTAGAGAGGTCAGGCCAGCCCTGGTGCAGGTTGGAACCAGCCGCCTCAAAAGTCCCTCCTGATTACAAGACCCAAACCCTGATGCAGATCCCAAACTCTCCAGATGAAGGCCCGGAGCTTGACAACTGGTACCGACTGCTCTGAAAACCCTGGCACTGGGGACAGCATGGCCCGCAGACAGGTCCCTACGCCACCCAGGGCCAGCGGTAAACTGGTTCTGCCTTCCTGGAGCGCGGTTTGGTCACTCGTACCAAAGCCTTAAAATTTTCCGTTCTTTTTGTTCATCGGCTCCAGGGCTCAGGAATCTATGGTCCATGGTCCAAATCCAGCCCCCTGCCTGGTTTCATGTGGCTCGGGAGCTAGGCGTGTTTTTTACATTTGTAACTGGTTGGGGAATAAGTCACATGAAAATCATATGAAGTCAAGCTTCAGTGCCCATAAATAAAACGTCAGAGGCCAGCCCCGCTCACTGACGCCCCACGAGCAGAGCCGAGAGGTGGCGGCCGAGCCCACGAAGCCCGTCCACACGGATTCACTATCTAATCCTTTAAGGGAAGTCTGTCAGCCTCGGATCTGGACGGCCTAGTCCTTCCACAGTCAACACAAATTACTTGTTTGTTAGTTTTAATACTAAAGAGGGGGTATAAGAGTATATATTAAAATAATAACAATAATAGTAATAATACTAATAATAGGAAAAAACGAGGGACTGTTTCTCTAGCTGTTGTCAGCATCTATCGACTTCCAGCCCTGCAGCCTCCTCCCTGTCTCTGATCTGCTTCCCAGTCTGGGGACGCTGCTCAGCCCCAGGCAGCCACAGGGCAGAGACTGTTTCTCATATGACAGATGGCAACAATGAGGCCCCGAGAGGGGCTGACCACCCAGGTCTGTGAGCTCCTGTCTCCCAGTCTGGTGCTCTGACACCATCCACGGCCCCTCTGTCCACCGCTGACAGCAGAGATAACCTCGGTCCCCGGGCCCCCAACTCACGCGCCCATGTTCCTGGCGTCAGCGTTTGCCACCCGCACCTCGGGGCCCATCAGTTTCACAGACTGGTACTCGCTGCCGTGCTCCGCCAGGAACTGCTCCACCTGAGTCTTGTGGTGTTGTTCCTGGGGGGTGAGGGGGGGGGGCAGTGAAGATGAGGACACAGGTCCTACCCGGGGACCACAGCACCTTCTGCTAGTGTAGGCTGGTTGGCTTCGTTCCCGGCACATCCCTGGCCACCTGCTTCCCTAAACTCCATACCTCTGCCCGTGCCAGACCTTCTGCCTGGAGTGCCCTTCCCTGGCCATCCTTTGACCATCCTCCCCCAACCCACAGGCCCCACTTCCCGAGTCACCGATTCTGCTGGCCTGGGGTGGGGCCTAGGGACCAGCTTTGTTACAAAACACTCCAAGTGATGTTCGGACCTTGCTTTGAGAAACAAAGCCCAGATCTGGGGCCCTCCCATGGGGAAGCAGAGAGAGCAGGATCTTTAGAACCAAACTCAGGATTTAGAACAAAGCCCGGCCCTGCTACAATAGCTGTGTGGCCTTGGACCAGTCTCTTCGCCTGTCTTGGCTTAAGTTTCCTCTTTTGTAAAAAGGGAGAGCGAGCCCTGACCAGTGTGGCTTAGTTAGTCGGGTGTTGTCCCACAAAGCAAAATCTTGGTTTGATTCCCTGTCAAGGCACATGCCTGGGTTGCAAGTTTGGTCCTGGGTTGGGTTACCTACGAGAGGCAACCAACCAATTGATGTTTCTCTCTCACACTGATGTCTCTCTCCCTCTCCTTCTCCCTCCCTTCCCCTCTCCCTAAAAATAAATAAATAAAATTATTTTTTTTAAAAAGGGGAAGGGCAATCATTGAGGGCAATGACCCTCATAGGGTCACTGTCAGGAGTTGATAAGTCAGACAGAGCACATAGTAGGTCCTCAAAATACTGCCTGGGACACTTCTCTTTTTCTACCCAAAGTCACAAGTCACAGGTGTGCTGCTTGGGTCTCCAGGGAAGCCGGGAGTCTCCCAAGGGCAGTGCCTACACCCTTCTCCTACCTGCATGTGGCACAGCTGGGTCAATGTCTGGGGCACAGGCAGAGAGGTGAGCCAGGTGTGGGACCCCAGGGCCCTGGGGGCGGGGCACAAGCTGTCAGGGCTGAGAGGTCTGAGAAAGAGGTGACCCCAGATGGGGCAGTTGAGAAAACTTTAAGGAAGACAAGGAGCCTTGAGAGCAGACAGGGTTTGAAGAGTGTACTGGGGCTCCCAGTAGGGACACTGGGAGAAGTGAAGGCTGAGAGGTGGGACTTTATCTGGTGGGGAAGGAGAGGCAGGAAAGAGCGGGGGACCGGGAATTCTGACTCCAGGCCTGTTCCCCATAGTGCAGCCGGCTTCCGGGCCCTTTCGATTCCTCAGAAGATGCTCAAGGAATGAAAACCAACTTGACTGTCATCACATCAAATCAGGAAGCACTGATTGGGGCCAGGAGGGAAACAGTGGTAGTGACAACAGCAGCTACGAGCACCTACTGCGTGCTGCCGATTGTGCCAGGCACTCTTCCACGTGCCGCACATGTCAACTCGGTTAACCCCTGCAGGAATTCTATGTGGTCGCCACAATTATTATCCCTATCTAATAGACAAGAAAACTAAAGCACAGAGAGGGTGAATAATAGCCCAAGGTCACACAGCCACTACAAGCAATGGTGTTGGGATCCAAGCCTGGCCAGTCTGACTCCAGAGCCAACCCAGTAATTCGGGGATACAGCCCATTGCCCACTTCCACTTGGCCCGGATAAGCCTGGTTCAGTCAGTTCCTAAAGAGGTCTCAGGCCACCTTATGGACACCTTGTGGACCCAAGCCACACAGCAACCCCACCAAGCACTCGCTTACTCACGTGGTTGTGAATGAAAAGCCGCATCCGCCTCCGGGGGTAGTGGAGGCGCAGGAGCCGCTGGAAGAACAGGGACAGGAACGGCGTGGGCTGTTCGATGAACACGCCGACTAGAACTACGGGCAGAGCTTCATCCTGCACAGGAAAGTGGCAGCACAGAGTCCAGTGATGTCCACCCACTGTGCCATCACTGAGCCCCTAGGGTGGCCCGCAGGACTCAGGGCCAGAGGCATGTGGACCTAGCAGGACAGGGGCCTGGGCCAGGGAGCTCCAAGCAGGATGTGCGGATGGGCAGAGGCAGGGACTGGCAGGGAGGCAGGAGGAAGATGCCCCTGCTGGGCACCAGGAGCAGCATGAGCCCTGACCATAGCAAGGACCAGTTGATGGCAAGCTATTGGGAGAGCCTGGCTGGCGTGGGGTTTAAAGTGGGCCATAAATGAGGAGTATGTTCATGGGATGGGGAGGGGGTCGCAGGACAGCCTGAATGGCCAGGCACAAAAAACTAGAACTTAGGCATCGGGGGCTTAGCCAGAGCCATGTGTAGTCTGAGAAGGCTTCCAGGAGGAGGTTCCTGGAGGAGGCAGAGGATGGAACCCCAGACAGGGAGGTAATTCCTTTACCTTCCACCAAAGACAACAGTCTCTTCCAGAATCACCCATCGTCCCCCACCCCAGCGTCTGAAAGCCTTACCCCGATGCCCTTGAGGCTCCGCAGGCCCTCGTCACACACGACGCAGCCTGTTTCGAAGGTCCAGAAGCGTGGGATGTAGTTGCCCAGGTAGTTCAGCTGCAGCTGTGGGGACAAGGAGGCTGAGAGGAGCCAGGCCATCCCACCCACCCACGACCACTGAGGCACACTCCCTGGGCCCCTGGCGGACCCACGCCCCAGGGACCTGCTGCCCCTGAGGGAGCAGGACTGTGACTTTACTTTGGGTGGGTCTTGGAGAGCATGTTCGTTCCCCCAGAGGTCACCAGAGCTACAGGGACAGAGGGAGGGCTTGCTGCTGGTGCTTTTTCACCTCTGGATGAGCTGAGAGCTCGTAAAAGGCAGATTCCCGGGACCACTCCCCCGAGATTCCCATTGAGCAGCTTTAGGTGAGCAGGGAATCTGCCTTTTTAACACACTCCCCTGCCTCTCCCTTCCATGCAATTCTGATTTGGGTGGTTGAGGACCTCACTCAGAGAAATGTGGCGTGAAGCAGGGGCTGGTTGCCCAGGAGCCTGTCTGTAGCTCCAGGAGTGTGAGGACAGGTCTGTCCTGTTCATGACTGAGGAGGCCTCAGGCCCTGGTGCAAATATTCACTAAATGACAGAGTGTGGATGACTTGGGGCAGCCGGGCCTAGGCCTGGGTGGGAACAGTGGCCTCCTTTGTGTCCTGTGGTCCAGCAGATGGACAGGGCATTACTGACCGCCACAATGGGAAAGGCTCCGTGCTGAACTTGGATTTGAGGCCGGTGCCAATGAGCTCTCAGGGCCTAGGTTGGTGGCCCTGGTCCCAAGGAGAAGCTGACCCCCTTCCACTTTTCCCAGGGGCTGGGGCCCCTCCCTACCTTGGTGGGCCCGTTGCCATGAATCAGAACCGGGAGGGTGTCGTAGACCAGGTTCCGAGCTCGAACATGGCCCATTTCAAACTTCATCACGACCTCATCTGGGGGTGAGAAATCACAGTGCCATCCAGGGTCAGACCCGGGAGCCAAGCTCAGGGGCTTGTGGGCTGGGCTTGAATCCCAGCTCTCCCCTAGTGAGCAGGTTGTGCTCTGGGCTGGTCACTTTGCCTCTCCCAACCTCAGTTTCCTCATCTGTGAAATGGGGGTGACAGTGGGAGGGCTCCATATCCGGCAACCGCCTAGCATCACGTCTGGCACAAGGTGAGCGCAGAACTCACAGCGACCCATGTCCCAGCTCCAGACCCAGCGTGGAGGAGCCCCGCAGCCAGGGTCAGAGCAGCACTGAGTATATGCCAGCTGCACAGGAGGGCCCAGGAGGGACAGGGGACAGATCCTATCTTGGTGGAGAGAGCTCCTAATCCCCGTGCTAGGACCCTGCTAGCCTGCACTAAGATAGGAAGCTGGCTTGTTCAAAAAGTATAAAACACAGAGCGGCCTTTTCCAGGGCCTGAGGGGAGGGAGGGCTTTGCGGTGGGTGACCACATGAGGTGAGCCCCTGTGCAAGCTCCTGGCCCGCCCAAGGGGTGATTTGGGTCCAGCTTCTTTTTTTTTTTTAAAGATTTTATTTATTTATTTTTACAGAGAGGGGAAGGGAGGGAGAAAGAAAGGGAAACATCAATGTGTGGTTGCCTCTTGTGCACCTCCCACTGGGAGACCTGGCCCGTAACCCAGGCATGTGCCCTGACTGGGAATTGAACCGGCGACCCTTTGGTTTGCAGGCCAGGGCTCAGTCCCCTGAGCCACACCAGCCAGGGCTGGATCCAGTTTCTTAACTTAGATTCATGAACTCCCAGAAGCCATAGCCAAAGGGTGTGATGGTCCCGCACTGTCCTAGGAGAGGAGCCATAGCTTTCCTCGGATTCTCAAAGGGATCCATGTATAAAATTTCCAATCAGTGATCTGGTCCAACTTCTCTTTTCTAAAGATGGGGAAACTGAGGCCCAAGGTATGTGTGCATGTGTCTTGCCTGAAGTCACCCAGCAAGCTGTTGGCAAAACATCATCACCAGCCACGGACTTGGGGTTAGCCTGACAGCGTGTGTGGGTTTCAAGGACCAGCTAGCCTCTGCTTCCCAATTCCCCTGCCCCCCCCCCCCCCCCCATCCAGGAAGCCTTCAGCTGGGAGGAGGGAAGGAGAAGAAGCAGGCTCCCTGTAAGGACCAGGGATCTGGGGCGGAACTGGTGCCAGCTGGTGTATTGCCCAGCTCCTACCAGGCTAAGAGGCTGCCTTGCTGCCCGGGTGTTGGGAGGGCTCTGTGAACTGATCTCACAACTCTACTTTCTCTACCTGCAGGGACAAACAGCTCTGCCCCAGAGCACCCAGGTGGTCTCTGGGGGCCTGGGGACAGGGCGGGTGGCAGGCGACCCCCAACCCAACAGACAGAGAAGAACCAACGCTTCCTCCCCCTTGGGCTCAGGCCCTGCCTGGAATCCTCAGCTCCTTCTCACCAGCCCTGTCTCCATGCACTTCTGTGGGGGCTGCTCACCCAAGGCTCCGTCCAGGTTCTGGAAGATGCGGCAGCGGTGGTCCAGGGTAATATTGATTTTCTCCTGCAGGAAAGAAGGCAGCAGGCTACAACAGGGACAGGCCACGGTGGGCATCCTGCTCTCCCTGCTCTGACCTTTCCTCTCCCCACCTCTGCTTTGCCCGGTCACATCAGGCCAGCTGGGAGCCCTAGGAAGGCCAGCCAGTGGCTAAGCCCCTGGGACCTAGTGGCCTAGTGACTCCATTTACAGAGAAGCAGGGGTTCTCGGAACAGGAAGGAATATAAGGAAACAGCTGGACTACCACCGCAATACACCGCAATAACAACTACCACCGCAATAACAACACACAGTGGATCAGCACCGCACTGTGTGCCAGTCACAACTCTAGGTGTTATATATACATGTTCATTTAATCCGCACACCCTCCCTAGGAGGACATTCCATTGGCATTGCATTGTGCAGATTTCTAAAACAAGGCACAGAGAGGTTGGGTAACTTGCCCAAGATCACACAGCTAGAAAGTAGCTGAGTTGGCATTTGAACCCAGGTAGCCTGGCCCTGAAGCCCCCGCTCACAGGCACAGTGCTGCCTGCTCCACCCGAACAGGCAGAGCAAGGGACACTCCAGGCTCCGCCCTCATGACCTGCAGAGTGGCTCCACTTGTACCATTTAGTCCCTGCGCTTCTGCAGTGATGTCACTGGAGGCAGAGGGGGAGGAAGGACTGAGTTAACAAAAGGACCAAATTCATAGTTTCCACTGCACAGGCCCGGCTGCTTCATTTCTTCATTTTGTAAAACTGAGGCCCAGAGAGGGAAAGTGACTTCCCTGGGTCACACAGCACAGCATGGATGGGGACTTGGGGGGTAAGCAAGGCAGAATCCAGGAATCCTGACCCCAGAGAGTTTCCTGTCTGCCCAGAGGATACTGGGTGGGTCTGGGGCTGCACTGGCCTGGTTCTGCTCCCTCCAATCCCCTCGATGACCCCCACCTCCAGACAGGCCTGCCAAGCTCTCATCAGCCCCCCAAGAACCCCCCAGGCAGAGTTGGGGAGGAGTGGCTCAGCCTGTCATTCCTTCTGTCACCATCGCCACCACTTGACATGAGCTTGTCAATTCCTGTCTCCCTTCTTTAGGGTCCATGAGGGCAGAGACCCTGACTGTCTTGCTCACTACCACATCCCTGCCCTGCACCTGTTGGAGTCCCCGCTGGATAAATGAGTGAATCAATGAATGGGTAATTGGGGGGGGGGGTCATCAAGGCCAATCCAGGGGTTTAGGCCCTGGGGGGGCTACTCCCAGTACAGCCTGGCCCATGGAATCCAGGATTCCTCAGCCCCACCCACTGCCTCTTACCCTCTTCTCCGGGTCCAAGAAGATCTTGGTGTAAAAGAGCTGGTCGTTGTCACTGTCCTGGCCCTCCCACTCGGCCACCAGCTTGCTGAGGTTGGGGGCGTAACCAATGAAGCCTGGGGGTTGCATGGGGACACAGAGAGACAGACACTTACTTCCAACCTCTAAGCTGGGGCCTTTTCCCAGCCTCCCCTCTCCTCCATCTACTCCTTTACCCACAAGCTCTGCCTCCTCTCAGAAGTCCTCCTAGATTGAGGAGAGGTGCTATCTCTAGGCTGGAAACAGTCTGCCAGTTAGTGTCATTTGGTAACAAGTTCCCACTGAGTCCAGAGAGACAGAAAGATCACTGGTGCCCACTAAACTGCACCAGCTCAGGTGCTGGGCACCACACAAGTGGTACATGAATGGATTAGACCAGGAGCACCCAGAGAGCAGAGCTGGTGGACACAGGCTGGGGCCCTTTGTCTAAGGTTATCTGGGAAACTCGGCCCAGAGAAGGGCAGAGGCTGGGCCAAGGCCACACAGTGCACGGAGGCTTAGAGGGAAAAACCCACCAGGTCCCTGGCTGTGGGACAGACAGATGAAAGAAATGGGAGGAGGTGGGCAGCCAGGGAGGGCCCTGCCCCAGGGCATACCAGTACCCCAGGACTGGGGCCAGGCCATGTGGACAGTGCCAACTCTCTCGGCCAGTGGAGAAAAGGATCTGACAGGGGTGGATCCCCTTTCCATGGCTGGACAGAGAAATCCAGAATAAAATACAGATTTCATTCTCTGTGCCGAGGAAAGCCATTGAGTCATGAGCATGGATTTGCCTCTGGCTGCTGAATGGAAAATGGACTGGAAGGGGGTGAGGGGAAGGCTGGCAGAGCAGTCTGGGGGACCACTACAGATGGCCAGAAGCCACGTGGGCGGTGGGCATGGACCCCACAGGGCAGGTTCAAGAGATCTTCCGAGGCAGGACTGGTGGGACCCTACGAAGGACTGAGCTGGAGGAGGGCTGGGAGGAATCAGGGTGACCCCCAGGTTTCGCCTTGTGCAGGATGACAGTGGGCAGGGGAGGCGCAAGTTTAAGGGTTAAAGAATCAGAAATTCTACTCAGGACACCCTGCGTTTGGGACCTGAGAGATGTCCCTGCAGACGGCAAGCAAGCGAGGAGCCTCACCAAGGCCGTGGGCGGAGCCCGCCCAGCCCCGCCTCGTGCTCCTCACCTCCTGAGCCCAGGAACCTCTTGCCGTCATCGGGCACCACGGGGTACTTGGCCTCCAGCCTGCGGTCTGGGGAGATGAGCTCCTGGGCGGAGAAGACCACCTGGCTCCGGGACTGCCGGAACTTCTTCAGGAGCTCCCGGGGCCCCGACGCAAACACCACATCATAGCTGAGACCAGAGCCAGAAGTGGAGGCAGAGGTGAGCAGGGGTGTGCTGAGGGCCCAGGAGACCTGGATGGAGGCTTCCGCAAGCCCCCTCTTCCCACAGTCTGGGGAATGAAACTGCTCTGCTGTCCCTGGCCCTGCCCACCATGTTACCACCCCCACCCTGGGCAGAGAGACGGTCCCCACAACCTGTGCCCTTCTCATACTCAGAACGTGGCTTGTCACATGTGGGCAGGTCCCCCACCCACCTTTTCAGCCAGGGTGGGAATGGGCTACACCAGAGGGTCTTTCCTGGGGTGCACGGACCCCTAAAGCTTTAGGCAACCTTAGCTAGAGTGATCCCCCCTCATCCTAGATGTCCTGGGAAGACCTCAATTTAAAACATTCTTCTATCTCCCTGCTGCCGGGCCCTGCGCAGGGAGCCCCCAGTCACTGACCTGTCTGTGAAGAGAATGACCAGGTTTTCCTTGTCTGCATACTTTTCCAGAGCTTTCTTAAGCAGCCGAACCTTCAGCCCTCCACTGGCCGATGTCTCCTCTCCAGGCCAGTCTTCCCCCAGGCCCAGTGCCTGCAGAGAAAGGCCCCTTAAAGGTGGTCATGTGACCCTGTCTGGCCAATCAGAGTGGCCCATCCCTCCCTGCCTGATAGCCATGGTCTGAGCATGACATATCCCTGGGACTATTCTGTCAAGATTAAGGAAAGGCTGTCTTTCCTGCTGAAAATCAGAAAAGCTAGGGAATGAGTGTGTAGCTGGTGGCCATCTTGCCACCACTTAGAGGGTGTGTGTCTGCAAAGGAAAACAAACGGGGCCTAGAGATGAAGAGACAAAGACTTCCCCACACACGAACCCCTGGATCCAGCTATGTCTGAAGCAAGGCCCTGCTTCAAATCTTGTTCATGTGAGCTAACACACTTCCTTTCTGGCTTGATGCCTGCCGCTGGATTGCGAGTTGCGTAGGCTGTGATGCGGTTTGTCCTGTCCGTCATTCCTGGTGCCTGACACAAGGAGGCACCATGGAGCTACACGGAGGGACGTCTTTCTGTGGGCTCAGCACCACGGGCCACATGCAAAGGACACACACGCGTGACACCAACAGGCTGGGCATTAATTAGCCTGTGTTTTCCCAGAGCGGTGTTTGTACAGGTGTAGTCGTCCCCAGATCACCTGGGGGAGTTGCAGGAATGCCGATGCCCTCTCAGCTAGCCACTCCCCGCCAGGTGAGCCTGTGCACACTAACGCTGAGCGCCGCCACACACCTCTGCAGTCTCACCTTCCCCATGCTCTCCATCTCCAGCCCCTCCTGGACTTGGCTTATGTTCTCTCCCCTCTTGCTTTTCCTAACTTATCTCCATCTTCAGACTTCCAGAAGCTTCTCCTCTGGCCCCAAGCCAGTTGTGGGAGGGTAGACACCCAGCTCCTGGACTCTCACCATTTAGTTGTCTCTGCCCCCCACTGGGGAGCCCCTTACCTGGATCTTGTAGTTGAAGAACTGGGCCGACCGCTTGAAGCGTCGGAACCCCTCGGTCTCCTTCGTGGCCACCGTGAGAACTAAGAGATTGTCTGGGGACAGAGAAGAGCATGGTGGATGGAAATGGGAAAGGACAGGTGAGCAGGAGCAGGTCACAGTTCTTGTCTAATCCCGCAGAACGTGCCTCCATGTCCATTACAGACAAGAGCGCAGGGAGCAGGTAGGAAGGGAGGTGGCTAAGATCACTCAGTTGGTTAGTGACAGAGCTGGGATGTCACCTCAGTCTCCCGATTCTCCTGCAGGGCTCCACTGACCTGGTAACTGACCAATGGGACAGAAAGCATCCAGAGCAGAGGTGTCCCCATCTTGCATTGTGGGACTCGGTCTCTCTCGTGTTAGGGGGCTCTTGGCCAGGCACAGGGGTGAAGGGAAGGATTCACCCTGAATGCTGAATGCCAGGAGGACCCCTCTGGCCCACGTGAGACATTAGCCCAGAGACAGCCACGACCATCCACATCTGCACCCAGGGCGGACACTGCTAGTCAATCCCAATAGGCTTTCTTGCTGAGCCTCACTCAGCCTTGGAGTCTCCCAACAGCGTGAGAACTGAGGAGAGCCGGGCCCAGAGTGGAAACCAACCTGAAATCCTGGCTGAGGTCCAGAGTAGCTGTATTACCTTCTTAACAAGGGACCTCTCCCGGGCTCTGTAGTGCGGCTTCACCTCTACGGAGGAACCGATGGGACACAACTCCCAGAAAGCATTTTAGGGATCCCTGGGGAGGCCCCTCCCAGGGGCCACACTCTCTGAGTAGCAAAGGCTCTGGAGCTGGCCTGCCTGGTCAAATCCTAGCTCTGCTCCTTACCAGCTCTGTGACCTTGGGCAAGTCCCTGACCTTGCTAGCTTCAGTTTCCCCCTTGTAAAATAGGGATAATAACAGCACCTGCCCCACCCCCAGGGCTGCTGGACTACTTCCATGAGATCAGGCCTGTAAAATCCTTGTTGGGATGCTAGCACAGGCTAAGAGCTATTACTGCTGCTGATTAATCAGAAGCAGATGCCTTGCTCTGGCATTCAAGGCCCTTGCTGATCGGCCCGCGATGGACTCATTCGACGCACCGAGTGGGCCCTCCTCCAGCCGGGAGTCCAGCCTTGCTGGGCTTCCTCCCTCCCGCCAGGGCTCCCTCTGTCTGCCCTTTCTCTAACCTTCCCCCAGGTCCCAGGAACAGGGACAGTGATACCTCTTCCCTGCCACCACCTCTGTGAAGCCTTCTCAGACTTTCCCTGGCCTCTCTCCTGCCCTCAGAGGCAGGACCCCACTTGGCAGCACTCATCACTGTTCCACTGGGTGAGCTTCACTGCCCCGGGGTCTGGGACTGAACACCTTCCTGGGTGAACAGACCCACCAAGTGGTGTGGCTGGGACAGCAAAGGCAGGTTAAGCACCACCCCACTCCCACCCTAGGAAGTCAGGAGGAGCCGCGCTAAAAGAACAAAGGGGTCCAGCCTGGCGAAGCTGGCTGACCTGAGGAGGGACAGGCTGCTGGCCTGAGAGCTGGAGGCTGGCGCCAAGCAGCCCAGCAGGAGTTGGCAGGATCCCACGGGGGGTGGGCCCAGGGACCCGGGGCAGGAGGGGTGCTGGATTCACCAGGCAAGTGTGGGGAGGGGAGGCCTTACCACCTGACCCTGGGTCCAGAAAAGAGGGGTGCTTCTCACTCTTGGGGAAGGGCTCCCCCTAACTCCTGCCATGTTGGTTAAATGGCCCCTGTCCCCACCCAGGTGACGAGAGCCGGAGCTGCCAGCTTTGAGGCCCTCTTGTTGTCCACAGGGGCTACTGGGGACAGGAAGAGTGTCACATTTCATGGATGGAAAAAGCCAGCGTGTGTGTCTGTGTGAGGTTCTGGATCCTCCATTAGATCAGGGGCTCTTCTGAGGTAAGGCAGAGAGAAGGGAAGGGGGCATGGGGTGGTATGTCCTCAGGCTCTTTCAAGGCTCTGCTTCCCTGTAACAATAACAACGAGGTCTGACCTTTACTGAATACTTTCTACTCTCCCGACTGTTAACACTTATTAACCCCCCCCCCCCTGCCTTTACTATTAGGAGCCCAGAGGGAAAGCAGGTGGGCGGGGCCCTGGTGCTCAGAAACCCAAGCCTCCACAGAGACTCCCAGAGCTCTGACCCAGCCTGCAGAGTTGAAAAATACCTCACCACGTGACGGGAGCTGGGGCCAGGGCCCACGTGAGGCCTGACCCCCAGAGCCTCAACTCTCCTGACCTGCTGCCGCCCAAAGTCCAGCTGGTTTGCCCAGATGACCCACCCATGATCCAGGGTCAGCAGAGATAAGCAAGACGGCAGACAGGAGCAGCAAAGACAGATCGGTGGGCAAACAGTGGCGTCTCAGTGCCTGTTCCCTCCTCTGCGGAATGAGGGTAACAACTACAGTACAGTGCCTTCCTCCAGAGGCTCCTGTGAGGGTTAAGAAGCTAAGGTCCATAAAGTGCTCAGCACAGCACGAGGCCCTGGGCTCTATGTGATGTTGTCACAGGAGGTCCCTTCAGAGAGGGAGCTGTGTGAGGGCAGGGATGGCCCTGGGGTCAGGGGCAGGAAGGAACCCTTCCTGGAGGCAAGAATGATGCGGAGAGGCGAGCTGGCAGGGGTTGAAAAGCCTGAGAACTCGAGCTGGGTTCACCGCGCTCCAGCTGATGTCCCTCTGTCCCAAACAGTGCCAGCCCAGACAAAGGCTGGATGGTAGGTGTGTGGCCTTGGCTCTCAAGGCCTGGTCATGACACACCCAGTCGGCTCTCTGGGGAGATGGGGATGAATGAAGCTCCTCCCCCCGACTGGGTCAGGCAGAACGGGAGGCCATGGGGACCCCTGTGCTCAGGAACCAGTCTTGCCTCTCCAGGCTTAGCAGCCTTGGGTCTCAGACTCTCCCCTCCCAGCTCATCCATGTCCAGCTGGGCCTGCCTGACTCCAAGGATAGTCCCGTCCCCTGCAGTGTAACAGTATGACCTGGAGGCCCCACTCAAGCCCAGCTGACATCCCTGGAGCCTCAGATCTCAGCAGCTCCAGGCTCCGGTCCTTCGCTTTCCACTTGAAGGCCTGCAGGGAAAGTTGTGAGCCCTGGGAGAGCTAGGAGCCTGTGCCGAAGGGAGAAAGGGCCACAGGGTGTCTGGACTCTTCTTGCTCCTTAGCTCTACCTTGTTGAAGGCCTTTTTCTGTCCCACACATTGGTTTCGGGGTTCCCCCAGGACAGGTAGTGTCTCCTCCGTCAGGCACAGGGCTCTCTGGGAACAAAGGGTTGTGTTTCCCCCATCACACAGGCATCCACTGGGATGAGGAGCTCTGTGTCATCCTTAGATTGGGAGCCCCTAAGAGTGACAACTGCCCCTCTTTCTCTCCATGTGCCAAATCCATGTTCAGATGAGGGGTGCACAAGAGTATCTCCACCCAAGCACTACATGGCAAATGCCCTGCCCCACCCCAGAGGGACACCTGTGCTTCACTGGGTGTCTCAGCCCAGCCGCAGGGAGAAGCTGGGGGCTGCTGGGGCACCCCTCCCTGACACCAGTCAGTGGGCAGCTTGGGCAACGCCTGCAGGAAAACTGCCATCCCACTCTGTCCTTGTGGCCAGCAGGCTGAAGGGCTCACCTCAACTGGGTCTGGGGGAGCTGTGCAGGCTTCCCCAGGCAGTGTCTCCAGGCCACAGCCCCTCTCCCACCCAGAGGAAGGGTTCATAGAACAAGCAGGGGGATCTGAGTTCCAGTTAGTGACGACTTTCAACCAGCTGTGGCAACCTGAGACCAGGTGTTTAACCTTCCAGAGCCTCAGTCTTCCCATCTGCAAAAAGGGGCTGATGATCCCTTATCAGAAGGGTCTGAAGGGAGCAAAGGAAGCACAGAGCCTCAACTTGAGAGCAGCCTGATGTTAGCCCCATGCCTGGCAACCCGCTGTCCCTTCTTTATCCATGAATGCTTACGAGCTACTAGGTGCTTTACCTGGATGATCTCAGCGACACCCTGAATCCTGCACACTCTGTATGGGCTGCCTGTCTCTACTTTGCCCCTCCCATCACCTGCTGGGGGCAAGGCACCTGAAGCATCGTCACCAATTTGGTCCCCTCCCAGACTCACCTCTCTGGGCTTTGTTGTGGGGGGGGCCAGAGTTTCTCTCATGGGATGGTATGGGGGTGGAGGTAGGTCACGTGAACAGCACAGGAGCTCCCAGCAGAGGCCCAGGGAAAATAAAGGCTAGTACAGGACTCCTGGCTCCCAGCCAGTGAGTGGACCCAGGCCACAGGCCCTTTGCACACGTGACCAGCCCAGCTCTGTGCTCAGCACCTCCCTCACTGGATTTTTTAAAATAGTTTATTTCTTTTTAAAGATTTTATTTATTTATTTTTAGAGAGAGGGGGAGGGAGCAAGAAAGAAACATCAATGTGTGAGAGAGACATTGATTGGCGGCCTCTTGCAGGGCCCCAACTGGGAACCTGGCCGGGGCAACCCAGGCATGTGCCCTGACCAAGAATTGAACCGGAGACCTTTTGGTTCGAAGGCTGGTGCTCAACCCAGTGAGCCACACCGGCCAGGGCTTTATTTATTTTTTAGAGAGGAGGGAAGGGAGGGATGAAGGAGAGGGAGAGAAATATCAACGTGTGAGAGAAACATCAACCGGTTGCTTCTTGCACACCCCCAATTGGCAACCCAGGCAAGAGCCCTGATGGGCATCAAAACGCTGACCTTTTGGTTCCCACACTGAGCCACACCAGCCAGGGCCCTCTCTGGGTTTTTTGACCTCTCTTATTGCTTTGCTGGGAGACTCCAGGAAAGCTGGACCAGGAAATGCCGTTAAGGGCAAACAGCTCTGCAATGGGAGCCACTCCTTCCCCACTCCTTCCCCACCCCTCCCCCACCTCCCTCGGTGGCCTCTCATCCCCATGATCTGTTGGCTGGAGGTGGGCTCTGGTACCAGAAGCACCTGGGTGTTAACCCTGGTTCCAAAGCCCTCAAGCTGTGTGACCACGGGCAAGTGAATCCACTGTGGGGCCTCTCAGTTTGCCTGTCGGGAAAATGGGGATCACAGAAGGACGTACACCTGAGGGCTGCCATCAGGCTTAACTGATGCCTGGTCAAAGTGCTCCCCAAGTGGTAGCCACTGTCATTATTATGAGGGCTATTATTTGTCCCTCTGGATGCTGAATAGACTTGGGCTGTCCCTTCCCTTCGAGATGTGGGAACCACAACCCCTAGAGGGGAAGTGATTTGTCCAAGTCATCAGCAAATCAGTGGACAAGTGGCCGGAACCTAGGCACCCCCGCGAGCCCAGGCCTCCTGTAGAGACCCGTCCTTACTGAGGCAACCCCGAGATCAGCCCTCCCGCCCCGGATTCCCCCGCCCGCCCCCTGGCCCGCATTCTCACCCTCCGGCTTGGCGTCGTCCTTCGCTTTGGCCAGAAGCAGCCAGCCCAGCGGGGCCAGGAGCAGCAGGGGCCGCATCGCCAGGGTCTAGGGACGTCCGGCCGGCCCCGCGGTACTAGCAGGATGGAAACTTCGCGACGAGGCCGGCGGTCCCGCTGCCACGCACTGGGCCCGCCCCGGGGGCGGTGTCGCGCCGCCCCGCACCCCTCCCTACCGCCCTCCCTAGGGGGAAGGGTTTTCCTGCAGACATGCCAGAACAGAGGCGTCTTAGTTGGAGCAGTTCCTCCGGCGTGTCCCCGCGGCTCCCGGGTCCTGCCGCCGGCCTGACCGCCTCGCGCCCTTCCCAAGGGGGCTACACTACGACCGGGAAAAGGAGGGGAGAGCGGGGCGAGGCAATGATTTCCATACCCCAGATTCTGCGCCAAGGCTCGGTGGTATCGATAACTGTGAGCCCCAGTTCCGTCGCCTAAAGTGGGGATTACAGTGGCTTCTGTTCATTGGGTCTCGCACGGGTTAAGGAGTGTTACCTGTAGCGCACTTAAAGCAACCCGGTGATAAGCCATCAGTAACTCAGCTCCGAGGATTTCGTTAGCCCTCCCGTAAACCCGTGGGCGTGAAGGTCTGAGCCCCGGGTGCTGGGCGGGAGAAATGTGTTCAGAGGCATCCACACCCCTGCTGAGATTCTGCTGGTAGCTGCAACCCTGAAGAAAGCTTATCGGCGCCACCCCGCAAAAAAAGGAATCACGCAATTTGCCTTTTTGTTCCTGGGAGGCAACTCTGATGAATGAATGGCAGGGGAGGGGGGGGAGAGGAGGGGAGAGGAGAGGAGAGGGAATTGTTTAGGCCCTCTTTACACACCGGGTCTTCTCAAAGCCCAACAAACCACTCGGGGTCCCTAGAACAAGGGCGCCTGGAGCAGATGTTCGCCAGGAGCTTCCTTCTCTTGGAAGAGACGCTCAGACAGAGGAGACCCAGGGGCCTCTTTGCAGCAGATCAGCCTCCAGAGGAACGGGTGGTGGGTGCAACCATGGTGGGCAGGGCACCTCTTTAGGGGAACAGAGGGTGGAGAGACAAGGAATATCATGGTTGTAAACAGCAACATAAAGCGGGCCCTGGGAAGGTGCTGGGATTTGAGGAAGCAACGGTACCTAAGGCAGCTCCCGCAAAGGAGACCCACTCCTGAGAGGACGTGAAATGGAAGAAGCCATGTGCACGTGGGACCCCTCAGTAAAAATATACTTTTATGGAGACAAATGTTTACAGTGGTTATATTTCTATATAATGATATTATTCCCAGGTAGGGTTTATTTTTCATTGTTTTTATGATTTTTTTTTTTTTACAATGAGTATATACTATTTGTCCAGACCAAACAAAAGCAACCCATGTTGCTTTTAGAAGATGGGTACAATCTCCAGGAACCTGAGAAAACATCTCATGGTACAGAGATTTACTTATACAGATGGCGCAAGCGAGGCCCAGAGGGACCCAGCCACAAGCCCAAGGTACAGGGCAAGTAAAGGGAAGAGGCTTGAGTGAGATCCAGGGCTTCTACCACCGGACTGGGACCCAGGGTGGGGAGTTTCTGCAGCTGGGGACAAGACTTGGTGCCAGAATCCACCGGATGTTTTTGAATTCAGAGGACGCACACGAAAATTCCAAACCCTCTGAGGAGGAAACGGAGGGATGAGCAGAGAAGAGAATGCGCACATGTCAGCCGGCTCAGTTTTCAAAGCTCCGTCTCTCATTTCTTGTTCACAGTTGCCCACCCAGTGAGACAGGATTGCCCCCAGTTGTGAAACCGCAGCTCAGAGAAGTGAGTGAAGCAGCAACCTGCTCGCAGGCGCACAGCTGATGTGGACCACAGTAAGGGAGGCGGCTGTGGCACCTGGCCCCAACTTCCCGTTTTCTGGGGCCCAAGGAGAACCTCAATGGTGGTGCTCTGTGGACAGAAAAAAAGGTCCTTGGGCAGTGGGGTTCCCATGACCCAAGTCCCCAGAGTCTTTGCAAACCAGGAGAGGGAACCAATGTGCAAGGCCGCTGGCCTCCGCTGGAGAAAGGATTCGCCCTGGGGAAGTCTGCCCTCCATGCCTTCAGTATGTATTTCTTGCTCCCTTCATCAAATTGCTGGAACTTGAACCCAGTCCAAGCTTCATCCAAAAAGACAGGCTGTCTCTTTAACCAGGGGTGGCTGCTGCCCAGATGTTACTCCTGGTACGTGCAGCACATGTTGTGCAGTGTTAAAGGCGCAGGACCCTGCTTTCCTGGGAAAGTACAGAAAGGATAGCTGGCCTGGAGGGCTGGTGTCCTGTGCCATGGGATCTTTTCTCACGTTCATTCTCTTCTTTGATCCAAGTCCTCTCATGGCCTAAGGAAGAGGTGTGGCCTCAGCGGATAGCCACACTGTATGCTGCCAGACAGGCTGGCAGCTGGCCCTCAGTCCCTTCCTGCTCTACACCCATCAACTAATCTCTTTAATAATAAAAATAATAATAGTAATAATAATAACAGCAGTGGAATTTCCAAGCTGAGAAAAGTGAGAAAAGATGCAAATGTAAATTATAGGCTACAAGTTCTGTGAAGGAAAAAATACACACGGTATGTCTATATGTCTGTATATGTGTAAGCGAATAGAATGTCTGGAAGCATCCAAGGAACCGGTGGCAGTGGTTGCATCTGGGGCCCCAGGAGGGAGGAAGACCATTGTCACTCTTCACCATTTTGCACATATTGAATTTTGTATCACGTATCCCGTTTCCCAGTAAAAATCAATTAAATAATGAATAGTTATTTTGAGCCAGGCACTATGCTAAGTGTTTTCCATATTTGTCCAATTTAAGCCTCAGAGCCACCCTGTCTCACGATGCCCATTTTATGGCTGGAGTAACTGAGGCCCAGGGAAGTTAGCTGATTTGCTAGCAAGAGGTAAGGCCAAGACTCAAAAGTCAGGCAGCCTGATGCCAAGGTCCTTACTCCTGACCCTGGCTGTGTTGTAGCTATCTTGCTGACCCTTGGCTGGGAGTCCTCGCCCCCTGGCGAGTTTGAGAATGGCCAGGGAGTTCCCTGAAAATGAACCTTCTCTTTGGGAATCTGTTTACAGAAATTGCTCCCCCCAAACAACTCACACAAGTGGGCTAAGATACATGCCTATTACATGGATGTTTGTAACGGTAAAAATAACAATGCGGGTTTACAGTTAAAATTACTTAGTGTGTGCCATGCACCTTGCTTGCTTTATCCGTATTAGCTTGTTTACTCCTCAGAAACATGAGAGGCAGGGTCTCTGGTCATCCGCCTTTCACAGGTGGCATCCGGGGTCTGGTTTGCTTTCACCTCCCTGTGCTCCCAAGCATACACTTCTGCCTGCTTTAGGAGGAGGCTGGGTGGCTCCTGTCTCTCTAACTGCGGATCACGGATTCCTGCGTGGCCACAGACATATTCCGTGGGTCTTGTGAACTCCCAGTGGTAACTCAGAATTTTGTGTTTGTGGTTTGATAACAACCTTGGGGTGAAAAAAGGTACTGTAGGATCACCCAGACAGACACCTTTCCACAGGGTGCTGGCCCATGACTTGGCAGATACATGTGCCTACTCACAGCCCACAAGAAGCCACTTCAAATGACGGTTTCATTTTCAACGACTGAGGAGCACTGTCGGGCTTTGGAATGCCCTGAAAGCAGAGCAGAAACAATCGCCCCATTGTCCACCCCTGTGCTCATATCGATTTTTTTTGCCCCAGTAACAAAGCAAAATGTCTCATTTGCATTGATGGTTCACAATTTAAGGGCGTTTTCAAAGTGTGAGACTATATAATGCCTTATGTTATTTAATAAGTTACAACTCAGAGCTGACATGAAGACGATTTGGTGCGGTAGAGCAATGGCGGGTCCTGGGCTGGGTTTGTGTCCCACATGCGGCACATGCTGCCAGACAGTCGGGGAGAGTTGTCAACAAAGTATTTCCTAGGAAGTCTAGTTTAGAGCGGTTACTTCTTGGCTCTTTTCTTTCTTTCTTTTCCGTACTGTTCTGTTTGCATTGAGAATCATTTTTGCAGAAAATTTTTATGATTATTATTTTTCAATCTTGAATCCTGTTGAATCCATCAGTGGCAAGCGGGGCCCAACACAAGCTCGGCTGGGCTGACTCGGTGTTTCTGACGAGTGAGTTGGATGCACCCCGTGCTCCTCGCTCTCCCCGCCACCCCTCCCTCGCTCCTCCCTTGAACTTCACTCAGTCTGCCCTGGGAAGCGTGGTCCCGCCCCACCCCACCCCCCCCGCGCGGGCTCTGGTCCCTTTCTCTCTGTGGCTCCGCCTACTTTCTCCGGCCCGCCCCTCTCTCCTCCCACTCTTTTCCATATGTCGCAAAAGACTCGGCCGCCCTTGACGGCCGGCGTCGTTCGACAGTCGGAGGCCCCGGAGAAGGAGGAGGAAGAGACTGTGGCGGCTGCTGCGGCGGCTGCGACGCGGTCCGCGGTGGGTGCTGCGGGTCCGGCTGGACGGTGAGGCGCGGGCAGCCGGGCCGGTAGGCTGGGCGGCGGGCCCGGCGGCCGTCCCCGCGCCGCGCCCGTGCCTGGCGGCCCGATGTGGCTGCAGCAACGGCTTAAGGGGCTGCCGGGACTGCTGTCGAGCAGCTGGGCCCGCCGCCTCCTCTGCCTGCTCGGCCTCCTGCTGCTGCTTCTGTGGTTCGGGGGCTCCGGGGCGCGGCGGGCGGCGGGCGGCCTGCACCTGCTGTCCTGGGCCCGCGGCGAGGCGGGCGCCGCCGAGCCCTCTGCCTGCCTGGAGGCGGCCACCCGTGCCTGGCGCGGCCTGCGGGAGCGCGGCGAGGCTGTGCCGCTGGGTCCTGGGGTGCCGGCCCTGGTGGCCAACGGCTTCCTGGCCCTGGACGTGACTGCCAACCGCCTGTGGGTGACTCCTGGGGAGCGGGAGCCCGCCGTGGCGCCGGACTTCGTGCCCTTCGTGCAGCTGCGCCCGCTCAACGTGCTTTCCGAAGCTGGAGAGTCAGTACTGCTGCTGCGTGAAGGGCTGCTGCGCCGAGTGCGTTGCCTGCAGCTCGGGACCCCAGGTTCCGGCAGTGCAGCCGCCGCCCCCGGGCCAGCCTCAGCCTCTGGCCTTGTGACGGGATCCAGCCGCGACTGCGTGCTGCTGCAGGAGGACTTTCTGGCCCACCGGGGCCGACCCCACGTCTATCTGCAGCGCATCCAGCTCAACAACCCCACGGAACGCGTGGCCGCGTTGCAGACTGTGGGACCCACGGCTGGTCCGGTCCCCAAGACCTACACCAGTACCCTGGAGAAGGTCGGAGACCATCAGTTCCTCCTCTACTCGGGCCTGTCCCCGCCTTTTCCCACCGGGCTTGTGCACCTGGTGGTGGTGGCCGCCA
Source organism: Macrotus californicus (assembly GCA_007922815.1). NCBI lineage: Eukaryota > Metazoa > Chordata > Mammalia > Chiroptera > Phyllostomidae > Macrotus > Macrotus californicus. The sequence goes on from VMDR010000232.1 coordinate 47,394, forward strand.
AGAAACTAGTGAACCGGCTCCAAGTGGCTCCCAAGACGCAGCTGGATGAGACGGTACTGTGGGTGGTGCACGTCTCAGGTCCTGTCAACCCCCAGGTGCTCAAAAGCAAAGCAGCCAAGGAGCTCAAGGCACTCCAGGACTTGGCACGGAAGGAAATGCTGGAGCTCTTGGAGATGCCGGCAGCCGAGCTGCTTCAGGACCACCAGCGCCTCTGGGCTCAGCTCTTCAGCCCAGGTGAGGCCTGTCAAGTGCTTGGTTCAAAGTCCACACCTTGCACCAGGGTGAACATGGCCCGCCCTGGAGATGTTCCTCCAGTGTCTGCCAAGGCGGCACTGAAAGGGAGCAGAGGGGTGGTTAAGTCGGGCATGGCATTTGACCAGGGCTGGCCCTGACTGTACCAGTATTTAGTGCCTGTGTGACCTGGACCAGCAGCCTGTTCTTTCCGGACCTGTGTTCAGTAATAACAGAGGCACCTACCTCAGAGGGCTTGTATGAGATCCTAATGAAAGCGTGCGGGGATGGGTAGGTCTTAGTATTTGTTCTTGTAGGTGAGGCCTGAATTGAGCACAGTGGTTTGGAGAGTCAATTTGTAAATATGAAACAGGCAGAGAGGCCTGCTCGGTCCCCACATTCTTTTCTTAGTTCCCCATAGTCTGGCTGGTGACAAGCATGGGCTCATGACATCCCTTGAGGCTGAGATGTGCCCGAGCCATGTGGCTGCAGTTTTTCCACAGGGAGGTAGTAGGACCTCTCAGCAGATGGGATGTTCTGTCTAATGAAAACTGTCCCCCTTGACTGTTTCAGAAAAGAAAGTCCTGTTCTCGATGTGACAGAGATTGTCGTTTCTGGGGTTCCAGTCTGCATCCTTACATGTAGCTGCTCAAGGAGTCTTGCATTCATTCAACAAGTGTTTATTGAATGCTTTTGCCAGGGTCTGTTCTCACGTGGAGAAGACAGAGTGAACAGAACAGAGTCCCCGTCTTCAGGGTGCTTGCTGACATTCTGGATGGGAGGAAGACAAACACTAGAAAAGTGAAAATTCAAATAGATAAGTAAGATAGCTTTCTAGAAGAAAAGGTACTGTGGAGAAAGTTAATCTGTGATTGAGGGTGACTGGAGGGGACCAGGAAGGGGTAGGGGTGGGGCTCTGTTTGGCTCCAGTTGTCACAGAGGCTGCTCCAGAGGAGGAAACACCCAGCAGGCCAGAGTCCCTGAGGCGGGGGGCGGGTTTGGTGGAGTGGCAAGTTGTGAGCAAGGGGAGGGTCATGGGAGGTGAGGTCAGACACGGGAGGGGGGCGCTGGCCGGATCCTAAAGGGTCCTCTGTAGGCCTTGGTGAGTTTGTGGTGAATTCTGTCGTAAGTGGGACGGATAGCAGGGCAGAGACACCATCTGGTGCACACTTTTAAAGGTCCCCGCGGCTGCTGTGTGCAGAGTACGGACCAAGTAAGAGGTTTCCTGCAGGAGCCCAGGTGAGAGAAGAGCAGGGCTGGGACCAGAGTTGTGACTGAGGAGACGGAAGTGGGTGGATTCTGATACCATTGGAAGTGGAGCTGCCAGGACTTGGCAAGGACTGGCTGTGGGGAGTGAGGACTTGAAGGTGACTCCTGAACTTGGAGGGGAGGGCTTGAGCGGTTGTCTGGAGACAACTCAGGGAAGATAGGTTTGGGACTGGAAGAATTCAACCATGTCAGGCTTAAAATGCCTGTTGGCATCCAGGCGGAGACGCCGAGTGGGCGGTCTGCTGGCTGAGTCTAGAGGTCAGACAGACTGGGGAGATCCTGGGTTCAGATGTTATTTGAAGCTGCAGGACTGAAGAGAGAGATGATAGAGGGGGGAAGCCCAGGACTGGCCAGGGCATTGGTGACAGTGTTCTGGAGTGGGACTTCCACTCGGCTGCAGACGGCGGGCGCCGAGTCCTGGCTATGATGGTGTTCTTTCGGAACCTGGGAGAGGTGCCACTGCCTTTCAACAAGATTTTGGGTTTCAGGCTCACGGGACCCGAGCTGGTCACGTGAGGAAGCCAGGCAGGATGACTTTCTCACTCTGGGGAAACTGGAACTGCTGTTTTCATCCCTAGGGGCGAAAACTTGGTGCCTCTGCTGCTCTTGATCTCCATTTTGTTAGCTCAGCCTCCTGTCAAGCCATCCCCCCTTAACATGCCACCTTTGTGGTGTTACAGGTGTGGAAATGAAGAAGATCACGGATGCCCACACCCCGTCTGGCCTGACCGTGAACCTGACCCTGTATTACATGCTGTCCTGCTCCCCAGCCCCACTGCTCAGCCCCAACCTGAGCCACAGGGAGCGAGAGCAGATGGAGTCGACGCTCAGCTACGAAGATCACTGCTTCAGCGGCCACGCCACCATGCACGCTGAGAACCTCTGGCCCAGCCGGCTGTCCTCCGTCCAGCAGATCCTGCAGCTCTCCGACCTGTGGAGGCTGACCCTGCAGAAGCGCGGCTGCAAGGGGCTGGTGAAGGTGGGCGCCCCAGGCATCCTGCAGGGCATGGTGCTCAGCTTCGGGGGGCTGCAGTTCACCGAGAACCACCTCCAGTTTCAGGCCGACCCCGACGTGCTGCACAACAGCTACGCCTTGCACGGCATCCGCTACAAGAATGACCACATCAACCTGGCCGTGCTGGCAGACACGGAGGGCAAGCCATACCTGCATGTGTCCGTGGAGTCCGGCGGCCAGCCGGTCAAGATCTACGCCTGCGAAGCAGGCTGCCTGGACGAGCCCGTGGAGCTCAGCTCCACGCCCCAGGGCCACACCTTCTCGGTCATGGTGACGCAGCCCATCACACCCCTGCTCTACATCTCCACCGACCTCGCGCACCTGCAGGACCTGCGGCACACGCTGCACCTCAAGGCCATCCTGGCCCACGATGAGCACATGGCCCAGCAGGACCCCGGGCTGCCCTTCCTCTTCTGGTTCAGCGTGGCCTCCCTTATCACCCTCTTCCACCTTTTCCTCTTCAAGCTCATCTACAACGAGTACTGCGGGCCCGGGGCCAAGCCCCTCTTCAGGAGTAAGGTATAAAGCCCCTGTTCCTCAGCACCCGCGGCCCTGGCCTTGTGTTCTGTCCTGATCCAGGACGGGCTAAGGCCTGAGTCGTCATAGGGTGTCCTAAGCCAGTGCCCTCAGCCCTCAACACAGAGAGAGGAGCGAGTGGGTTTTGAAAGGACATTAAAAAGTGACATTTGAAAGGAGACCATAGGAAAGGACAGCTGTGGATAGATGAGCTCCCTGGCCTCCCAGGGATGTGGGCAGTTGTCCCCCCTGTCCCACCCCCAAGTGAATCTGAGCATCTGTAAATAACTGAAGCAAAGCCCTAGATTAACCTGAAGCCTCCGTCTAAAGTGCTGGTGGACCCCCACCCTGACTCCTGAGGGCCTGTTCACTGCGTTCAGGGGGTGGCCCCTCCCTGTGGGCCGGCCCCAGGGGGCATCTCGTTTGTGCAGAACCGGGTCATTCCCTTCGTGTTTGCTCAGACACCTTTGTCCCAGGAGCTGTGGCTTTGACCCCGTTCCCATCTGGAGTGTATCTCAGGACACAGGACTGGTGTCTCAGAGGATGCCACCTCTGCCCCCGTCAGCCAGCCAGTTGCCCGTGGTTTGTCACCACTGGGATTTTTGGGAGAAAGACCAGAAGGGAGCCTGTTGTCGGCAGTCAGGAGAAAGGCTAGAGAGGGAACTGAGCTTGTTTTCTGACCGTGGAGTAGAGAGGTGTGTGGTGCTCTGGTCTGTGTTCCCAAGTGGTCAAAGGGCCAGGGGCCAGCACAGGAGATTGCCTCATCACCTTCCCGGAGGGCTTTGTGGCCAGAACTCAGAGAAGGAAGTAGCATTAGACCTGAAGGAGTGGGAGACAGGTCTGAGCTCCTCAAGCTTGAAGGACAAATTGAAAATCAGATAAAAAAGAAATGTGTAGACACCATCTTCTTAGCTGTCTGGGCCAGCTGTAATGGAACAGCCACATGGCTTGTGTTGTGTGGGTGGCAGCCGCCCCTGTTTAGCCTGAGGCTGCTGCTTCTCCCTGCTGGTTGGTGGGCTTCTCTGCTCTTAATGTGGCATATACCCATCCACCGTGCTTCCCCACGTGCTCAGGGGGACGAGCCACACTGCCCTCATTTGGTACCGCCCCACGTCCCTCAGCTTACTGGCGTAGCGCTGGCCTCACCAGAGCAGAGCCCGCGACTGCTCTGCACCAGACCGCTAAGTCCGTGGTAGGTGGTAGTTCCAGTCTGTCACTGGGCCAGGAGCTGTGTGCCAGTGCAAATCAGAGCGTGGGCGGGTGCCACCATGGCTGACCCCGTGGCCAGCTCCCCTTAGGTTTCCTGTAGCTGTGCGCAGGGTTGGCGGCGAGCAGTAACGGCTTGTTTTGTTGATTGAACAGGAAGACCCCAGTGTCTGAGAGCAGCAGCCCCGCTTGCAGCCACCAACTGCACAAGATACCCAGCACTGACAGTCCTGCTGCGAACAAGGGATCCTTTGAAAGCACCCACCCTTTCGTGCCTTGTTGGGGACACCAGTGACGCAGAGGCGCGTGTGGATGTTCAGGAGTTTACATAGGGGAGCGGGAGGGGAGGGGCTAGTAGATTTTTTGTAAGCTTTCGACTCAATAAAATGAACCTCTATGGAAAATACTTGAACTTGAACTCGCTCCTTCCACTGTTCCCCTTTCCTCTGGCCCAGGAACTAGACCTCTTGAAAAGACTCTTGTCTGGGAAAAATTGTGGGGTTTTTTTCCTAATTTAATGTATTACTTCTTGACTGAATTTTTAATTTATTGTTGCGATTTTGCTGGACGGCTTTGTCATTCCCTTTAGACAGTGAATCTTGGCGGTGATTTCTGGTCTCGCCACTGGGGGTGGCATTTGGGGGCCACGCTCACGGCCTGCATGGATGGCGTGGGTCTCGGGTCATCCTCAGGTTTGCACATTGTCTCTTTCTTACGAGCCCGTGGAGATCTGTGATTTTGTATTTCTGGGCTTAGGGGCAGTGTTTTAACTTTCTAGTGATTGATGATTGTTGGGTTTTGAAATACCAAAGCTTTCTTTTGTTCTGTTTTTAAATAAATCTCTTTCAAACTTCAAGGCAGTTTGTGTGTGGTTGAAACCTTTGGAGACATCTACCTCCCTCCATCACCAGACTTTTGGGGGGTGTCTGAAGCAGAAGGGCTGGCAGCCTAGCCCCCGACAGGAAGTCTCCTCCCACGTCTCCTCCTGTAGCAGGAGTCTGCTCAGAAGTGGAGGTGGCCTTTTTTCTGCTTCCCTGGGGAGGGGCTAGTGAGCCCAGCGGGCTGCTCAAGAAGCACCACCCTGGCCCTTTCCCTGCTACCATGCCCTCTCCCCCAAACTGCTCTTAAATGGCCTAGATTTGCCTGCCCTGGGTTTTGCTGGCCATAGGGCTGGGCAGCAGGGGAAAACCCTGGGTGGGCTTCTGCTGATTGTTTCCTAAAACTGAGATCTGACCCCTGCTTTTGCGGGGAGGAGAATGGAGCTGCCCCTCACCCCCAGCTGGGAGCTGGGTGTGGCAGTCCACCTGGGGAGGCTGTTCTTTTAAGCAGCCTGACTCACCAGAAAGCCTGGTTTCTCTACCGAGGAGCTGAGCGTCTGGCCCACAACAGATGGCTGGGAGAGAAAGGAAACAGAGGTCAGGCTTGACTACCAGCTGTCCTGGTTTTCCAATCTCTTCAGCCCCACACACCTTCCACTCCTGCTCTGGATAGTGCAGAGCTCAGAAATACCACCTCCCCCTCCCCCCTCCCCCGCCCCCCAGCCTGGGTCATTGGCTGGCTTGCACATTTCCGGAAGCAGAAACTTTATGGGACCCAGTTGGGTGTGGCTGACGATATGACACGCCCTCTAGTCCTCTCTAGTCACTGCATTACCAGGGAAGCTGTTGATACAAGAGTCACACTTCATAGCCCCACTCCCTCTGTTTAACTTGGAAGCTACATGTTATAGGTCCCCAAACATGGAAAAATGAACCCACATACCTGGTGCCCGAAAGATAACCTATTGAACAACCACAATTTTGATAAACTACTATTTGTGGATTATCGCTCTTATTTAAGCACTCGTAGGAGTATTGTGTTAGGTGTTTTACATGCACTGGCTGAGTGCTATGGGGAGGGTGTTGCAGAGGGTTAAGATCCCAGTTTGAGAGATGAAGACTCGACCTCCCACTGAGTGATTTTCCCGGGATCGCTCAGCCATGGAGTGCCAGGCTGGCAGGCAGACGGGGCTGGCCGTGAGCCCTGCCTCTCTCTGAGCCCCCACACCCCCTCCGTTTCTCCCCACCCTGCTCCTGTGCTGGATTCCGAGAGGTGGACTGGGCTAAGGCATCCTTACCCCCTCCAGGATGGCATCAGCAGCCCACTGTAAAAGTGACTTGGTTCCTCCATCGGGACCCTCTTGTAGAGAGAAAATGTTGGTAGGCCTCTGTTGGGATCCTGAGTGGGTCCACCTCACACAGTCCACTCGTGCACTGAGAGGAGCTGTGTTCTCAGCTTCTTGGGTGGGATGCACAGCAAGGTTTTATCAAGTTGATTTTTCAGAGGTGGACACTTGGTATGGAAATTTGGGTTGCATACTACCCAGCCAGGGGACAAGCGCTCCCCTCCGCTGTCCCTTGGATGGATGATTCCAAGGCACATTCTATATATGGCTCCTCAGACGGCACCGGCAGGATTGGGTCCCCACTGCCCACAGTTGTGAAGAACTAGGTAAGCCACCCTCCTCAACCTGGTTTTCCTCCCTCCGTGTGACCCTCCCCCAGGCTCCCACTCCTATCCCTGGGCATTTCTTCCCCAATGAGCAGCCTGCACACAAAGCTCCTGCCTCAGACTAAGGCACTAACCATGAAGCCCATGGTTCCTCTGGAGGGTTTTTCCAATAGGAAGTGGGATTCTTCCCGCTGTGGACATTATTGCAGACTCAGTATCTGTGTCCTGTTCGCTCCCCACAAATCCATCTGCCAAAATCCTAACCCCAATGTCATGGTATTTGGAGGTAGGGCCTTTGGTAGGTGATTAGGTCACGAGGGTGGAGCCCTCATGTGTAGGATTAGTGGGGACACAAGGAGAAGATAGCAGCCTGCACCCAGAAGAGGTTCTTCCCAGAACCTGACCATGCTGGCACCCTGATCTCAGACCTCCAGCCTCCCAGACTGGAAGGGATCCACAGGTTCACAGGACCTCCCCTGGAGAAGAAACCTGAGAGCTTTGCATTCAAGAGTTCCTAACCTTGCCCTGCACCAGCCTGTGAATCAAAAGGTTGCAGGTTTGATTCCTGGTCAGGGCACATGCCTGGGTTGCCCTCTAGGTCCCCAGTTGGGGGTGTGTGAGAGGGAACTCAAACACATCAATGATTCTCTCCCTCTTTTGACTCCCTTCCATTCTAAGAAATAAAATCTAAAAAAATAACAACATTAAAAACCCCTACTTTAGATGCACATGCAGCCCTCAGAGCCCAGAGAGAACACTGGCCACAGGCATTTAATTCTGATTGACCAGAGCTGGTCAGGTGAGGAGCAGCTTGCCTGGGACAAGGAAAGTGTAATACTGTCCCATCACTTGAATAAGTGTTTGGGACCAATAGAGCAGGCTGGACTGTGGGTAAACTGCCTGACAAGAGCTAGCCACAGGGGAGGAGCTTGGGAGGCTGAGAAATGGAGCCCCAGGAAGGAACTTCCCGGTAGATCCCCTCCCTTCTATACTGGCGCAGATACTGCTAGTTTTCCTTCTTGGTATTCTCACTACAGTAGAAAGCCTCATGGCTGTCTAGAAGAAAGACTACATTTCCCAGCCTGCCTTGCAGCTAGACGTGCTCCGACAACAGTTCTGGCCAATGGGGTTAGTTAGAAATTTCCCTTCCCAGTTGAGGTTCTTCAAGTCTATTATAATCATCTTCGTAGGTCTTTCTCATTCCTAATTTTAACAAATGAGCCAGTTCTAGTTTTAAGGCTAAATTACTTAAAAAGAAAAAGACCCAACAATACTGGTAAAAATGTTACAGAAAATTTTCAAATTTTAAACATTTAAATAATCAGGTAAAACCTACTGTAAATGCAACTCTTAACAGTCCAAGTCAGAAAGGTGCTAAGACTTGCCTGCTATTTTGCCTCCTTGAGAAATGTTTTAAGAATCACTTCCAAGTAAAAACTTTTATTAAAGGAGAGCACAAACCAGGATAAGTGGATGTATGTTTTAAAAACGCCTGATCCCCCACCCCCCGTTGGAGATTCATGGAACTCGCCTGGTGGTTGGGGACAGAAACGAAGTCCCGCTTTTTCCTCAACCCAAACAATGTTGTTTTAGCAGGTTTTTTACATACTACTCAGTCTGTAAGCTCACTAATCCTAACGCTCTACAACGAACACACAACTGTAAAATTCACTGACAGCACCAGAGAAGCAAAAAGAGAAAACTTCTAGATATAACATGTGTGCTAACCAGAGTCTGTTCTTCGAAACACAAATTATTAGCCTTGTAAAAAACAAGGCCTCAAAAAATTGGTTAAAAACTCAGAATTGTTCCTCTCCACGGAAATCTTTAGTAAAAGGCGAAAGATTTATACGATCTGAAGAGAAACCAGAGTATGCCTAACCCACCTGGCCCACATTCCTCGAGTAACTGTCACCCCTAACTCTATAATGGTGATTTTTTACCTGAAAGAGCTAGTCACTTATTCCTTTTCCCCAGACAATTCAGTGAGAGAATTTTCATTTGGGGGAGAAAGATAGTTCAAAGAAAAAGGGAGAATCTAGTCATTTTTTTAGGACAGAAATGGTTTTATATGCAATGCATTCTGGGTATGCAAATGAACCTTTGCCACCAAGCCCCGGTTTCCGGAAATACCTTAAATAGATCATTTCTTTTGGTGCTGGGACTAGGACTACCACCAGGGGGCAGAGCGGAAGACAGATCGAAGGAATAGGAGTATAAACCTGAGCCTTGACTCTTCTACGCTGGCGCCGAAAGTAAAATTTCTTTTGGACTTAAAGAAATAAAATAAATAAAATTATGAAATAAAATAAAACTTGAAAATAACTACCCTCAGAGAATATCACTAACATTTCGTCCTCAAGGAGCACGCTGTGTGATGGGGGTGCCAAGTGTGTGCGGTCAGCCCTGATCACAGAATGTTCGCTGACATCTTGGCGGAGGGTTAAAGAATCCATAGTAGTGGGGTGGCCAGGGCATTCTGGCAGGGAGGCACAGTGCTGCAGAGGTGCCAAGCTAAGAGCTTGGATTTCCCTAGAAGGAAATGGGACGGCGTGAAAGAGTGTTAAAAGAGAGTAACATAATCAGATCAGTGCTTTAAGACAGTGGTCTCAACATGGGTGGTCGTTGGACGAACAGATCAGCATCATCCAGGTCCCTCCTCCTAGAGATGCAAATTCCTGTGTCCCACCCACTCCAGACCTACTGAATCTGAAACTGAGAGTGGGGTCCAGATACTGGGTTTTAACAAGTCCTTCAGGGGATTGCCACACAGGCCAGCTCGAGAACCACTGTTGTACAGCCATTCTGGCTACCGCGGCAACTGTAGGAAACAGGAAGGATTTGGAGAGGTGATTTAGGAAGCTGAACATTAAAGTCAGAGAGAAATTCATGGTGGCCCAGATGGCGGGGCAAGGCCTGGGAAACAGTGGGAAGTGAGGAGAGAAAAACGTCCAGGTAGAGCCTTGGAGGATGGTGGCATAAATGAAGGTGAGCTGGGTGATGCAGGAAGAGCCTGTGAAGGAGATTTGCGAGATGCCAGGGAAGCAGGAGACCAACCAGGAGCTGGGCTGCATGGCAGTCAAGGACGAAAGACAGCACTCACTTGGGTTAGATGTCCATGAGAGGTCAAGTAAGAGGGAGATTGCAAAGACCAATGGATGTCACAGCAGAAAAGTTGGTGACCCTGGCCAGAGGTGTTTCTGGGGAGTGGGGGTGTTTGAAGCCCAACTTCCAGGAGTTGAGGAGGGAGGGAGGGAAGGAGGGAGGGAGTGTGTGGGGGGAGAGGGGTAGAGAGGGAGGCGCAAGGGGTGTGAGATTAAAGGAAGTCTTTTTCTTTCTTTGATATCAGGAGAGCGACATTGATGGGAGAGAGGAAATAAGCAGTGTGGGAAATGGGGAGGGAGCTGCGGCTGACTTCAACCTGGAGAGAGGACCCCCAACTCCACAGCAGAGTAAGGAACAGAGAGAATAGTATATACAATATTGTGAATGCATTTAATGCCACTGAATTGTGTACTTAAAAATGGCTAAAATGGCAAATTTTATGTTGTACATACTTTACCGCAAGAAAAAAAACCCCAGCTCTCCTATAGCCACCAGAGAACAGTGAAGCTCTTCATTCTAAACAATCGTTTCCCACTGAGCTTCGCCTTGAGAAAGAAGCTTGATAACTTTTACTGTTGACACACTGACATCAACTGGTACCACGTCAAGTTTATTTTCACACTAGACGTTTTCTAAATGACCTAAGAAATTAAACAATAGCTCACAAATCTTGAGACAAATTCAAGCATCACAATCTTCAATATGCGTTTCAATTGGGTAAAACGACCCTATAGTAAAACAGGGTTCTTAGTTTTCTTTTTCCCTCCACTTCCTCACTTCTCTCATTCATTACCACTAAAAAATTTCATCACGAAATATCTCTAACTCCGCAGAAAAGCATAACAAAGGAGCAAATGCACAGCCAGCATCTGGATTTAAGAGATGTCAGCTTTTCTCCAAATGTTCCTTGGGTCTGGCTTTGACACCAAAAGCAACACAAACAGTAGACAAGTGGAGCCCTGGGAAACTAAATGTTTCTGCACAGAAAGGAAACCATCCACAAAATAAAAAGGCAATCTACGGAATGGGAGACTATATTGGCAAAGCATATGTTTGATAAGGAGTTAATATCCAAAATATATTAAAATCTCACACAACTCAATATCAAAAAACACAAACATTCCTATTTAAAACATGGGCAGGGAACCTGAAGAGACATTTTTCCAAAGGAGACACATGAGTGTGCGCCAGGTACATGAAAAGGCGGTCAACATCACAAATCATCAGGGAGATGCAAATCAAAGCGAGGAGATATCACCTCACACCCCTCCGTCCTGTCCATCCATCCTTGTGAGGTCAGGCTCCTGCTTGAGCCTTCCAGCTGCAACTTTCTAAGGTCCCAGCAGGAGGAATAACCACACCTGTTTACAGGCTCAGGTATAGGAGTTCATCTTCAGAGAGGCAGCCTGGTCCCTCTCCCTGCTCTTTGTCATATCTCACTCACCCTAGTCTCCCCAGGGGCCAGGGACCACCGAGACACAGGGTTCACTGGGGATGCTGATACTGTATCCCCAGCAGGTGGCGCTAAAGGCTCTCTCTTCACCTGGGTGACAAGCCTGCAGTGCGTTGGGTTTGAAAAGGATCAGGCTGGGCGGACACCTCAGTGGCTCAGCCCAAGGCCATCAGGCGAGGCAGGGAACTCCCATAAGAAATCTTGGTCCTTGTGTGAGCATTTCCAGGCTGTGAAGGAGGGCCAGTCCCCCTTCTGTCTGGGATCAGCTGCACAGTGGTCAGAGCTAACCTCACTCTGTCTTCCCAGAGAGTTATTCCCCGACTGGAAGGGGCGTAGACCTTACACTTACACAGGCCTCAGTTCAAATCCCACCTCTGCCTGTGGAGGGCTGTGTGACTGCAGGCAAGTTGCTTCTGGTCTCTGAGCCTCAGTGTACTCACCAGTAAAATGGAATAATTATGCTGAATATTCAGGTCCGTGTCAGGGTGAAGTGAGTTGTCATGTCATAAAGCACCAATCGTAACAGTTGGTCTGTGAGTAGGGTTGGCTCCCTCCCCACCTGCAGGCCTCCTATTGGTGGCCCCATTGGCAGTCTGAGCCTAGGGGCTGTGTTTCTTTCTCCCTGAGCAAGGCCAGAACTGGGCTCCTGGTAAGACAGGGCTGAGGGTGGGGTGAGCGGGGTCCCACTAACAGCAGCGCTAGTATCTGCTCCACTTTGGGGGCACTTGGGCATGTTCCCCCGATTTTCCAATAGCCCCTGCTTCTTTCACAACAGAGCTGGAGGAAAAATTCTACTTTATTTTTAAAAAGTAATTGCTTTTCTAGAAAAAGCCTGGCCAGGCAAATGTCATCATGCTTACATGGGATGTTGAAATACAAAAGATCAGCCTGGCCGGGTAGCTCAGTTGGTTAGAGTGTCATCGCAATACGCCGAGGTTGCCGGTTTGATCCCAGTGGGGATACATATAAGAATAAAGCAACGAATGCATAACTGGGTGGGACAACAACAAATAGACTTCTCTCTCTCCCTTCCTCTCTCTCTCTAAAATTAAGTATATACCTGAAAGATCAGGGATTTTAAAAAGCAGCAAAACGCAGTCCTAGGGGCGGGGTTTTGATTTAGCTCCCGTGGAAAAGCCCGGTCTGACCCCAGTGGCAAGCCTGGGGGAGCTTGGGGCGTGGGTTTCTGAGCAGGGGTAATGGAGTGTCAGGGGCTGGTTAGAGCCCCAGTGGGGAGAGTGGGGGAGTGACAGGACCCCAGACAGGACCCACACCCAGGGAGCATCAGGTAAATGGGGGAAGGGGTGGGCAGCAAAGCCAGGACCCCAGAGTCCCGGAAACTGCTGGACAGGTGTTTCCCAGTGTGTCTGTGTCCTGGGTGATCAGAGGCTGAGCCTCCCATATCCGTGGATATGGCTGGGGTGGGGAAGGCCTGTCTTTGGTCCCAAGGGCTTCTGTTGGGTCTCCTTTAGGGCACTGCAACACTGGCTGGTCTCAAAGGCAAGGTCCACAGCAAACCAGTTTGCTTCTGCCCTGTGGGACGGAGGAGCCCAGTGGGAGGCACTTGGGTGACCCTTCCCACACCGGGCACCTCAGAACTCAGGGCTGCGTGACCTCAAGAGGCCAAACAGGGTGGGAGGATCCTCCAGAGAGTGAGAAGCCAGAGCTGGTGAGACACAGGAAGGCACGGGTGGGGAGGTGGCCTCGAAGGTCCTGGGATTGACACTGGAATCTGCCCATCACCGACACCCTGCCCAGCACCTGACCCTCCTTCTCTGCACTCCATCCGGCCAGACCCTGGGGAGGGTGGGGCTGTCCTTGGAGCTACAAAAATCTTAGTGTCACATGCCCCATCACACCTCAGCAGCCTTGTCTCCTTCTTCAGCTTTTCTCAGGATGCTGAGAGGAAGGACCTGGGAGCTCAGGTAACACGACAGGGTAGTTCCTGGTGCAAAGGTGCACAGTGCCCTCCCCCCACCACCATTGCAGGCCGCTGCAGCCCCTCCCTTGCCACATAGCCTTGACCTAGCCGAGGGGAAAGAACACTCCTCTTTGGCATCCAAGAGACCTGAGTTTAAATCCGTGCTCTCCCACTGCTGCATGACACTGCAAAGAGCTTCACTTCTGGGCCTCAGTTTCCCTAATCTGTCAAATGGGCACAGCAGGCCTGCCCTGTCTGCTCACAGGGTTGGGGCGCCAATTCCAGGAGACAGTGTGCTTTGTAAACAAGAAAAGCATAAGCTCACAGCGAATGCTGCCTTCCCAGCCCTCTCCAGAGCTGGATACCACCTGGAGATGCGTTTTGCTAGAAACTCTCCAGCAGTAAAAATAAACAAATAAACAAGCAAACAAACAAACAAACAAATAAGTAAATAAAAATTTTGGCCAAGATTTAAAAATAGGATTTTTACAGATTTTGAATTTACTTCAGCATCTTACCACACAAGTACATTCCCCTAAATAGCAGTCAGGTCCTCACAGCCCTCTGCATGCCCGGGGATGTCCCCAACACTTAGGTCAAAGGTCAGGTGCTATTTGTCCTGTGGCTTGTTTTGCTCCTTACACTAGCCATCCGGTTCCTCTGGGTGTCTGAGTTTGTAACCCATGCGTTACGTGCATGGGAAGTACAGTATTGTCACCGTCTCTCTTGTCACCTCAAGGCTCAGCACCCCTTCTGGCTGAGTAACAGCTCTCCCTCCTTCCCGCTGCTCTCTCTAGCCCTGTGTGTGCCCGCCCGCCCGGCAGCAAGCACCGGCTCTGGAGATGGGGGACCTTTAAGAAAGCTGCTGGCCCTGGCGCCCTGCAGAAGAGAGGCTCTCCATCCACTCTGACAGCCATTGCACTTCCCTGTCCTGACAGTCAAGGGCTGCTGGGGCAAAGCTGGATGGCTGGAGATAGGTGGGGGGTTCCTGATGTGCTCTGCTCTGGCTGGGTGGAGTGGGCCCGTCCCACCTGACTCAGAGGGACGCTCTGCCCCACGGCACCATCTCTGTCTTCCTGCACTTGACTTGGTCTCTGATGAGTCTGGTTGAATGATCAGACTCCCAGGTTTCAGGGCAGGAGCGCCCCCAGGAGCCTGGCCTCACACAAGGCCCCAGCAGGGAGCACGCACTCCCCACAGCCCCTCCAGGGAGGCTCTAGGTGTGAAGTTTGGGCTCTGACTGAAGCAGGAGGAGGCCAGGAAGGCCCATGCTGGCTTTCCTCCTCTGCGATGTGTCCCCTCCCCAGCAGGACAGGGGTCCTCATGGGCAGTGTTGCCCGCGGCCTGCTGAGTCCTGATTTCCGGACACCAATCCCTCAGCCTGCTGCTGGTCCCTTTAGAAAGCTTTCAGGCTGCCTGTGAGGGGAGGGGCTGCTGGCTGAGCCTTCCAGGCCCAGATGCACGTGCCTGGCTGTTTCCCAGGACACCTTCCTTGTCTAGGTGTGGACCCACGCCTGGTTCTCTCAGACCCATCACCTTGGGCGGCTGCAGCCTCCCTGTAGGAATGCCACCTGGATCTTAGAACTTTAGGGCTGGGTGTCTTCCTCCCCCACTGCCATGCTGTGTGACTGTAGGCAAGCAGGCCTACCCCTCTGGTCTGCTTGCTTCGGAAGCCTAGAACAGTCTGAGTAGAGGACTTTGGGGAAGGGGCTGGGACAAAGGTTGTGGAGAGAGGGCTGTTGTGAGGAAGGAAGTGTGATGACCGAGGCTGGGGGACAGATGTCCTGAGTTCAAATCCCGGTTTCGCCCCTTGGTGGCTTTGCCACCTTGGGGACAATAACAGAGGATTAAATGGAAGCATGGCCCGAGAAGCAACTGGCAACACAGTAAGTGCTCAGAAAAGGCTTACAGCTGTTATTACTGACACAGAAACGGCACAGAACCTGCAAAATGGAAAATAGAGGCTGGATCAAGGTGTCAGCTGACCTACGATTCCTGCAAGTAGAGACAGGATATCCAGGGGGGTGAGGACCTGACTTTGGGCTACCTGAGTTCGTGCCACCCCTGAGCGTGGCAGGCTGACAGGGAGGAGGCAGGGGCGAGCTCCGGGTGGTGCTGTTGCTGTGGGACCCCCGGCAGTGTGGGCGCTGTGTGCTGCCCTCTCCCGAGGCGAGTCTGCTCACGCAGACCACATGGCAGGAACACGGGTCCTTCCACCCAAACCCATACAAGGCCTTGGGCCTGTGCTCACAGCTCAGATCACGGGAACGTGGGGGCTTCACCTTCTCCAAGGAGGGGCAGGGACGAGAGGGAAAACAGGGAGCTATTTCGAGAAGGTGTCGAAGGCCGGGGCACTAAAATTAGGCCCTTGGTTCCTAAAAAGACATTGGCGCCCACCAAGGCCTTGGAGAGGGGCTCTTCAGCGCGGAATGCGACCCCAGGAAGCGCTCCCGCGGGCCTGGGCAATGAGGTCATCCTGCAGGTCCAATGGGACTGCCCGCTGGCTGGTGGTCATGGGCACATCTCCCCCAGCCGCCCGCCTGCAGAATTCTGGAGCTGCTTCCAACCGCTTCCTGTCTGCGCCAAGCGAGTGGGGACGGCAAGGGGCCAGAGCCGCCCATTCTTGGCGCTGCCTGACCTTCCTGTCTGCTGGACTTTTCCTTTTTTGACTGTCTCTTTGCCTCCCCGCTTGCTGCTCCATTCTGGGGGTGGGTATTTGTATTGAGGGGTGGCTCACAAGAAGCAGCCACCTTGAAGTCTGGGGCTCCCATTTCAAGGCCAGGTGTCTCAGCCCAGCTGGGCCTAGGCTTCCCTGCTCCAGCTCTCAGCCTGGGTCCTGGAGACTCTCACAGACGAGAGTGGACAAGCAGGTGGGCTGGAATCAACTCTCGGGGAACCTGCTGGGGGTTTGGAAGTAAAAGTAGGAGAAAGCCACATGGAAAATGATGTACATGTCTTCCCCAAAGCTTGGCACACATGGCCCCCTTTGCACTCCCAGACCGTCTCCCCGGGAGTCCTTCAGATGTGAGGATGATTGACTCAGAGCCTGTTGGGGCTCAGAGCCTGGCCTGAGGGCCTCCCACTCTGGAGCCTCCTGGAGCCTGCTTGGAAAACATGTGAAACATTCAGAAAAGAGGTGTACAATTGCTGAACCATTTTCATCTCAGCTTTCACTGGATCTCTCGGAAGGGAGAGAGAGAGAGAAACATCGATCAGTTGCCTCCCATACACACCCCAACCAGGGACTGAACCCACAACCTAGGTATGACCGGGGATCGAACTAGCAAACTTTTGGTGAACAGGCGATGCTCCAGCCCACTGCCCACTTCACGCCCAGACCACCCTGGTGTGGGCTTTATGTGACGTGGTTATGCTATTAAATCAACATATGTTCATATAGGATCACCTCTAGGACTGTTTAGTAATCTTAGTAATTGAATAGCTTAATACTTTAAGTATAACAGTAGACATGCACATTGTCAGGCAGACGTGTGTCCTGGGTGTGGGTGGGCTGTCCCAGAGGAACAGTGAGGACTGGACCAGGGCTGGCTGGAAGGGGAGCAGGACCTGAGGGTGGGGCTCCTGAGGGGTACACCCATTCAAGAGTTTGACTCCCTTTTTATTATTATGAGCATGTGTTATTTTTTTGCAAAAAAATAAAATTAAAACAAAAGGCTAGTCATCTACCACCCACCCTCCCCCTCGCCCCCACTCCCAGGTTTTTGTTATGTGTCTTAGGGCTTCCTCCTTTGTTACTTTTCTGTTACTTATTGCTGGGTTTTGGTGGGAAACTGTGAGATCTGGCCTTTGTAATTCACAACACAACAAAGCAAAATATAACAAAAAATGTATTGGTCTTTCCCTCCTTCCGGACTACGAATTCTGCTATCACTAGGACGGGGACACTTTGGGGTCCCCTTTGTCCAACAGAGTGTCAGGCTCACGGTCAGGGTCAGTAGATGTTTGCTGAGGCCTGGGGGGTGGAGTGGAGGAAGGCCAGCCTGCGTCTCAGAAGCAGGAGGCCTGCAGACTTGCTTAGGGGCACCCGTCCTTGGCAGCCCTCCCATCTCTTCTGGGAATTTTTCAAGGTCTCCTACCAGGAAGCAAATGCGGTGGATGGGAAGCAGTAGCCCTGGGTATGGCCTGCAGTGCCAGCAGGGCGGGGCACAGGCTGTCCTGCGTTGGGACGAAGACCCTGCGTGACGGCAGAGCTCATTGCCCTGCCCGGCCAGAGCATCCCTGGAATGTGGCGAGGCTGCTGACAGCACTTCATGTTCTGAGTGTGACCACCCATGTGACTTCCTCAGGGATCCGTGGAGGAGAGTGTGCGGGTGGGCCCCAGCCCCCTCTCCTGCGTCTCCAAGGTCCCCTGAGCCCCAGCCCTGGGAACAGGGCAGGGAGGGTGCTGAACAACATCGGAGGAGACCCAGAGATGAAATCTAATGGGACTTGAGAAGAGTCACTGCGATCGTCACAGTGGTCATAACAGCTGGTTTTGGGGGGTTACCAGGGGCCAGGAAGTGTGTGGAGGAGTTCACAGGCACCATCCCCTCAGCCCTCACCAGAGCCCGTGGGGGTGGGGTAGACACCATTGCTATGTCCACTTTACAGACCCAGAAACCTGAGGCCAGAGGGCCCTGGGTGATTCTCCCAAGACTGGACAGCTGGTGGGGGCAGGAGCAAGTCCAGGCTCTGTTCCTAACACCTCATCTCGTTCCCACTGGCCACGGGTCCCAGAATAATTCTTCCTTAAGGAAAACCCTCCCACCACACAACCTGGGGTGGTGCTTGCGGATACTGACCCAATGAGGCATTTAGCAGCATCATTTCAGGTGTTATGCACAGCAACCAAATGACGCCTCTGGGAGCCGAAGCCCCCTTCTCGGGACCTGTTTGGTGCAGGTGGGCTGCGTCAGAAGGCACCATAGGAACACTGTCAGGGGCTGTCCAGAGTTGGACAGGTCTGAGCCGAGCCCAGAGCCCAGAGCCCGCCCCTAGCAGCTGCAGGACTGGAGGGGTCTGCTAGGGCCATGGTATGGGACCACCCCCGGGCAGCTTCAACAGCAGAAACTGCTTGTCTCACAGTCCCGGGGACTAGAATTCCAAGGTCATGGTGCCGGCAGGGTTGGTTCCTTCTGGATGGAGAGGGAGACTCCGGTGTGTCTCCCAGCTTCTGGTGGTTTACTGGCTGTCTTTGGAACCTTCGGCTTGTGGCAGCATCACCCTGATCTGCCCTCCTGGTTGAATGTGCACGTCTCTGTGTCCAAATTCCCCTTTTTATGAGGTCACCAGCCCTACTGGATTAGGATCCACCCTAGTGACCTCACTTAAGTTCGATGACCCCTGTCTCCCAGTAAGCTAATTCTGAGGTTCTGGGGTTTGGGGTGGCTTCCACATGACCATAACAGTGCCCTTGGGTGAGTCAGTTCATACAAAGCTCTGGGCTCAGTTCTTGTCTGTGAAATGGGGTTGGGATTAATCCCTCCCTCCCAAGCTGCTGTGCAGAGTCACCATGAGGAAGAAAAGCGCTTGGCACAGTGCCCAGCTGGTATATGTGGTCAGCGCTGAGGAACACAGCTGCCATTTCCTGTGACTCTCCCAGGACGAGAGGCTGAGGGACTTGCATTTACTGTTTACAGGCAGGGCAGGGCCTGGCTGGGCTGCAGGGAGCCAGCCTGGGGAGACCTTGGGGAGTCTGGCCTTGGCCAGCTGGGTGGCCCTGGATGGTGGCTCTGGTCCAGGCCCAGGCTCCAGGCTGGTGCTTAGACTTGGCTTCTGCACCCCTGGGTGAGGCATTCAAAGCCTCGTTTCCAGGCTTGCTGCTGTGTCCTCCAGCTCTGGGTCCCTTACCCTGGGCAATGCTGACAACTGGGCCAGGTGATTCAGTGTTGTGGGGTATCCTGGGCACTGTAGGATGTTTAACACTATCCCTGACCCCTGCCCACCAGCGGCAGGTAGCGCCCCCTCCCTAATCATGACAACCAGTGATGCCTTGGACATTGCCAACTATCTTCCAGGGGTCAAGATCACCCCCTTGGCCCTGTTGGCTGCCTTAGGCAGGGCTGTGAGCCTCATGTTCGAGTGGAAACCCACTTGGACGCATCTGGAAATGGGAGCCTGAACAGCATGTGGGCAGAAAATCTCCACCATGGGGGCAGCCCCCTCTACTTCCTGAATGAACTGTCCTTCTCAGTCCCGCTACTTGAAGCATGGCTCCTTGGGGTCACCTCAAGGTGACTGTGGCCTGGCCTAGACATGGCAGCCAGGGCATGGCTGTAAACGGTCAGCAGAAAGCACAGACCAGGGGTGGGCTCCGGGAGGCCTGGCTGGGAGCAGGTGTGGACAGGTCCAAGTTATCAGGTCCAGGGGCCCGGCTCCAGACCAGCAGGCCGCGGGGCTTTATCAGTGGTTAGAGTTTGTGACAGCCCTGCGGGCCGAGGCGCTGACAACCAGGAGCTGAGCAGGGTGCAGCTTCTGCTCAGGGCCTCCAGGTCCCACCACAGGGCGGAAGGGCACCTCTCTGGACGCTGAGGAGCGGAGGGATGGCGGGGAGAAGGAGACAGAGGAAGATGTGCCAAGGGGCTTGCTTTCCTTCTACTTCTCTTTCCTTCACAGATTTAAAAATGTGCTTACAGTTTCCGAGCTGAAGCCTGCTTCCTGCAACAAGTTAAATGGTTTGAAAAGGGAGTGGGGAGTGTTGGGGTGCATCTGAGAGAGAAAGGTGGGGGTGAGCGAGAGAAGGGGTGGTGGGGGATGTACCAGGAGCAAAATCTGAACTCCTTCCCGCCCACTGCCGCCCCGACCTGGCCTGGCCCGGCAGCTTCTCTCCACGCCCTCGCCATCAGTGTCCTGCAGCTGCTGGTACAAATCACCCAAAACTTTCTGCCGTAAGACAACGGAGCTCTCCCTGTCCTGGAGGCCGGAAGCCCAAACTCGCCATCGCTGGGCTAAAGCCAAGGGGTGTGTGTCTGTGTCTGTGGGTGGGGGTAGAGGGGGCACACTCGCGGGAGGTGCTGGGGAGAATCCTGTGTCTCCCAGCTCCTGGAGGCTGCACCACTCCAACCCCTGTCTGTGTGGGCAAGGTATCTTCTCAGCTGCATGTGCGTCAGCTTGCCGCCCTCTGTGTCCCTCTTATGAGGACACCTGCGATGGCCTCTAGGACCCACCTGGGTCTCTCATCTCTGGATCCTTCACTTAGTCACATCCGCAAAGTCTGGTTGGGTCGCCTAAGGTGACATTTGCAGATGGCAGGGATTAGGATGTGGGCATCTTTTGGGGGCTGTTAATTAACCCTTCTCCCCCTCCCTGCTCCATCCAGCCCACTGGTCCCAGCTCCTCCGCCTGCCTCGGTTTGTTCGTGGCTTTCTCCCTGCATGTCTGTCTGCATCCGTGTCTCTCGCCTTTTCCTATAAGACACCAATCATATTGGATTTAGGGCCCACCCTACTCCAATATGACCTCATCTTAACTAATTACATCTGTAAAGATCCTATTTCCAAATAAGGTCACTTTCGGAGGCTCTGGGAGGCCAAAATTTGGGGGAACATTGTCCAGCCCAGTATAATGCTGCTTTCTTTCTTTTTTAAAATTTTTTATTTATTTTTAGAGAGAGGGGAAGGGAGGGAGAAACAGAGGGAGAGAAACATCAACATGTGGTTGCCTCTCGAGCACCCCCTACTGGGGACCTGGCCCACAACCCAGGCTTGTGCCCTTGTGCCCTGACTGGGGATGGAAACAGTGACCCTTTGGTTTGCAGGATGGCACTCAATCCACTGAGCCACACCAGCCAGAGCTATAATGCTCCTTTCTGATTTTCCTATCACACCTGTTTACTTTCTCAGCCCCTCATATTGCTCCACACAGCTTTTTAAATGGGGGAAACACAGCTCTGGGTCCCCAACCGGGTCCCTGCTGCTAGCCTTGGAGGGCCTGGGACTCTGAGCCTGTGTAGGGATGGCTGACTTCACCAGGCAGTCATGTCAGGGGACAAGAGCCAGCCAGAGGGCCTCTGGTGCCTTGCTGACGCCTCCTCCCTTTCAGATGGTGAGGCTGTCACAGGACTTGCTTCCTGCACACTCGGCCCCACTCCGGTCAGACCCTCCCCAAGCACAGAGTGTCCTCTCCCGGAGAAGCTCTATTAATATCACTCATGTGGACATTCTGGGACAGCCATTCATGATCTTGTCCTCATGGGTTCCCCCCACTCTGAGCCATTCATGAATGTGACCCCCCAGGCTTGGCTGGCTGTCCTGCGTACTTGCTCTGCTCTCTGCTCCTTCCTTCCCTCCCCTTCTCCAGTCCCAGCGTGTCTACAGGATCTCAGCCAGTACCTGCTTGCTCCCCACAATGACCCCCATGCGTGAGAGGCTGCTGCATGCGTGCTGTGCCCTAAACGAGCCACGTCTGCCTGGAGATGTGCACTCCCGGAGGCTGCGACAGGAAAGGCGCCCCCTAACATGTGCGAGCTGCGGCGGGAAGCCGTTCTTTGCCCTGCACGTGAGGAGCATGGCTTCCACGAGGATGCCAGGTTCCAGCCTCCTGACCCTTGTGACAAAGACTGTGGGGGGTCTCCCGCTCACAGAGACCTGTGAGCATGCTCATAGCCTTTAATTCAGTCCGTTGCACTCTTGGGCCTGTATCTTGAGTAAAATTTCTAAAACAGTGATTCTCAACGAAGTGCAGTTTTATCCCCCTCCAGAGGACATTTGGTGCTGTCCGGGGTCCTTTTTGGTTGTCACAGTTTGGGTGAGGGGTCTACCAGGAATGCTGCTAAGCACACAGGACAGCCCCGCTTCCCACCCCAGCAAAGATTTATATGGTTTCAAATGTCCACAGGGTCTGGGCTGAGGAACCCTGATCTAAAAGGACCAAAAGCCTACATATTTATAGGTTTTCATAGCAACCTAATTTAAATGAACAAAACGTCTAGGCATTATCTATCAAATTCAAGGTAGATATATTAGGAATATTAAATTCAGTATAAAATGACCATTTAGGGAGGTACATGTGACAGCTCATTAGCAATACTGAGAAGCATATTAAAATGATATATAGGGTTATATATACTCACACACACAAATATGTATGAATTCCTCAAATGACTGAACATAAAGTTACTCTATGACCCACCAGGTCCACTCCCAGGTGTATGCCTGGGAGGTGAAAGTGTACGTTCTCACAGACACTTGCATGGAAGTGTTCAGAGCGGTATTGTTCATAGTCACCTAAAGGCGGAAGCAACCCCAATGCCCATCAATGGGTGAATGGATAAACAAGATGCGGTCGACCCATGCCACGGAACGTTATTCAACACTAAAAAGCACTGAAATACCAACATGTAATGTTACAACCTTGACAATAGCATGCTGAGTGAAAGAGGCCAGAACACAAAAGGTCACACAGTGCCCGATCCCATTTGTACGAAATATCTGGAGCAGGCATAGTGAAAACCCACTAGGAATCGCGGCCAGGGGAAGGAGCAGCAGCCCTGTGACCATTCCTAAGTTGGAAACATCTTGGGACAGAGGGGGCTGGGGCAGAGGCAGGTGCCACCCCTAAGGGACAGGGCAGGACAGAGCTGGCAGAAAACTACCCAGACCTTCCTCTTTTCTCTTATTCCCCCTGAATTTTACTGCTCCCCTACCACTGGCTGACTCCCATGGGAAGATAGAGAACATATTAGCCTGTCCATGTAAGCCATAAAATCAGCCTCTGGGGCCATGAGCATGTTGGAGAGGATGAAGGGTGGATCTGGAGATTTCCAGCACAAAAGGCAACTATTAGGTCCTGGCCAGGTCGTTCAGTTAGGTAGAGCATTATCTGGACACACCAAGGTTGCAGGTTCGATCCCCGGTCAGGGCATATACAAGAATCAACTGGTGAATGCATAAATAAGTGAAACAACAAACTGATGTTTCTTTCTCTTTCTCTCTCCCTTCCTCTCTCTCTAAAGTCAATCAATAAAAAAATATCTGAAAAGGCAACTGTCGGTTATCAAGGAAACATGTCCATCAGATGGACTCACTGAGCTGAGACCTCTAAACACACAAGGGCAACAGAGAATGCAAATGTCACCACGCATGACCCACGCCTTCAGCATCACTGAGAGCCAGAGAACACCACAACCCATGAATTACCCGTGAGCCTCAGACACCAGATTCCAGCAGAGCTACTTTGCCATTGCCAGTCTGTGTGGGTGGGAGAAGCAGGGAGGGAGGCTTAAAGAATTCAGGGGGAAAAAAAAAATAAAAAGGAAGGAGGGGGAAGAGAGGGCAGAGCAGGAGAAAATAGAGATCACAGGCGAAATCAGTCCCAGAAAGCTCAAGTCCCCCTAAGTGTCCAAGTCTGGGACTTGGCAGCTCACAGCACCAGCTGCAGAGAGGGGTCTTCGAAAGGGGGTAGGCTAAAGCAGGCAGCCACGACAAATCAGTGCTTCTGGGAAGGAATCCAATCAACAGTTGTAGTAGCTTATTTCCCAGATGGTCGTGGGGGAGGGGGCCTGTGGCGGGCCCCAGGCTGGGGGTATGTGCTGTCAGGTGCAACCCTCTCAGTGACCAAGGGCCACTCTGCTGCTCCCTGGGATGCTTCAAGGTGCTCAGATAGGGGCATCAGCACCCTTGAAGGTGAGTGGCGGGACCTGGCGCTGTATCAGCATCTGCATCATCCTGGGGGAGGGGCTGCGATTGCATCTGTTTTTCTTTCTACACTGTATGCTCCTCAAAGGCGGGATTTGTCTGGCCCAGTCTGTGTGTTTACCTCCAGAAGAAAGCTTCATTCTACCTGCACGGTTTCATTTCATCCTCACAGCAACCCTGTGAGGTGGACATGAAAAAACTCGAGCCCTGGCTGGGTGGCTCAGTTGGTTGGAGCATCGTCCCCATACACCAAAAGGTTGCAGGTTCAATCCCCAGTCAGGGCGCATACAGGAGGCAATACATGGATGTTTCTGTCTCTCTCCCTTCTTCCCTCTAAAGTCAATCAATCAATAAATCCTCAGGTGAGGATTTAAAAAACAAAGAAAGAAACCAGAGGAGAGAAGAAGCAACTGCCAGAGCTCACAGCAGTAGCAGAAGGTTGAGGTGGCATTGTAGCCAGAGTCCAGACTGTTGGGGCCCCACGCCTTTGATGAATGAAGGGTCTTCCCCCTTCCTCTGCAGCCAGCACCCAGGGTTTGACACTGGGGAGAAGCAACACTGTCACCACAGCCCCCTTGGCTGCGGGCTCACTGAGTGCCAGGCACTGCGCACCATTATCCAGCCTGCCACATGTACCCCCTCATTGGGTTCTTGGGTGGTAATGCTGAGACGCAGATGGTGTGATTAGCTCCATTTAACAGACGTGGAAAGCACATGGCGTACAGTCGGCTCTCAGTAGATATTTGTGGGGATAACCTGGTGTGAGAGCTGATTGGTGATATATTGTTATTCCCTGGACAGAAGGCTCTGGAATGATGTGGATTCAGTCCTTGTCTTCCCTCAAGCCCTCCCTGACACCTGAGCAGGTAGCAGCTTTGTCACCCATGTTTAGCACTTCATTGTCCCCTCCACCCCCGGGATGACTTTGTTTCTCCTTGGATACAAGGGCAAACTCTCACATGCATTCAAATTCTTTGGCTCTTTCCACACTGCCTTGGGTTTTTGCTGACATCCTTTCCTCTCTTTTTGGTGCCTGCAAGGAGGGAACATCTGTCCATTTTACAGAAGAGCACAGTGCAGCTCAGGCTCAGTGCAGTCCACTCTGGACAGGTGCTGGCTCAAGAGCTCCATCTTGCTCCCGACCCTTTGCCTCACGCCACCCCGCACGTGGGACTCCCTGCATCCTCAGCAGCAGCCCGTGGACCCAGCTCTGCCCTTGGCTGGATTTTTTGTCTCTCTCACTGCCATTTAACTGTTGCATATTCTTTCTGTGGTGTGTGTGCACATGTGTGCATGTGTGTACCCAGAAAGGGTACCTAAGAAAGTAAATTAATTCCTCTGAGCTCAGTTTCATCATCTGAACGATGGGGAACAATAACAGTGCTTTTCTCACTCCATACCTGGCAGGTGCTTTTTTTTTTTAGGCAAGATTTGCTAACAAGTTGCTGCTTCTGCCCCTCGACGCCCCTTTCTCCACTTTTGTTGAAATCCATCTTCCCCCCTGGACAGCGCTGCCCCCTCATCCTCCTGCTGGCTAACACACGTCATCTGGACGGGGGCAGCACTGGTCACACACACTCTCAGGGTATTCAACCTGCTGGGTTGCTTCCCAGGGCCAGTTTCCTTGCAACCTCATTTCTGATCCCAGACAACAGGTCCAGGCCACCCACTAGTGGGAATTACATCAGAGATGAAGAGAAGGAGGAGGAAAGACAGTCCTCATACCTCTAGTATCTGTCCCCCTCCCCCCATAGATCCCATCTTGCAGTTGTCCCTGCTTTTCCCATAGGTGCTGGCCTGGTGAAGGAGAGGAAGTGTTGGCGCCTGGAGGAGGTGTGACAGAAGGCATTTCGGGATGACTTCATCTCTAGGCCTCCCTCTCAAAATTCCAGCCAAATCAGCTCTGTCCTTTCAGGGTTGGAAGCAGGGTCAGCATTCCAGAAGTTCCTTGTCATAACCAGACATTTAATCAGGTGACATTGGACAAGTAGCCTTCTAGGGAAGGGGCTTGTGGGAGGTTCAGGAGGAATCTTGTCCCAACCCCACACTTGCCTTTTTGGCTAGACCTGTGTTACTGGAGCAAGACCTCTTGCTTTGACTTTGCTCAGGGCGATCAGAACCACGGACAGCGATCAGGGCCCAGGGGAGCCCCGCAGGCTGGCCAGCAAACTGGCGCTGGGAGGGAAGAAGACGGGATGTTTGGGATGGGTGTTGGCTGGGGCTGTTCTCAGAGTCACTGGGTGCGCCTCACACTTGCATCGTGGTAGGGGCCTCGGTACCCTGGAGTTCTCCCTCTCCTCTCCCGGAATGGCTGGGGGTGGGGAGGGAAGGGAAAAGCGCCATGTTAAGGTCCAGGATTTTTGCAGGAAAGGAGGAAGTGGAAGACAAGGCACTTTGTTGGTGTGACCCATATGCCCCATGCACTCTCTCACCCCAGCCAGGCTCATTTCTGTACAAGGCCTGCTCTCTGCAGCCTCCACCCCCTGGCGAGTACTGGCCACAGGCTCTGAGGGCGGAAATGCGGCCGATAAATCAGAGATAACCCTGGAGGGCAGGGAAGGCGGGCACCCAGGCCAGGGATAAAAGGCCATGGGTACCTCAGGGTCCAGAGGAGCCCCTGAGGACCTGGAGGAGGTGAGACGGGAACCGGGACACAGCAGCTGAAGGCTCTCGACTTCTGCCCACCTCTCCGGCAGCATGGACCCACAGATGTGGCTGTCCAGGGGGCTCTTACTGCTTCTGTTCCTTCACCTGTCACCGCTAGGAGGTTGTCCCACCTTGGACCTGTCTCAAGATGGCAACAGAAGTGAAAAGGTCTCTACCTACTGTCACAAGAGGTCCCTTTGAGAATCAGAAAGTGGGGAGGTTAGAAGCCAGGACCCTGTACCCACAGTGGTCAGTTCCCTTGGGTGTCATTGAGGATGGTTGGGCTCACGGGAGGGTCCTTGAAGCTCGGGTTATCCCCCCCCCCCCATTGCAGGAGCCGCTGAGTTGTATTCCGGAGCCACAGAAGGCCCTGGAGCCCCTGCAGCAAGGACGAAGTTCTGAAGAAGCCCGGGAGGCCAAGCAGGCAGTGTCTGCTGGTGGCCTTGAGCCTCGTGACAATGTTCTCCAGACCCTGTTGGAACTACCAAGCCCCAAGAAGATGCAAGACTCAGGCTGCTTTGGGAGGAAGATAGATCGGATCAGCTTCAGTGGCTTGGGCTGCAAGAGTAAGCTCCCTACCTGTCAGCTGGCCACACCTACCCCCCTTCCCGAGGGTTCCACCATTGGAGTCACTTCTGGGTTTGTTGTTTCTGGGGACTACAGTCTGAGAAAGGGACCCCTGGACACCACTCCTTGTTGCTGACAGTCCTCAGGGCCAAGGAATGCCTTTCTGGGAGTATTTGCTGTGGACTCCATTCATTCCCAAGCCCACGAGACCCACCCATCTTGTTTGTACCCACCAGCTGCATCTGTGACCAAAAGGGCAGAATTGCTTTAGGGTGGAATTCAGTGGAGTCTGGCAGCCGTCCTTGGGGTAGAAAGATCCCTAAATACTTTCCTCCTGGTTTCCCCTCAACTGTCTACAGGTGCAAAGACTGAAGCCCAGATCACCAGGGCAGCCACAGGCGCGTTCACAGAGGAGGAAACTGAGTCACAGGGAGATGGAGTATTCCAACACTCCAAATATCCAGACCAGCAGAGGATGAGAGTGGGGTGAGGCGGTGGCGGGGGTGACACGGGGTGAGGGGGGGCTCAGATCCTGCCTCAGTCTTGCCCCAATACCGCCATCACCCTCTGTCTTCCCCTCACAGGACTGAGGAGCCATTCACAGGAAGTCCTGACGGCGGACCGACTTCCCATCAACCTCCTGGCCCCCTTTGAAGCGCCTCCTGTTTATTTGCTATATTTTTAATTTGATTGCTTTAAGCCAGTTCTTAACCTTTGAGCACAAATTTTCCATGAGAGAAAGTCACCAGTAAAGCTTTTTCTTTTGAAACTGAGTTGTCTCATTGCGTTCAAAATAATCCATCATTTCAAAAAAAATTAAAAAGAAAACAGCCAAAAACCCCAACTCTGTGTTTTCTTGGAGGTTCCCAAGGTGCCTTGATGGTGGAGTAAGGGTATAAGCCTCCAGGGCCGGGCAGTTGGGGGCGGAGCTCTCTTTTCTTGAAGGGTTTTCACGCTCTGAAATGTCCACAGGTACCTCACGCAATTGAGACACTTCCCAGAAACTGCCCTTCAAAGCCCGCCAGGTACTTCCTGGAAACGGCCCTGAGGCTTCAGTGCCACCCAGGCTACGTGTCCCTGTGCATGTACCCTGGTCTTTGCCTGCCTTTCTGCAAGAGCTCTGTGCCTGGTGTTCCTTGTTTCAGAAGGTCTGAGCTGCCGGCTCAGAGACGGGGCAGTGTGTGCGTGCGTGTGCGTACACGTGGCTCATTTGCACTCCTGAATAGGAGTGAGCCCTCTGTCCTGCCCCAAATCTCAGCCTCAAGCCTTGGATTCCTGATGTCATCTGAAAGGAGCCTTCAAAATGCTGAGGTTTAAAGTACTTTCATTTCCCAAATCCACAAGCTTACAAGCGTGGGACAAGAGGTCCAGAATTTCAGGGTGCCCCTCGCCTGGGCCTTGCATCGTTGCCTTCTGCCTGCCCTGGAGAGGGAAGCCCCTCATTTTCAGTCAGAAAAGGAGACAAGCACCAGCATCCTACTGAGTGGCCTCAATTGGCGGGGAGTCCTGGTAGGGTCCCCCTTCCCCTGTCACCTGCATTCCAGGCATCCCAGGCCATGCCACTGAACCTGCCCCTGCTTCTCAGGTTTTGGGGGCCATACCTTTTATGATCCAACTCAGTAAAGGTGACAGGACTGTTATCCCCATTTTATGGATGAGAAAACTGAGACCTAGGAAAACAAAGCACCCTGCATGACAGCATGGAGCCACTCAGCGTCAGTGCTGGGATTTGAGTGCAGAGCTGAGTGGCCCGGAGCCTTGTGCTTGCTCCTGGAGCTGAGGGCCTGGGACTGCCCTCTCAGCCAGTCTGCTCACCTCGCTGATGTTTCTTTGAGAGAGAGGGAGCCAGGGCAGTGGGTCTTTGTGTTGTTTCTCGTTTGAACCCACTGTGCTTCAGAGATTATAGGTATCTAATGAGATCTCCTGAGGTTCAAAAAATGAGGTTTTAGGCCGTGGCCAGGTAGCTCAGTCGGTTAGAACGTCTCCTGATGCTCGAAGGTTGCAGGTTCTATCCCCGGTTGGGGCACATACAAGAAGCAACCAATGAACGCATCGATAAGTACAACACCAAATCGATGTTTCTGTTTCTCCCTTTCTCAAGTCAATCAATAAGTTAAATGCATTAAAAATAAAATAAAAAATGAGGTTTTAGGAGCAACTTATTTGCGATAAGACTGTGAGTCGTCTTTGCCTAATGCTTCTGACAACAACTCTATGAAGTAAAAATTTATATCAGCTCCCATTTTACAGGTGGGGAGACTGAGGCACAGAGAGGCAACGTAACTCACTCAGGGTCACGAAGTTAGTGCATGGCAGAGACAGGATTCAAGCTCACCCAGCCCAGCCCTGGCACCTGGGCCCCTGACCACTGCACCACCTGGCCCCTCCCAACGCAGGGAGTTAGGCTTGCTGGGGGGATGGCCGTTTTCCCTCCTGATCGCATCCCCCAGGTCAATCTTTGGTGCCATTGCAACCTTTCCCCTCTGCTCAGGTGATGACAATAAACCCCTCCCGGAACACCCACTCCCCAAACCCAGCCACCAGGTGAGTCTGCTCTCCCGTAAGTGGGGCTCAGGTGCTGGAGTCTGCTTGTGTGATACAGAGGCATCTTGTTATCGGGTCTTTCCAGGAAAGAGGACCCTAAAGCAACTGTGAAGGAGCCAGACGTGACTGCTGGAGGGGGGACAGCGGTGGCCTGAGGCACCCAATGGAGCGACATCTCCAGGAACTCCCTTGGTGTCTGGTGTCCGTGGGCAGCCTGGCAGCCCACACTCCGTGTGTGGGGCCCCTGAAAGCCAGCCTCGTAACCTGTCACCATAGCCCCTTCAAACTCGTCCCTCCCTGGCTTCCCTGTTACCGACCTTGTCTCGAAGAGAGGCTGCGGGATGACATTTGTCCATGGGCGCTGGTCACTTGAATCTTCCCAGAAAGACGTTGGTGAACACAGACCCAAGGAGGTCTAGCCCATGCTGCCTTCGGCGCTGGAAGGAGGTTCAGTAGACAGGGTAGGAGGGTAGACAGGCTTTGCTGAATCTCAGATGTAAGGTTCAGAGGTCAGGACAGCATGGGGCCTGAAGGCTGCATCCCCTCACTGAGTCTGCGCCTGCCATGTTCCCAAGCAACGCTGAGCCCCTCTCCATTCCCCTGTGGCGCTTTGACCCTTCTGAGAATGACTGGAGGCAAGGGGGAAAAAGGCATTTGTTTTCCTGCAGGACCAGGTCTGAACAAAATCATGAACTTGGCCATTTGTCTTGGCTCCTGGTGTGATTCTCAGCGAAGAATGTGTCTGCAGGATTTCCCGTGCACTGCCTCGAGCTGTTAACAATTAGTCGGGTTCCACAGTGACCTGTTTCTGCCACGGGGTCAGGAACCATCCCCACACAGCCGCCTGGACGTCCTGGGGAATTTCTAAACCCAAACTCTGTACCTCCCCTGGGACATGGGCTCCCAGTCTTGTTCCCCGAGCTCTCTCGTCTCTGCTACGCACAGTCCCTGCCCTGCAGGCTCCAGGGCACAGGGGCCAGGCTGCCAGGCTGTAACTCCATCCAGTAGCACCGCACTTTGCTCTGGCAGCTGAGCCCACTTGGATCCCCCGCAGCAGGCCGGAAGTGCTGGGGAGTTCACATCCACCAGGAGCAGCACTCAACCAACCACCGGCAGGAGGTGCAGTTACAACAACATTGCAGATGTAACTGGCATGTAAAGACCCCAGAGCTCTCGGTTCACAGGTGGGACCCATCTGACACTGGCTCCCAGAGTTCTTTGTGGGGAGGGTTAACCTCCAGCTGCCCCAGGTGGTCACTGGCTTCCTCCTTAACCTGGTCATTTCCCCACTCTCCTGATATTTCCTGGGATCCTCTCCAAAATAAACTACTTTGACTTGGATTCTTGTCTCAGGTTCAGGGGAGCCCAAACTAAGATACTCTCAAATGATCGAACCTTCACCTGGGGCCCCACCTTTGATGAGAATCTTCATTGGCTTCCTTCTCTGGCTAAACCACTCAGGTGGCACCGCGTCCACCCCCCACTCCCCAGCACTTCCTGTGTACTGTCCTTCACTACCTGTCCTGGTTTAGACCCTCCCCGCTCCTGGGGACATTGGCATACCGGTTCCTTAACTGGCCCCTCCTCCCAGGAGCCCCATCTGGCTCTCCCTGCATTGGGGAGAGAGTAGAACCTTGCTACCTAAGCCAGAAGGGACTCCTCGTCTCTGTGAGGCCCCCGGGGAGGGCAAGGTGCAGCACTGGGTGTGGGGAGTTGTAGGAGAGGCACTGAAGGCAAACTCACTGATCCAATCATTTAGGGAATATTTTCTGTGCTAGACGCTGGGACACAGTGGGGCCTGCAGCTGATTTATGCACTGCCCCACACCTGCTCAGCCTCTGGTTTCCTGGCAAATGCAGCCCTAGCAATGGCTGACCTGCCATTCAACCTGCTCTCTACCTCCATGCACCACCACCTCATCCTCCAAGCAGGATCAACTGGCAAGAGAGATTGCCAAGCCAGTTCATGGGTGGACAGGCTGGGGGAGTCTGTTCCCACTAGCCCCGCTGCCTGAGGGAATGGGGTAACACAGCCCAGAAGTGCAGGGGCAACAGTGTCCTGGTTGGGTGGGGTGGGGTGAGGGTGGGGGTGGACCCCTTTGACCAGTGACAGACTGGAGATGAAAAGAAGCCCACAGATAAAGCACTTGAGCCATGGTGGAATCACATCCCCCCTCCCAAAAGATATGTAGCGGTCCCAGGGCCCAGGAACCTCCAAAGGGGACCTCGTTTGGAAATAGAGCCATTGCAGATGTAGCCAGTTAAGATGAGGTCACGCTGGAGTAGGTGAGCTCCTAATGCACTATGCTGGGTGTCCTTACAAGTAGAGAGACACACGGACAGGAAGGATGGCCACGTGGTGATGGAGGCAGGGATGGAGTGACACATTTATAAGTAGGGGGAGCTGGCAGCTACGGGAAGCTGGACAAGGCCAGGAAGGACCCTTCCTTACAGGTTTTGGAGGGAGTGCAGCCCTTCCGACACCTTGATCTCAGACCTCGGGCTGGAACTGGGAGACAAGACTTTTCTGTTGTTAAGTGCCCCGGGCTGTGGCGCTTTGTTACAGCAGCAGCCCAGGGATCTCAGGCGGTGCCCTCACCCTTTTCTCTCCTCACAGATGGCTCCAGGAAGCGACCCCCAACCCCACCAACAAGCCACTAAGGGTTTTTTTTTCAAAATTGTGGCCAGGTGGGAACAAATCGCCTTGTATTTCCTCTCTCTGTGTCCTTCCCTGGGGCAGACAGCCTCTGGGACAGCCCCAGGGAGGCTCTCGTCCTGGTGCCCATGCCCTCTGTATGGGCTGGACCTAGGGACCCACTTTTAATGAACACAGCATGACAAGCATAATGGAGGCCACTCCTAAGGTTAGACTACAAAGAGACAGTGTTTTGCTTCGTCTCTCTCTCTCTTTACCTAGAGAAAGTCAGCGCCATCTCTACAAAGAGGCCCATGTGGCAAGGAACTGGCACCTCCAGCCAACCGGGCACAAGGACCAGAGGCCTGCCAGCAGATCCCGTAGCCAAGCCTTGAGATAACTGCAGCCCTGGCCAACATCTTTTACTTTTATTTTTATATTAATTTTAGAGATCTAGAGAAAGAGAGAAAGGTTGGTTTGTTGTTCCACTTATTTATATAGGCATTGGTTGATTCTTGCATGTGCCCTGACTAGGGATCGAACCTGCAACCTTGGCGTATCGGGACGATGCTCTAACCAACAGAGCTCCCTGGGCAGGCTGCAGCCAACCTCTTAACGGCAGCCGGTGAGAGCCCAAGCAAGAAGCACCTAGCTAAGCAGGGCCACATCCCTCACCCACAGAGACCATCAGGTGCTGTTTTAAGTTACTAAGGTTTGGGGTAGTTTGTCACGCAGCAATAGTGACCTGATACACTACCTCACATTCTTCGACCCAGAATGCCCATAAAGCTTTAGCAAATGAGTTTCTCCTGGGGCTTTGTGTTCTAGGGAACCTGCTCCCGCCTCCCATCCCAGGGGCCTCCATATTGTACCAAAGAAACAGAACAGCGTTTTCAAAGTCAGAAGCAATCATCCCTAAACATGCAACAGTGTCCGACCCATTTCTCCCAACTGGGGCTTCTGTTTTAGCCCACTTGGGTCTGACAGACTCATGTCACGAATGTGATGGCCTTTTCATCCCAGTTAGGCACACGTGTGACCTTGCTGGGCCTTCTGGCTCCCCAAAGCAGCCCACAGCATCCCCATGATCCCTCTGGAGAGTCGTGAAGCCAAACCCGGCTAGAAACTGGAGGTGCCCCAAGTCTCGGTCCTCCCACCATTTACAATGTCCATTCCATACGTGACTAACCCAACTCTTTCCAGTAATAAGGGAATAAAGCCTTTTGACTTTTCAGCCAGTGGGAGAGGAGGGGGCGGATCGGGTTATCTGTGCCTTTTGCTTTTCCTCTCTCTCACTGGCACAGGCTGGCTCCTAAACACCCCACAGAATATTAGTTCTCCACACACACAGCCCGAAGTTGAGCAGGAGGGTGGAAACGAAGAGAAACTTTACATCAAGCCATTTTTTGTTTGTTTGTTTCGGGCTCAAGTCAAAGGCTTTAACGGGATTTGAGGTAATAATATGTGTATTTGGGAATTGTCTGTTTTCTCTGGGTCCAGTTAGTGCAGGAGGGGGTATTGGCTCTATACAAAGGCCCCAGGGCAGCTAAACCGAATATACTTCTTGTTGCCAACCCCTTCTGCAAATGAACACACACAAACAAACCCTGACTAACGAGAAACTCCACAACTGACACCCATGCCGCACGCCAGCTTCCCTCTGGGAGAAGAAAACTGACTTCAGTAAAAGGAGCTGGGTGGATTCTGCAATTCTCTTTCTGGAACCTTGGCTAGGACTTCTGCTTCTCCTTGGGGCACCTGCAGACTTCAGACGTGGCTGAGGACAGAGCGGCAGCCTGCGTGCTTAGAGGCCACCTGCCACGATGCCCTTCCAGAAGTCTTCGCCAGCATCAAAGGCTTGTCTTAAAGGGCATCTCCAGGAGACGGGCCGTGTGACGCACGCAGCTGGGAGCGCCACTTCCTCCCAGCGTGGCTGCTCACTGAACCCTCTTGGCTAATAATAACCCTGCCAGCCACGCAATTAAGCTCTGAGCACATGCCAGGGACTCATCAGGATGCGATGGCTCTTTGCCCTCAGAGATCCTACTCAGAACTGCAGCCATTTCGATTTCAAACTGAGGCTGCCTGACCTGAATCAGTTCCTGAAGAACGCTCCTTTTTCCTTCCGTCTTAGAATAAAACCACCCTGGACACCTCTCGTGAGATCTTGCCACATCCGGCCCTGATATCCTGTCCTTGACATCTGATTAGCCAAGGAGTGTGAGTGCTGCTGGGGAGGGGCCTGGCCAGGATGCCCTGGTCGTAGACACGCATTTCCTGAGCTCCTGTGGAGATGCAGTTGGGTGTGTCTACAGGTCGTGGGGGCTGGAGATAGCACTTTTTGGGGGACAGTCAACGCACACCGACTGGTGAAGCACACAAAGTTCCAGCCTCCGGGCAGGGGAAAGGTGACAGGCTGCTCAGAGGCAGTCTGAGAGACAGGGAATAGGGGTGTGTTTCCCCAGGGACAGTACCTAAAGGGCTTGTCAGGAACCGTTCTGCTAAGCAGCAGCAGCGTATTGGTGAGTGGGTTAAGAACAGGGGCATTGGTGCTCATGACCTTGAGCAAGTGACACTCATGCTCAGTCTCAGTCCTGTTCCTCTGTGAATGGGAACACTGCTCCCCACCTCCTGGAGCCGTCACAAGCTTCAAACTCACAGAATCTGAGCTTCTATGAGCGGCAGGATGAAAACAGGCATTCTCTCAGGGCCTGTCTCCCCCGACACTTTGGAGGGGCGGTGGGGCGGAAGGGCGGGCGAGCTCTGCAGAGGAACAACTGTGCTCCCCAAACTTCTCTTGGTGTTCGTTCATGTTTATGAGCTGAATTCTTGGGGTGCTCATCACATTTGGGTCCTGGCTGACTTGGTACTCTGAAAAATAACTCGCTTTTCACCTGACCGCTGAGGGCGACAGCCAAGTGAAGGCAGCCCTGTCGGAGGGAGAGGTTCTGCCCTCGCAGCCGATGAGTCAGGTGTGAGGCCAGCTCGAGCATCTGGACTAATTTGTCCCCAGCATCCGGCTGCCTGCCATTTCCTCCTTTCCCACCCTTATTTGGAGCCCTGACAGCTGAGCCGTAAACCAACTGGGTGACTGAACCCTCGCCCTCCGCTTCCCGGCATGGGTCCCGTTGCCCAGGAGAAAGAAGCCCGAGGCATCGCAGCGAGATAACCAAGGACTCTTTTTTGCTCTTCTCACACCTTTGAAGTGGGAACCTCTTGAAGCAAATCAACAAGAATGTGGCTCTTGCAGCCTAGGTTCCCGGGGCTTGCTGGGGCTGCTCAAGGTGGAGGGGCTGTGAAGGGCTCTGCTGGACTGATAACTTTAAAAGGGCATCTTCTGCTGGCTCCTCACTCGGCTGCTTTATCGCTGCAAGTGACAGAATGGGGAGGGTTCTGTCCCTCTTGCGCTCTTGGAGAGCCGGGGGGCTATAAAAAGAGGACGCGTAGGGCAGCTGGGAGACGGACACAGACGGAGACTAACGAAGGTCGGCAGAGGAAGCCGGAGAGGAGAGAGAAGGCAGCGAGCAGCACACCACTCCTTGACCGACGCCAGCATGGGACCCATCTTCACTGTCACCACGAGCTTCCTTCTCTTTCTGGCCTTTCAGCTCCCAGGGCAAAGCAGAGCCAACCCTGTGTACAGCTCTGTGTCCAACGCTGACCTGGTGGATTTCAAGGTAGGGTCAGGAAGGGGGCATGGTCTGGGGCCAGGGGTCTTTGTGACACTCTGCCAGTCAGTGAGACCTCTTTCTTTCCCTGTGTTTTCCTTCTGTAAAGAATTTGCTGGACCATTTGGAGGACAAGGTGCCTATAGAAGATGAGGTCATGCCCCCACAAGTACTCAGTGAGCAGAATGAGGAAGCTGGGGCAGCTCTCAGCCCCCTCCCTGAGGTGCCTCCCTGGACTGGGGAGATCAACCCAGCCCAGAGAGATGTGGGTACCCTTGGGAGGGGCCCCTGGGACTCCTCTGAGAGAGCTGCCCTCCTGAAAAACAAGCTGAGGGCGCTGCTCGCTGCTCCGAGGAGCCTGCGGAGGTCCAGCTGCTTCGGGGGCAGGATAGACAGGATTGGAGCCCAGAGTGGACTGGGCTGCAACAGCTTCCGGGTAAGAGGAACTGGGGGTGGACATGGGGGTGGGGGGAGGGAAGAAAAGTGTGGTTTCACTGAGTCTCACACGCCATCATAGAATACCACCGGGGGATGCCTTCAGCAGGAAAGGGGCCAGCATAGCAGCTTACTCCCTTGCAAATTTCTGCCCCCACTTGGTGGGTGTCCCATGGATGTAGGGCCAATGGCATCATTCTTAGCTTGCTGAGAAAGTGCTGAGGAAAAAAGTCACTCCTGTGAGCACTGGGTACTTTTATGTTCATGGGGCCAGGGTACCTTCATCCTGCTGATTGGCAGGTCACGCTCCTCCCCAGAACTGTCAGATCCCAAAGGTCAATGGAAATGGACCAGGGCTGACCTTATAAGCTTCTAATGAGCAACTTGTTTATCAGTTCATGCAACTCAGAGGGTCATCAGGCTAAGCGGGGGCTGGTGGGAAGCGAGCGCAGTTCTGCGAAGCTGCGAAGGGCATTTATTTGTTAGATGCCCAGTACAGCCAGGTCACCAAGCCAGACATATCTGTGTTTTCTTTGTAGTTCCGAAGATAATGGCCAGGCCCGGGCAGACTTCAGAGGCCCGCATCCCCTGGGGTCTTTCGCTCAACCTTGTACCATCCCACTGCCATCGAGTTGAGTTGTGACGAGCACCCTGTTCGAGCTGCAGCTGCCTGTCAACATTTCTCACCCTTTATGCTAAATGTAGATGAAGTGGTTTAACTGTGGCTCCCCCACCTCTCCCACCCCATGCATTAACATTGTAGGGTAAGCCCTCACCTGTGATTCAAAGAGGTTTGAAAACGAATAAACTTCAGCACCATGGACAGAAGCCAAAAAGCTGGGTGTGCTTTCTTCCTGTTTCCTGGGGAAAAGAACTCAGCCTGATGGTCCTTGTCATCATACCTTTTGTCAGAGAGAACGCTCCATGCCTTTCTTCCTCCTTTTAAAGATAATGAACAAACTTTGTTTTTAGAGCAATTTCAGGTGCACAGTGAAAGTGCATGGGAAGGGCAGATTTCCCATAGACTCCCGTCTGCTCAGGCTCCTCCACTTCCCACACGCCCCCCGGGAGGTACATGTGTTAGTCGATGCACCTGCATGGACAGGACACATCGTTCTCACCCCAATTACACAGTTTACTCAGAGATCGTCCTTGGTGGTGTGCATTCTGTGGATTTGGACAAATCCTTACTTCCTTCCTCTTTATTATTTTTTTTTAGGGGGGGGTGGGTGGGTTGGGATTCAAACTGCAGTTTTCAACCGGCTCTCTCACTCCAGCCACCTCACAGATCCTGAGAAAGCCCCCAGAGACTGAACAGGCATTTTTTTTTTTTAGATTTGCTCCTATTCAGAGCCCTTAATTATTAAAAAGAAAACTTAAAACATCTAAGCTTTCTTCCCCCTGGTTACGCCTAATGTAGCTGGTATGCAATAGGCAATTCCTGCACACCTAGTACTTTTTGGTTATTTTTTTTTAAAGGCACATTTCTATAACGAGGGCACTGAATTTTCTGATACATTTTGCTACAGTTAGCTGCTGCAGCTGAGTGAATTGCACCTTCAGTTTTAAGAAGAGGAGGCAAAGACTTTGGGTTTACAAGCTGAGCAAAGTGAAGGGAGAAATGTTTGCTATGCTGATGCGCTGCAGGTTTCTGTGCCTTCGGGGTACTAACACGCTTTTAAAAATTGGCATGGTCTTTCCCTAGTTCAGGCCCAAGGTGCCTGGACTTGTAGATTTCATCGAGGTGGGGGCCCCTGGAGAAGACGGTTTCTTTGTGTCGGCTTCTGAAAACGTAGCCTAAGCAGAAACTGCCAGGCAGCGGGTTCACCAGCAACCGGGGTGGCTTTCTGTCCTGTCCCCACCCTTACCTCCTGAGCCTCACTGTATCAGCTGCTGTGACACCCCTCCTGCACCTACACCGTCTCTTCTCTGTGCCCTTGTTCATGCTGTCCCATCCACCTGGAATACCCTTCAGCCGGTGCTCCCGAGAACAGTCACTCACTCCTCCTCAAGGCTCACTGTGAACATCACTTACTCCCTGAAGCCTTCCCTGATACCACGTGCCCAGTGTAAGCTCCACTCCCCACTGGCAGCGCTGCATGTGTAACTATTGTAATAGCACACAATCTGTCTTCGAAGGCAAGCTCTTTGTGGGCACATGCCCCTTTCAGCATCTCGGGCAGCACGTGGAACTGCAGATGCTCTGTAAATGTTGGTCAAATAACCTGAACCCTTGCAGTAAGAATGTTCCTTATGTGGACTTCCAACTCAGAAGGCCGGGACACCGAGCAGCAGGGGACTCACAAGGACAAGGGGAGGGGGAGTGGTGGAAGTGTCTGTCCAAACCTGGCTCTGGGGTCAGGCGCTGGGGGAATGAATGGGAGACGCTGAGAGGGAAGGGTGGTGAGCTGGGTGTCGCCCTGACACAGTGGATTGGCTCCAAGTGCCAACTACACAGAAAATGCCCCTGGAACTTGGAGACAGGTGGAGGGGACTGACTGACACCACTTCTACCGCTGCTGTGATGGCGACTTGAAGTAACCAGCACGAGAAAAAGCAAGTCCTGCTCTGCCACAACCAGAAGCGAACAGGAAGCAGTGACACACGGCGCCGGCGGAAGCTGGCCACATGGTCTAAACGTGTTGACTCAGCATCGATGTCGTCACTTCTGGTTGGCTCTTGGGGATGTTTGTGGGCAAATTCCTAAACACAGCTCAGTCAGGACTACGAATGGATCCTCTGCTGGCTGCCATGGGAAGCAGCTGCTGGGAGGACCGGGTGGAGTTTCCAAAGGAGAAAAGGACGGTGAACAAGACCTGACAGTGCCCACGGGAGGGGGAAACAGGAGGGCCAGCCCCGTGATGCCTGCCAGGTCCTGTGGGACTCAGCTGCTTACGAAGGTGGTAAGTTGGACCCCTGCGAATGGAGACGCCTGCTGGGAAAACTCCACAAGGAGAGAGCTGAGACCGCACAAATGCTTTCTGCTTTGCGGCTTGTCCGTACCAGTGGGGCGGGGCGGGGGGAGACCAAAACCACGTATTGCTTTAAAGAAGGAGCACCGCAGAGACCAAAGGCTCAAGGAGACAGCTGAAGACGGTTTACTCTGACATGGTAAGGTTATAACGAGAATGTCCAAGTTCCAAAAGCTCAAATAAAAATAGGAATTTACAAATTAGAAAAACACCACTTACACACACAGCGGAACTAGCGAACATCACCACACAAACCAACAGTGCAAACGTAAAAAAGGAAGCTGCAGCCGTCATGACGACCGAGGTCCAGGGGAGCTGCGGGGCCGGGAGGGCGCGCCTGGCCTTTCTGGAGGCTTTCTCGTCACCCGGCTGTGTCAGTGCGCGATTCCACATCCGAAGTGTCCCATGGGCGGCCGGGTCAAGCAAACGTCCAGTCCAGCCAGCAGTCGCTAGTTAAACAAGGTCACGAGCAAATCACCTGGCAGAGGGCAAACGCCCCACAGCCGTGGGGACCCCCCCTGCACTTCCCCACCTACCTCAGCCGGGGAGCCACGAAGCACCAGGCTGAAGACAAAACAGGCCCACCTCTAGCCACCCAGAGTCCTCTGTGCAGTTCTATGTGTGGAGGGACCACGTCACCGGGAGGCCATGGGGCTCACGGGACCAGGTGCAAGTTGAAAATGCAGATTTCTAACAGAAATCAAAGGCGCAAGGCTAACAGCTATTTTGCTACAAGGCGGGCAGTGGCTGTCTTTGGGCTTATCTGGAAAGGACAGCACCCACGGAGGACAGGAAGTGTGTCCCTCCAGAGGGGCCTGGGTTTGGGTCCTCCCTGGTAGCCGAGCAGGGAGTTCTGGGGAAGGATGGTATTGTATTCTGCCATCTATCACTGGGCTATGCTGATGGGAACAAGGTATCCGGTGGCTTCAGAGCAATGCGGCAATGTGCATGAGGGGTAAATCTCGACATTTCCCTGGTGGCCTGGCCCTGGACGCCAGAGGCCCTCCCACAGGATGCTGGCCCCACCAGTCTCCATGAGGGCTAGGAAGGGGGGGCTCTATCCTTGACCTCTCCAACTGGCTCCCTTCTTCATTAAAGGGAGGGGTAAGGTGGCCAAGCTCTGGATGCTGCTTTAAGATAAAGTGGCAGCTGGTTGAACACCATCACATTTAGAAGGGCTTGCCTTTTTTGGTCCCTGTGATTTTCTGAACAATTTGCTGGGGGTTTCAGCCACATTTCACAAATCAAGGGCATCCAGGGAAGCTGAAAAACTTAGGCCTCAAAGTACTTTTGGTCAAAGTGATAAGAAAATAGTCCTGGCTGGTGTGGCTCAGTGGATTGAGCACGAGCCTTCAAACCAAAGGGTCGCCAGTTCAATTTCCAGTCAGGGCACATGCCAGGTCCCCAGTTGGGGGTGCATGAGAGGCAACCACACATTGATGTTTCTCTCCCTCTTTCTCCTTCCCTTCCCCTTCTCTAAAAATAAATAAAATCTTTAAAAAGATAGCAAGGAGGGGGCCACTGTTAGAAAAGATCCTGAAGTGGCCCCTCACTGGAATGAAATTATTCATCAGAATGTGTTGAGCACAAGACCTGGGCCCCTCCCTTCCCCCCACCCTCCCCACCCCACCGAGCTGAAAGGGTCTTGGCATCGAAGTCACCTTGAGGCAGAGGGCAAGAGAGCAGTGTTGCTGGGGCCAGGCACCACAGTCTCCACAACTTCCATGGTTAAAACAGAACACTAAATGCAAACGGATGCCATCTTGAGTCCCAAAGCACATCTGCCACAGGGCTGCCCCACGGGCCCCGGATGCTGATAAACACGTAGAGAGAGCAGAAGGAAGAGGCCAGTAAGAGCAAATGCCCGACACTCAGATGCCCACTTCAGGGGCCTATACTGAGATGACCAGAGGCCTGGGGAGAAACTGAGTCACTGAAAGACACAGGGAGGCTTCCTATTCGTGATGTTGACACCTTGGGGCACATCCTGGCAGGAAGTGCCTGCCCTTCCCCACTCCAGGCAGACCCTCCTGAAGTTTCTATTTCTAAGCCCCTCCGTAGATGGGGGCATGGTGCCAGGAGGGAGGTGGCAGAGGTTTATGAAGGGTAGACAGCCTCGTCCTCAAATGCGTGGCCTGCTTTGCCACCGTACTTGGGCTTCTCCAGCTGGAACGCACACCTTGCGGTGGTTACTGCCCCAGGGCTCACGCCTTTCCACCTCAGGGGCCACTGTGCCCCTCTCCAGAGCCAGGCAGTTTTCTCACCTAGGGGAGCTGCTTTAGTGAGCTCGGGGTGGGGAGGACACCAAGGTCCCCTGGGCTGTGGCTGCTTTCCCAGGGAGATGCAGGCAAAAACGTAAGGGAGATCTCCTCCTGTCCGGCTTTTCGCTCGGAGACTGTTAGTGGACGAGAATGCTTTGTGCCTCTGGAGGTGGGGGTTCTAGGGAGACGAAAACCACAGGGGCCAGACTGGAGCCCCGCAGCTCATGCCCCAGAAGCAGGACAGGTCCCCTTAAATGAACAGGTGTCAAGCCGAGGCCCAGCGCAGGAAGGCCTCCCGGACACACGGCCGTTTTCACAATGCCCAATTCCTGAACCTAGTAATTCACTTAATTTTGCAACTGCCTTCCCCCAGTGTCTGCCCAGGCCACAGCCCCTCCCATCCCAGTTTAAGGCAACAGCCGGGTTCCCTAGGAAAGCGGCGAGGGGCAGGAACCCTGCCCTGGGGCTCCCTCCAGCGAGGCCCACCTGCCCCGGTCCCGGCATTAGTGGGGTGGAGGGGCTGCAGCCTGTGTGGACACTGGATGGGGGACCTCGGGGAGCAGGAAACGGGAAGGTACTGCTGAGCACGGCAGACAAGGCCGAACCCTGGCGGGTTAACACCGTCCCCAGGATCTCTGACTAGCAAAGCGTCTGATGACTGCAGGCTCTCTGGGGGAGGGGTGACTGGGGATGTGCTAAGCCCTGAACAGCCCCGCCCGCCGTGGTGGTGGACAGAGCGGCGGTCTCCCCAGGGAGCCCCAGGAGAGGGTGAGCCGAGCCCTCAGATGGTCTGGTAGTGCTGTCGCAGCCGGGCCTGCAGGAACTCGTATGTCAGGTTGTGTCGGGTGATGATCCCAACGATCTAGGACGAGAGAAAGACCCGAGTCACCCTCAGAGTAAAACCCACTGGGGCGTGACCATGAGCTCACTGGGTCTGTCACGAGCCGGAGGAGACGGGACTGGGTCCTGGGTGGCACAGGACAGATGCGCCCACAGAATGAGGATCCTCACTTCAAAGGCTACCTGATGTTGAGACGGAATGGGGCTCACAGATAACTGGGGCTCGTGAACTGGAGGCACAAA
This sequence comes from Macrotus californicus, assembly GCA_007922815.1. Taxonomy (NCBI): domain Eukaryota; kingdom Metazoa; phylum Chordata; class Mammalia; order Chiroptera; family Phyllostomidae; genus Macrotus; species Macrotus californicus. Next base: position 90,044 of record VMDR010000232.1, read on the forward strand.
CGTAGCTCCAGAACACGTGGTTGGACCAGCTAAAATCTGAACTCGCCCATCTTTTGAAGCAGGGCACTCGCTCTCCGGCTTTCTCAGTTCCTGCTACCCACCCCCAGCCTGCTCCACGCACAGGTGCCTGAGGAAGGGCCTGGCAAAGGCTTCTGACAGACTGTGACCCTACAGCTTGTAAATGCCATCTTCCGAACCACCGTCACACTGATTCACATTAAGAAACATACATATTTGTTCTCTGTCCAAGTTCCTGCAAAAAGCTCTTAAAAACTCTTGGAATTTCCTAAGTGGTAAGAGTGAATTAAGGTCTTTTATTTTTCATAACAAGCCCGTCCAACCATACCTGAGTTTATATCGATGATGTAATGTGTAGAAAGACCCTAAGGAAGGAGGCCGGCTGCCAGGGTAACCGACCCCCTGACTAGAGGGTTAGCACGTTCAGCCCCAAGCCCCTACCTGGGGTGGGGGAGGCTCGAGGTTGAATCCATCCCCAATGGCCAATGATGTAATCAGTCATGTATGTAACACAGCCTCCATTAAAACCCCTCAACTACAGGGTTCGGAGGACTTGCAGGCTGGTGAGCATGTCAGGTGTGGGGAGGTGGCATGCCAGGGGGGCAGGAAGCCCTGCGCATCTCTTCTGTCAGGCTGTGGCTGAGTTGCGTCCCTTTGTGATAAGCCGGTAACCTGTCAGCAGACTGTGTCCCTGAGTTCTGTGATCAGGGGCCCTGGAAACAGGATTTAGAGCCAGGTTGGAAGCCGAGGGGACTACTGGGACTTTCTGCTGCCACAGGCAGTCCGGGACTGAGCCCTCACCCTGTGGGGCCTGGCGCCCTTCGCAGGTAGGCAGTGCCAGTGGGTGTCCAGAGGATCAGAGAAGTGCTCCGTGGGCGGAGCCCCACACCTGGTAATGGACGTACAGGAGAGTGTGGGGACACGGGGGGACAGAGTTTTTCCTGAAGGGCTGCTGCTCGCTGTCACCACAGGCACGCCCTGTCACTGAGGCGGGTGCTGCACGCTGTGAACTGGCGGCCTGGTAAAGCACAGGACACAATTGCCCAGCGTCAACAGCTGCATCCGCCAGAAGGAGCTGTGCTGTGCACTTTGACCTCAGGGACCTGTCCCTCTCTGGGGGGGCGACCTGGCAACTTGCGTGGGGAGCCTCAAAAGGTGATCACTGCAGTGACATCTGACTAACATTCCAGCACAGGGGACGACTGAGCGCGTGATGGGACAGCCACGGAGCAGCGCTGCGGTGCCCCTGGACCTCACATGTGAGTGCTTCCACGGTGGGGTCACGTCCTACAGGGGGTCAGACAGCATGAACCCTGGTGTCGTCTTCGTTAAAACTCGGCACACAAAATCCCTTCCTTCATTCAGAGAAAGAAGACAAACTGAGAAATTAACCTGGCTAGCTCTGTAGAGACAGCGGTCTGCTACTGCTTTTTGTCTTTTTGCTTATCTGTGTTTTCTTATTTTTCCACAATCAAACAACAATACTGTGTAACTAGAAAAATGAGGAGTTCTAAGAAAAAATGGAGAAGTCTGTAGCAACAGTTATTGAATACTAAGTGTCGTGTCTCTTAAAGCTGTCCAAGTGTTTTGCTTGAAATCCTCTCATTTAATGTTATAAATGCCCACAACAGGTGGGGAACTGGCACCCCACCCCCACCTGCCTCCAGGCGCTGCCAGTCAAAGTGAAGGGAGCTGGCCCTAAGCGTTTCTAGTCCGCGGTGCCTCTGGCGGCATCTGCTGGCCACGCTAGAGACAGCATGTGAGAAATACAGAAGGCAGGTGGATGGACAGGGCCGGCGCAGCCGCAGACTCACCTCTCCCACGGCATTCACCACCGGCAAGTGCCGCAGCCCCATTGTCCTGAACAGGTTGAAAACTTGGGAGACGCTGGTGTTAGGTGAAACAGTGAAGGGGGATGGGTTCATGTACGGGGTGACATCCTGCAGAGGCAAGACAACTTAAGTGACCTGTGTGTGGCCAGGGTGGCCCCACCGGGATGGGACGCAAACCAGCTCAGACTAGCAGTGGTCCTGTCCCGCCCGTCCCTGAGGGCGGCCCTCCTCACCACAATCATCCGTGGGTTCAGCAGGGTCAGGTCCAGGTCGTGGATGTCAGGGTAGCGGGGGTAGTCCTCGGCCATCTCCGCGTAGGAAAGGCGCGGCTGGCTGGCGCTCTGCAATCCCAACCGAGACACTGTCCTTGCACGGAGCGCCGCCACGGGCAGGGTCACAGGCAAGCCCCTCCCTCTCCCTGTCCACATCTGCCCTGCCTCGGCCTGAGCAGGCGGCCAGAAGAGGTGCTTTGGGGCGAGACACGGACCCAAGGCCAGTTCTCAGCCCGCTCCTAGCTGTGTCACCCGGGCGAGCCTCCTAACTCTCTGAACTTCCCTTTCCTCATCTGTTGGATGGGCACGGGCTGCTCTGAAGTTTTAATGAGGAAAGCACTAACAGTGGCTGTGTGGGTTGGCTCGTGTGCCCCCAAAAGACAGGCCTAAGTCTTAACCCCCGGAGCTTGGGAATGGGGCCTCGTTGGAAGACAGGCCTTTGCAGATGTGGGTAAGCCCAGATGAGGTCTTCCTGGATTAGGCAGGCCTTGAACCCAGTGACTGATGTCCTTATAAAGAGAGGAGACACACGGGGAGACCACGTGATGAGGAGGCAGAGACGGGAGTGATGCATCTACAGTGAGGGAACGCCGAGGAGGGCTGGCAGCCACCACTAACTAGGAAGGCGAGGAGGCCCTCCCCGGAGCCTCTAGAGAGCACGCTGCTCTGGCCTTGGGAACTCCGAAAGAGCCAATTGTTGGGAGAAGCCGCCCGTCAGCAGAGCTGGGCACAGCAGCCACAGGAAACTCAGACACTAGCTCGGTTCCTGCTCCTCCATCCTGAGTCTCATTGCTGCTGTCACTGGGCCCCTGGGCCACCACCACTGGTGACCATAGGGACCACCAGCACTGGTCACTGCTCTGCCTGGCCTTCCTCCCTGAGTCCACTCTGCACACGGCTTTCTCTACCCACCACGACTCCCAGTGCGGTGTCAGGTTGGCTCCGGCTGGCTCGGCGTGTAGGCAAGGCCTCTGCAATCCCGCCTGCTTCACGCCCCCAACTTCCTTGTCCCGTGTTCCCTTTGTCCCCTCTACCCAGCCAGGCTGGTCCTCCCCAGAGGCCACCCCCTGAAACCCCAGTCTCTGCACCTGCGGCCCTCCCTGCCCTCCCTGAGTGCGCTGCTCTTCGTGTGCCAGCTGGGCCACGAGTGACCTCAACTGACCTCCAGGGGACATGACCTGCATCAGGAGAGTCTGTTTGAAAATAGGCCTCTAAGCAACTTTTTCAGGCTCTTTTCCCGGCTCTACCTGAAGGGATGCAGCGTGTGAGGGTGAGCGGGTCTCGGGTCACAAGGGAACCGCTGTGGACGACACTCCCCACCACCCTGCGCAGCTCCACAAAACCCAAATGAAACAGAAAAAAGAAACTATGGGGGAACTTATGGGAAGAACAGTATTTCTTGTGATAACACGTGAGGAAGTTCATGCACAGCAGAAACAAAAACGCAGAAACAAAAACACAGAAACTATTAAAAGTCCGCAGGCCAGCAGGACACCTGAGGACAGGTGAGAGACTAGGTGGAGAATGACAGGGGCAGGGGGGACTCACACGCTCTGCTCAGTGTCACCTGGAGGACAGCGACTGGCACTGAGAGGACCGTGGGGGAGTATGGGCCCCTCGAAAGCAGCCCGCGGCAGATGACTCCCAGTGTCCCCTCTTCTCCCTGAGGTGGAGGGCTGGGCTCCTGCCCTCGTGCCTTCCACAACCCCAGTGCAGATGAGACTTACCGACTGACTTTCAGAATAGCAAACTCCTCGGACGAGCAGGGTGACAAGCTGTGACCGAAGGATTAGGCCGTGGAAGGTCAGAGGGCGGAAGCGTTCCTCCATGGTCCAGTCTTCACTTGGGGACTGGTCAGGGTATAGGTTGGGGTAGGGAGTGTATCTGTTACGTAAAAACCAGATGCTGCCTAGTGCACCCTCGCAGGATCGCGTGTCTTCCAAGTCCCGACCCCTCCCTAAATTCCCAGACAGCACTGGAGCCATGGGCTGACCCCTCCCGACCCCCCCACCGGCCACTGGCCCCGCACATGAGGTGGGAGGAGCTGTGCCCTCACCTGCGCTCCAGCATCTGCTGCAGTAGGTCCTCCTTCTCGGCTGGCTCCTCTGAGGTTACGTGTTCGTCACACACGTTCCGCAGCTCGCTTGACGGGTAGGACTTCATGGACTGGCTGCGTCGGCGCTGCTCACCGGCTCGGGTGAGGATGCTGGATTTCTGGGGGTGGGGAGGGGGTGACAATGGCAGAGCTTTCTGGCAGGGAGGCTGTGGACGGCTGCACTCGGGCACACCAACACAGCATCTACTTAGCGTGAGGGTCTGGGTGACAGTGGGAGTCCAAAGCACAGCCTGACAGGGGTTGCAAGACACCCTCGCACTGGCTCGGGGGTTTACAGGAGCCTCTCAGGGCCAGGGCCTGTTACAGACCCTGTGGTTTCTGCCGGCCCAACACCCCTGCTCCTTTGATTTGGAAACCGCACCTCAGTTGATCAGTGGAGAACCATCCCTCTCCCACGTCACGTTTTGGTGGGACTGTCAACCCCTAAAGCCAAGGGGTGGGCACACGACCCAGGTGCGGCAATGGGACTCTGCCTCTGCCTGGACTTCAAACCGGGAGCCCCCAAGGACAGCGAGCAGCCAGCCCCGAGGCCTCCTGGCCCCCAGAGCATCCACTAGCCCAGGGCACACACACCGCTCTGGCTCTTCCGCTCTCCTGGGGGTCCTGTCGCTTCGAACTGCTTTTTTCTTTCTGAAGGAGGCCGAAGTCCGTTCCGCGGTGGGCAGCTTTGAGCCCACCCTGACACAACCCGCACACCGTACATAACGAGGCCGGACACTGCCGAACTAATCTGCCCGTGTGCCGCCTGGAGGATGGACGCGCGTCCTGATGGCCCCGACGAAGTCCATGCTCACGGCTCTCACTGTCACACACAGTGAGGAGTGCTGATTGCCCTAAGCCAACCAGAGCCACCCCATGGGCGGGGTGTGACCAGCACTAGTCAGTATGAGCACTAAGGAACCAACCACCTGTCGTCTGTCACTCTCCTCTCCTCTCGGGCTGTTTCTCTCACCTTGAATTTGATGTTGTTGCTGATGAGCTGGTTGCCCTTCATGAACTCCTTCTCGTTGCCCCGGTTCTCAGTAACCACCGGGAAGGCGTGGTGGACCGTGGTGCGCAGGATGCTGACCAGAGACTGGATTCGGGTGTGCGGGTAGACGTAGGTCAGGTTGGGCTCCATGATGTCACTGGCTCTCAGCCTGGGGAGGGAGGGAAGCTGTCCAGCCTCGAGCTAGGGCCCACGGCCCCTGGTTGCAAGCCGTGACGGGCTGTGCTGGGCCTCCTTCCGCCCTGGCCACCAGGTGTGCCTCTCTCGAACCGTCTCCTCCGCACACGCCCGTCCCCGTGCCTGGAACGCCCTTCCCTGCTTTGTCAAACTGCTGGGCCTCTACTCATCGATATGCGAAGTCCCCTCACCACAAACCCATCTGCTTGCCCAGGGGACTGACTGGCTGTCCCCTCCTGAGCACTACATGGCACATTCCAAGTGCTACCACTGACTTGCTAATTCTGCCACTGGAATCTAAAAAAAAAAAGTTTGCGCGTCCCTTTAGGCCAGGGATGGCAACTGCAGCCCAGTCAAGGCCCTACCCGTGTGTCGTTCCCACACTGCCCACGGGTCTTCTGCACTGCAGGGGCAGAAGTGGGCAACTGTGACAGAGACCGCCAGGCCTGCAGAGCTGACAGTGTCTGCTCTCTGCCCCTGGACAGGACTTTGCTGACCCCTCTGTGAGACCCCAAGGGCCTTGTGACACAACCCAGACACAGGAGGCGCAGACATTTGTGCGCTGACGGGCGATCTGGGGATTTCGCCCAGGAAAATCACTGCTGACAGTACGAGACCCCGTGAGGCGCACGTGAGGCAGGCTAGTTCTCAAACAGGGCTGGGCAGACCCTTAAACATCAGATCCTAATGTGGGCTTCACGCAGAGCGCTCACTTCCTTTTAACCAGAATGCCATAGGAACCAAACAAAACCATGGATCAGCCCTGCCCACCCTGCCCCTTTGTCCCTTGCCTGTCCCAGCTCCCAGCCACACGGAGCCGATCAGTGTCCCCAAACATGTTTGGGAACCAACGTGCTTGCTATTTTAATGAGCTTCCTGTTCCTTACTGTTTCACTTAGTTCCAACCCCAGAATCTAAACAACCATCTCCTACCCTAAAACAAACCTTCCTTGGGCCCTAGAGTTTACAAGTTCTGAAACAGGACATGAAGGGGCATCATGGCCTCACTTGTCCATTTCCGCCTCTGTCTCCCATTCCAGAAGCGGCACTCCTCGCAGGCCCACATGGATGTCGTAAATGCCCTTATTGAAGAAGTCCCCTGTCCACTTGGCCACCTGCAACAGAAGTAAAGACTTGAAAAGAGACTGCTGTGGGGCGAACTTGGCCCTGAACCTGAAAGGGGCCTAGCAGGGGAGTGCTTACCATCAGAGTGACCATAATGGGAAGCCCGTAAGTGATCTCATTGGTAGATTCGATCAGGATGACCGTGAGACTGATGGTCATTCGGACGACTCCGCCCAAGAAAGCCGCGGCACCAATCAGGGCAAAGGTCCCCGAGTAGATATGGCCCAATCCAATGTAGCTGATGGAGAGAGAAAACGAGAACATGGCTTAGAATCATACGTGGGAGAGGGGGCAGGGGCCACAGTTCACGCACTTGTGCATCTGTGCACACACGTGCACGCTCAGGCACACACACACACACACGGTACCTTTTGAGGACATTGGCAACCAAACGTCCAAAAGCAGCTCCACACAGCAGAGAAGGCACAAAGAGGCCGCTCGGGACAGAAATGCCGTACGTCCAACATGCAAGCAAGAAGTAGAGGACGAAGAACAAAGCCAGAGTGACGGGGCTGAAGGTGCCTGCAAGGCAAGGGCAGACCTGAGTCCCACTCCTGGACGCCCGCCAAGGCCCCCCAGGCCACCGCGGCTCCTGCCAGGTCCTTCCACACCCCGACCAGTTCACCTCCACCATGGGAGGCAGAAACGCTAATTTGTCTGGGTTGGTATGACAGTGGGAAAGCCCCATTCTCGCCCAGGAGGAAGGGCGAGGCCGGCTGCGTCTGAGGGCCAGCGGAGGGGCCAAGGAGTCACCGCCGTTCGTTCTCTGGAGGAAAAAACAGCCGCCCGGAGCATGCGGGCGCACAGGAACGCACCATCCTGGTGGAAGAGCTGCAGGATGGCAGACTCCTGGGGGTTGAAGAAGAGGGTGGCCATGTCATTGTAGGTCTCGTTGGGACAAAAAAAGGTCTTGATGCTTGAATTCACATCTTCTGAGGTGACCTAAGAAACAGAAATCAAGGTTGGTACAAGGTCAGTACGCAGGCAGGCAAGGCCTGACTGTAGCCCTCGATCTTCAAGTAGGAGGTCCCCAGCTAGGTCGAAAACTTCTGGCATTTAAGTTTTTCCCATAAACTAACAGGCGTTAAAAAAGAGCTCTATACCCAAGAGCAGCCAACTGAGATTACATTCCTTGCACTTTGGGGATAACGAATCAGGATGTGGGCCCTCACTCATCCACATCCGTAACAAAAACATAACTACAATTAGGCCTCCCCATGGATTTGGCCTGGCCTCTGCTCCCTGTGCTCCACATGCCAGCTTTATGGGTGATATCCCTGGAAGCCTGGCCCAAGTCCCCAGGGACGAGGAAAAGACAAAGCAGGTGAGGGACAAGTGGCTGGGAGTTGACAGGTTTGTGGAGCAGTGTCCAGGGTACGGCTGACCCTAATGCCCCAACTTTGGTTCCAAATGGAAAAGCCTCCACCCTGAATTTGCTGCAGAAGCAAGGCCACTTCCACACGAGGCCTGAGGCAGACGAGGTGCTGCTGGCTGCCTCCCCCAGGCTCCACCCAGCTGAACAAAACCCTGCCTGGGGAAAGAGGTCACTTCTCCACATCCGAGACCTCTCGTTCTCTCCATCACTGAGTAGAGAGATGAAATTCTGGTACTGCCTAACTCCTTAGAGGGGCTGTGGACTATGAAAATTCTTGTCTTCCATCCGGTGGGCACAGACAGAAAGGGTTCCTGCAAAGCTCATTAAGGGTGTGGACTTGTCCTGGGCTCAATCCTACTGATGGCACTGTAGAGACGGCCCATGTGGACACTCTGACAACACTAGGTGATGGGTTTGTCTAACCCTACCGGGAGAACCTGGCTGGGTTCAGCTGGAAGAATGCTGCGGTAGGAAGTGGGACACTGCCCCCTATTGGTGGGATGTGGTGGGGAAGAGCTGGCACGGGAGAAATGTGTTTAGGACAGTGATGAGTGGACAAGCTGGGACAACAACGCAATACTCAACACATGCAGTGTTTCCCAAACCACGTCTGGAGAAGCGCCAGTCCTGAGGGCTCCCTGGGAAGAGCCACATGCCCTGAGAAGCACCACAGCACTTACTGGAAATGAGAGCATCCCCTAGAAGCAGAGTGCGGGCTCCATAATCGGAGGGACTTGACACTCTCGTGACCTTAGGAAAGGTACCGTATTTTGCCATGTATAATGCACACTCTTTTGTCCAAATTTTTGAGGGAAAAGAAGGATGTGCATTATACGTGGGCAGTAGGAACTCCCACGCACAAGGCGAATTATACATGGGAATTAGCACTGAAACGTGGCACGCATTATACACGGCAAAACACGGCATTCCGTTTTGTGCCGCTTCAGTTTCCTCCTCTACGAAACGGGAATGATTCCTACCCCATGCCACACATTGCTAGCTCAGCGATCTTGGTCAAGACCTCACGTGGCCTCGGTTTTCCCACCTGCTGAATGGGGGTAACAACACGAGCCCACACGGCCGTGGTGGGGATTATGAGATCATTTTGTAAAGTGCCTCGTGGGACATCTGGGACAATAAACATTCTGAACGTTCACAACCCTTACTGGAACTTTCAGGGCCCTACGAAGTCTGGCATTGGAGATACCTATTTCATTCTGGTTAACTCATTTGACCATAGACTCTGCTTCCATTTGTTTCTGATTCATATAAATCAGTGTTCCTTGGAACACACGTTAGAAGATACTGGTCTGGTAATGAGGTGGTGGCCTTGGGAATAACTAGTCTGTAAAGAGCCAGAGAATAAATATTTTAGCCTTTGCAGGCCATATATATATATATAGTTTTTCTTTTCTTTTTCTTTTTAAAATTTTATTTATTTATTTTTAGGGAGCGAGGAAGGAAGGGAAAGAGGGAGAGAGAGAGAAACATCGATTTGTGAGAGAAACATCATTCAGATGCCTCTTGCATGCCCCAAACTGGGGACCTGGCCCACAACCCAGGCATGTGCGCTGACCAGGAATTGAACCAGTGACCCTTTGGTTCGCAGGCTGGCGCTCAACCCACTGAGGCACACCAGCCAGGGGCCACATATAACTTCTGTCACATATTCTTGTTGGCCTTTTTCAGCTCTTGAAAAATACAGAAGCCAGTCTTAGCTTGGGGGCTATGCAGAAACAAGCAGTTGCCAAGGGCTGCATTTGGCCCGTGGGCTGCATCTGCCCGCCCCTGCTCTGCTGCCTGGGCTGGTCTGGGGACACTGAACAAGAAGCCATCTAAGACAAAGGCCCCAGAGGGGCTCTGGGGGACATAGGCGGCCACTCGGGACTACAAGACGGGCACTCAGACAGCGCTCCCCAGGCTCCACCCTACAGGCCAGAACCACGCAGCTGACCTACCAAAGTCTGGCTCACAGACCTACCTCCAGGTTGGCCCCAAAGCCACAGGGCAGAGTAAGCTCTGACTCCTGCCCCACAGACCCTGCCCTTTCAGGGAGAGGTTCTGGAAATTACCACATACGCCTAAAAAGGGAAAAGGGGAAGTGCAGACAGGACGGATGCCCGTAAGTGACCTCACCACCGTGAACAGCCAGGACTGACGTTCGCCTTGTGGCCGTCACTCCTGCCACCGTCTCAGTGTGACCCACAGTCACCGGGGTGGGGGGAGGAGGTAAGGCTGGTGGCACATTTCAGGTGTGGACAGCTAGAAGAGTGGACTGGGGCTTGAGGGAGCAGGCTGTCCACTTCCCGAGCTTCTGCTTCCAAATAGTGGTGTTCGAGAGAGAGAGAGGCCACAGGCACCTCTCTGATACCAGGGTCAGTCGGGACAGTGAAGGAGACAGAGGGTGCATGCTCGCTCTTGTAAAAAGGCTGCCACACGTCCCTCTCTCTCAGCAACCCGATCAGGCGTGGAACAACACGCCCAGCGCCTGCGGCAGCTCTAAGCAAACTCATCCTCCATTTCTGGACCCTTCTTGTGGATGCAGGACAAAGGTCACAGCTGCTCTGGGATTACCTGGAGCAGGTAGGAGTCATTCCCGATTTGACTTGAAGACGACATCTGCCGGCATTCCCCTAACACCATCGAGGCCACAAACACTACCGCGGTGGTGACCAGGGACACCAAGAGGCTCTCCAGGACCCTAGGAAGCAAAGGGCTGCGATTACGCAATGTCAGGGCGCCCCGGTCTTGGAAAGTCAACATGCAATCCCGTCTGCCCCGACCCTCGTCTCCCCAGAGAGCATGCACACACACTAGCCCCCCGTCAGTCAGCACTTGTTCCAGCAATTTCTACGTAAAAAGTAGGGGATATGGCTGCTGTGTCCACATCAGCTCTCTCGTAGGAACAAGATGGCCTTTCGTATTAGGTCCCAGGGATGAGAGCCTCACTGACCCTTCTGACTTTGTAAGTGTCCTAAGGGCAAGTCAGGAGAGGCTGGGGGCCAACCAGCGACTCTGATATAAATTAAACTCAGACACAGCCTTGCCACCTGTCTGACAGATACAGCAGGTGTGTGACCCTGTCTATCGCCCCAATGTTAGACGTGAAGTCAAAGCTGGTGTGGGAGGCAGGGTCTGGTCACATGGTCACCTCCCTCAGGAGAGATGGCCCCGCCCACACAAAGCTCAGGGAGCCACAGCAGGTTGGGGGAGGCGACTGCTCAGGTACCTGACAAGCTTAGGTTTCGGGTGCACGTTTCGCATACGGTATTTTGCAAGCCTCTTGTTCAGACAGTTGAATGTGGCTCCCAGGAGGCCCCCAATGACCCCCATCACGACGAAGAAACCCAAGTCCACAGCTGTCCAGAGGTGACATTTTTTATCAGAGTCAGAGCACTGAGAGAAGGGCAAGGGAGGGAGAGAGAAACACCACAGCACCCCTGAGAACAGGCAGGGGCGGAAGCAGCGAAGGCAGACACGGGAGCCGCGTGGTGCTGAAGCCCGGCCCACACCGGGCAAGGGGTGAGCATGGGAGACTGGCAGGGCAGAGACCCCCCCACCAGAAGCTGCACCTGCCCTTCTGGTCACTTCTCTCTAGCACTCAGAGCAGCTGTCATGGGTCAAGCAATAATTCTGGGAGAGAAGGACAAAACATACCTTAAACTCGCCGAAGCTCAGCAGTCCAGGGAGATGGAAGGAGCCCCAACTTCCAAACTGAATCCCAGAACGAAAGAAGTTGAGGGTGAAGGTGGCCGACATGGAACAAAAGAGCTGGAGACAGGTGACAAAAAAAGAACATTCAACAGTGATGACTCCCACTTTCTCCCTGGCCCTCCTCACACAGCCCCTGCCACACAGGAGCCTGCGAACTCCAGGTCTGATCCAGGGCCCGGTGACCACTGCCGGGGAGGGGCCCCTGGTGTGGCCAACTGTGCCTCGGGCCACAGGCAGCTTCCATTTCAACAGCCTGTGCTACAGCCTATTCACTTTCAGCCAGTTCCTGAGCCAAAAAGGAACGGTAGACACCAGAGGACAAAGACGCTACTCTAAGGTAGGGGCGGGAGTTCGGTCCTGGCTCTGCCCTGCCGGCCTGAGGGCCACGCCAGCGCCACCTTTTCCCGTCGGACAGCTGACCAAGAGGGGATGAGGGCAGCGTGATGTGGGAACGTGAGGGCACGGACACGAAAAGCACTGGGGAGCCCACGGCCTGGCGGTTGGGGGCGTCTAAGGCAAAAGAGTCCCCAACCGAGGGGGCCGAGGGTACGGGGCGAGGCGCGTCCAGCCTAGCCCTGCGCACTCGGCTCCTTAGCAGAGGCTTTCCCTGAAGGTCCTCCTCACCACTTTCCACGTGAGCCCTTGGTTCCAGAAGGACGAGCCCTCCTCCAGGCTGAACAAGGTGCCCCCAATGGGAGCCCCGAAAGCCGCGGCGACGCCGGCGGCCGCCCCCGCAGATACAAAGTCCCGCTTGTCTCTGAGGAGAGAAGAGACAGGCGGTTTATTGGAGAAGGAGCCCCCAGGCCGCAACGGGAAGTTCTTCCTTATCTGCCAACATTTTGTGTCTGGGGGCCAGCGGGGTCGGGGCTGGAGGGCAGGTCTCTGGGGAAGCATCCTGGGCAGCAGATCGGCTCACCTGAGAGCCAGGCACTCTCCCTAGCCTGAGTTCCGCCAGGTGGAGGGGCTCCCTGAACATAGCATCCCAGCCCCAGCTCAGCCTCTGCTGAGCCAGACTCTCCCCGGCTCTTCCTTCCAGAAAGACACAGCTTTAGGAAAATGCCCACGTGCTGGTTACATGCAGAGGTGTGGGTAACCATGACTTGCAGGAATACCTCGACGGGAAGGTGGAGCACAACTCCGACCCAGGGCCCAACTCCATGGGCCTGGTGTGCTGGGCAGTTTAACACACACAAACCCTATGGGGAACCTATTCGTGTGTGATGTGGCCTGTGGCTCAGCTCTGGTTCTGAATGCAGTCCAGAACGCACGTGGATAGGTCTCCCGTGGGGAATCAGGCCTGCATTATTCCTAGGCCACTTTAAAACTTGCTCTTGCAAAAAACTCCCTCCCCTGGGATGGAGACAGCAGAAATTTACTTTGACTTGGGCCAGACTTCCAAAGTACATGTGTAACTAGCTAAGCCTCCTCTCCACTTTGTATGTTATCTTTGAAGTGATTAGCAACATTTCCTTCTTTGCTATCTATAATAGTTAACCACCTAAAACAAACCTATCTGTAGTAAATGAGGACTATCCTGAAGGTAATGGACCTGGAGTTTCAATAAAAGCCTGTCGAGGCAAGAGGTCGGGCCCTCTCTCTCTGAGAGTCCGGCCACGCAGGCTGGCCCTCTTTCTCTCTGAGAGAGCGGCCAGGGCGGTCCTCTCTTACGGAGAGAGTGGCCAAGCCACCACTCTCTTTCTCACTTAGAGAGTGGCTCGATATCCCTTTTTCTCCACCGGATTCCCTTAGTCCATGTGAATTTGTTGTCACTTGTCCGGGGCTATAGGACAAGCATTCCACAACACGTAGTCCTGTCGGACGGGACCGCGACAAAACCCCATAGGGCAAAAAAGCACCGAGAGCGAGCCCCTCCCAACCCAGAAAGGCGGCAGACCAGGTACACTGCTTTGGACTGTGAAATACACCCTTGAGAGTATGCCTGGGTACTGTCTCAGTCGTGGTTTTCATCTCCATCGCCCGAGATACCTCCTGGTCTTAGTTCCTGACAAAACAGAAGCCACCAGACCAGCTGGGTCCCTGTTACTTATTTTCAGGACAGAAGCTCAAGGCCTGCTCCTTTCTGACGCTGGGTTTCGCACGCAGCCTGACCAGCAGGGGAGACGATGAGCCGGGGCTAGAGTGAGTACTGGGTCTGAGGGGTGGTAAATGTCATCCCACTGAATTTAATTTTAAAAAGCAGCAGCAGCAGCCAAAAAAAGAAAATCCAATTCCTAACCTTTCCATACCTGTCACTTCGGAAATAGGGGAAATTCACTTGGATCTTCCGGAAGGAGATGCTCTGAAACTAAAATGAGAGGAAACTAAGTCAGGGCCAAGTCTGCAGGACCCCGGGGGAGCCCCCCAAACCCCCGAACACCTGGGCAGGTGTGCTGCAATAGCAGCCCAGAGAAAAAGAAGTTATCTTTGGGAGGAACTTCCTTTCCTGCCCCTAAATTTCTACGATCTTCAGAAGTTGTACTTTGTACATAGTCGACATGTCAGAAAGAAAATGGGGAAGGAGCTGAGTGCAGGAAACAGAAGCGGCTGCAGAAGACAAAGCAGGCCCTGCTCAGGGCGGCAAAAGGAAGGGCCCAAGCACCACCTGCCAACCTGTCCGGCAAATGTTCACGTGGCCGCCCAGTCCCCGCTCACTTCTGGGATGCCGGGGGCTGGATGTAAAGATGAAGCAGCAGCAAGACAGAGAGAAGATGGACTGTGGACGAGACCGACTTTTCTCCTCTGCTTCGACCACTCGCTATCAGTCACTCTCTCCCCTCAGACCAGGAGATGAATACGTCCACAAGTGACAGATCACGAGGAACGGAGATGTCTCTAGCCTACAGCTGGAATCTAGGCTAGCCCGTAAGTATGGGAGCTTCGGAGTGCTGAGCCAGCTCCTCACCCTGAGCTGCTACTAGCCCTGGGCTACCTCAGGTGTACTCAGCGCAGCCCTGCACCCGGAGCCACCTTGGACGGGCTTCCAGCACCTTGGGATTCGGCAGCGCTGAGCCAACCCACAATCCGCCTTATGTGGAGGTGCCAGGTAATGGCGGTGGGGGCACCAAGTGGCTTCCATTTGGACAGACTTTCTGGGGGTCCCATTTCTGATTCTAGGACTTGGCAGGGCCTTGTTAAAACTGTGAGGTGTCATGCCCTGGCCGGTGTGGCTCAGTTGGCTGGGTGTCATCCTGCACACCGAAAGGTCACCGGTTTGAATCCTGTTTAGGACACATGCCTGGGTTGAGGGTTCAGTCCCTAGCTGGGGCGCATGCAAGAGACGGTTGATTATTGTTCTTGTCTCACATCGATGTTACTCTTTTTCTCCCTCCCTTCCCCCCGTCTCTAGAATCAGTAATCAGACTCCAAAGCCACGTTCGGGTGCTCCCAGTGGACTTTTTCCCAAATGGCATCACAGAATGCCCCTGCTCGGGACAGCGCTGCAAGGGCCTCCCCTCCTCGCCCAACCGTCCTTACCTGAGGGAGGCCAGCGCCCACCACTGCTCCGCTGTGGATCATGGGGCCTTCCTTCCCCACAAAGAGCCCTGAGACAGGGGAGAGGGGAGACCATCGGTCAGCACCGACTCAGCTCTAGCTCAGGTGGCCTTTGCTACATAAGTCTTCCTCTTGGTGACTTTGCAACAGAGCTGATCGTGTGACTAACAGGAGGAGTGAGTCGAATGCCCATCAGGTAAGAGGAGATACCTTTCAACTCTGATCTGGGCATCGGCGAACTCCAGCCTGCAGGCCAAACAGCACTGCTGGGCTATTTCTCGTACAGCTGGAAAGCAAAGCATAAGCTTTATATTTTTATCTGGATAGGTTTTAAATGGCTACGTGACGAGGGCCACTTTGTGTGGTATGGAGGACTGTAGCCCCCATGAGCAGGGCCTTGGGAGAGGCCCATGAGTCTCCACCTGAACACCAGGAACACAGGAGGCAGGCATGACCCGACACTAGCACCCAGGGTTCCCGTGGCAAATCAGGGCTAAAGAATACATTGTATCCTTGGAAGCTTGCTCCGCTTTGCTTTGTATGGCCCTGTCGATACACACTGGATGTTTAAGTTCAAGGCATCAGGAGTGAACTCCTTATCTCATGAAACACGTCTTAAAGACCGTCTGGCGTCAGCATGACTAACAGGCCCTGACCTATGACAGATCTCTGTGTTCCTTCAATTGCTATCTATAGAAAATACCCGTTTTCTATAACTATAGCCTTTGGACACTGATTGATGAGCTGTGCATGCACGCTGTACACACCCACACACACCATTCCTAATAAAAGCCATTTGGAGAGAAGGGCTCAGGGCATTCTCCAGTAGAAGGAATTGCCACCTCCCTCCCCACCAGAACAACAGATTGTGTCCGGGATGACTCATTCTCATCAGCGGCCAGGAGAGCCCCGAGGGATGGGGCATCCCGCGCAGCTACGTACGTTTAAGTTCCTAAATAATAGTTTCCATTTTGCCTCTTGGCCCACAGAGCCTAAAATATTGATTACCTGGCTGTGTGCATAAAAAGCTCACTGACTTTGTGAAATGCCAACTCTACAGACCAACTGGATGGTCGGTCTACTCCAAAACTGAAGGGGGTACCTTACCAGCAGTGTCCGCATGAAAAAGAGTAAGCCATCAACAGGAAGTGCAGAGACTGGTTTGAGGGCGGGCCCCCCAATCCAGATCTACTTCTTTCACATACATAATGCTTCTTGCCATCTACCCCCCTCGAAGACTTGCCAGTCAAGTCAGAAAGACCCTCCTTACCTCCAGCCACACTGAATAGCACTCCAAAGGCTTTGCAGAGCAGGGTCCGGAGACGCACAATTCCGGGCACCTTCACTCCATTCAGGTAACATTTAATCTCGGGTATCCCAGAGCCTGCTGCCACTGGCTGGCGGAAGAGTAGGCACACCCATGCACTCACATCCATCAGCTCTGGCCTACCCTCACCAAACACGACAGAGGGATACCCGATTCCTCCCTGAGCACCAGCATCACCTGGTGGGCATGGGAAGACACGGATGCCTGGCCCCACCCCTGGTTTCTGACTCTGTAGGTCTGAGGGGAAATGGGAGGATGTGCATTTCTAACAAGTTCCTTGGTGATTCGGCATCAACCGGGGGCCTTTCAACAATCCATGCAGACACTTCGCTTGTGGAAATTTTGCTTTCATTCATTTGAGCTGGGGCCCAGGTACCAGTTATTTTTGAAGTTCTCCAGGGGATCCTAATGTGCTCCCCAAGTGGAAAACCACCCTCCTAGTCTAGATGTTTCCTCTTTAATCTCACCAGAGGCTACACACCTTTCCTCTCAGGAACATTTCTAAGTGAACGAGCGGCCACTTTCCACAGGAATCTGCATTCCAAGTCTAATTTGGGTCTCTGACCTTCCGGCAATGGCAATAGAGAGAAGGCGTGCAGGACCCAAAACCTCGACCGCAGAACGGCAGCACCCACACCCCTCACCTCAATTAGGACGAGCAGGCTCCCCAAGAAGACAAAGATCAAGTTGAAACCCAAGAGTTCAAGGAGGGACAGGGCAAGGCACCCTTTCTGGCTGCACTCTTCCACCGCTACAGAAGGTGGTTAAGGAAACCGTGCTTGCCAACCGAGGGCTTCCCTGCAAACACGGTGCGGCGTCTCTTCTGAAGCACCATTACTGCACCTCTTCCTGGTCTCCATGTCTCCACAATAAAAACTACAAACCGTTTTAACTATGCAATGCTTCAAATATTACAAAAAGGAACCATCACCTGTACCCTCCCAGCCCTAGGTTTAATAAATCTCAATGTGGAACCATATTTTGCTCTGGGTCTCTTTAAATTTATTTATTTATTTATTTATTTATTTATTTATTTATTATTTATTTATTTATTTATTCATTCATTTATTCATTCATTCATTCTTTTTAAAGATTTTATTTATTTCCCCGTAGAGAGAGGGGAAGAGGGGGAGAAAGCGAGAAACATCAGTGTGCAAGAGATACATCAATTGGTTGCCTCTTGCATGCCCCCAGCTGGGGACCCTGCCTGCAACCCAGGCCTGTGCCCTGACTGGGAATCAAGACGGTGACCTTTAGGTTCGCAGGCTGGAGCTCACTCCACTGAGCCACGCCAGCCAGGGCTATTTTTTTAAAGATAAAACATTAAGAGCCATTAAAAAAAAAAAAGAAAACCTTGCCCTGACCAGCACGGCTTGGTTGGTTGGGCATCGTCCCACAAAGTCAAGTACCGCTTGCTCGATTCCCGATCCGGGCACTTGCCTGGGCCCAGTCCCCAGTTGAAGTGCATATGAAGGGCAACGGATCGATGTTTCTCTCCCTCTCTTCCCCTCTCTCTAAACATAAAACTTTAAAACATGATTAGAGAAAAAACAACCTTTACGTTTCTGTCCTCTCTCCTCGGGAGAAACCACTAACGTGAAGTTGCTGTGCATCCTTTCCTCTGTGACAAGTCACAGAAACGGAGGGTCGGGGAAGTGGAGTCAGAGCCACCAACCCCGAGGACCCGCTGTGCCCGTCTCGCTCCTCGAACCTGTGGAATGTTGGAACTGGCACGTCAACCTTCGGACCGGACTGCAGCAGTTTTCAAGCCGTGTGCACACACCGGAATGAGGCAGACACCAGCAGTAATGTTGGCCTCCCTGACGTCAGCTTGTCTGCACCTACAGGAAGCCCTTCCTCGGCTTACTGACACCCAAAGGAGTGTCTTCCCCCATTCATGTAACTGCTCCCCTTTCCCTTCTCATTAATACCTCTTGCCTTCGCCCCCTAATCGCAACTCGGTTTGGGCTCTGCCTGAATCAGGCTTCCCAAACGGCTATTCTTTGAATCTCAAACGGATGCTCGTTGCGTCCGGCCTTTCAGACGAGCACTTGGGTATACCCGGATGTATCCATATGGTTCCACGTGCTTCTAAAACTGAAGTAGTGGCATTATATTTCAGGCGCCCATCCCAACTTTCTTTTTCTTAGTCAATGTTACGTTTTGGGGAATTAGTTACGTCCACATACACAGCTCTGGTTCGTTCATTTTAACTTCTGCACAAAACTGTGTTATGGGAACATTCTATAATTTTTCCATTTTCCCATTTGGTGTGATTCCAACTTTTTGCAATCACAAACCTGCAACAAACATCTTCGTGTGTGTCTAAGGTCCACAGCTAGGGGAGGAACTCGTGAGTCCTGGGGAGGTGCAGCTCTAAATTTCCATTTCCCTGATCAGGGCTGAGGGGGGCACTTTTCCACCGGGTTATTTATTGGCCATTCAGTTTCCCTCTACTGAGGACGCCTGTCCGCACCCTCTACTAGGTTTTCTGCTGCGCTGCCTGGGCCTTCCTTCATAGGGCTGGGTTCTTTCTGTGTTCTAGACACAGACCATCTGTCTCCTAAGTGCACAGTGAGTAACTTCCCAGAGGCTGTGGGCTTACTCACTTTGTTGACACTGTTTTGGGGTTTGTATAAGTAGAATATTTACTTTGATGTGGTCAAATTTTCTAATCTTTTCCTTTGCGCTGAGTGCCTCTTGACATCACATAGTATCTTAAAAGTTTTGTTTTGCCCATTTACATTTTCAACCCATCTGGAATGAATTTCTAGTACACAGGAATCCAAAGTTGGAATCCAGTTTTCTCTTTTTCCAGATGGAGAACCAACATTCCAGCATCTTTTATCACACGGTCCGTTTTCCCCTCGCTGAGTGATCACCCTGCCTCCGTCACTCCCTACGCTTCCCGTACAGGCCAGCTTCTGCTTCTCTGTTACTTCCCACTGTCTCACTAGCTGTCCTTGCACCAGAGTGACACTGTTTCAATTACTGTTTCTTAAATTATGTAAGTCTTGACAGCGGTAGGGCAAGTCTCCCTGCTTGTGGCTCAGAACTGAACAGGACAGTAAGAAGTCAGGAAAACTCCTGGACCAGTGGAATGTAGAAACTGAGATACGATCAACAAACAAGGCCAAACAGTTTGAGCAACTTGCAGCCAGCTGGTGAACGCCAGACCTTATCTCGCCTAACTGAATGGTTTACATCTCTCCTCCCTAACCAGAGAAGGCCCAGCCTCCCTGGCCTGCCGCGTTCTCAGATTGCTGGCCTCTGATATTAATAAAAATGTGGTTGTAACCCAACCCATCTCTGCTTTCTGGCTGAGCGGTGACAGGCAGCACGACCCCCGGACTCGGTGGCCCTCTGGTTTCAAAAATATCTCAACTACTTTAGGCACTTTACTCTTCCACACACATTTAGGAAGATAAGTTTCAAGTTCCATGAAAAATCCTACTGGCGTTTCCATTCGCACTACACTGAATTTACAGATTGGGCAGAGTAGGCATCTTGGTGGTTCAGTGCCTTACTAACCACAAATATGAGTATTTTATCAAAGTGTTCTTTTTGTGTCCTTCCATGATACTTAAAAACCTTACAGCTGAAAATGGCTAATAAGCAGCTGTGCACAGATGATGTCTACTGTTAAAACTCATTTCTAAACAAGAAAGCAAGACCAGAAACTGCTGACAACCAGGAACGCCAAGGCCGATGCAAAGGATACATGTCTGCACCACTCCAAACTTGAGCTGGGTGAAGAGGCGCACAAAGAAGTCCACAAAGAGACCCACCTGTGGGGAGCAAAAGGCACCGTCAGCCACACAGCTCTTCCCAGTGGTGCTGCAGGCGCTGCCCTGAAAGGCCCAGGCCTCCCCCACCGCGTTTACGGCCCTGGGCACGCACAGCTGCGCTACCAACCGGCGATGGGTGAATGGGCTTTCCTCAGTCACCCTGGCTCTCCAGAGGGCCCTGCTCCAGCCTGGCCCCACTGCCCACCAAAGAACAAAGGCACGAGGTACAGCGATGAGAGGACAGCAAAACAAAGAGGGAAAGGATGCAGAAGGACGGCTGCCTTCAGTGATGCTGAGCAGGGTGAGCGCACAGCTTGGATGACTTTTTGAGTGGCAGCATTCACTTAGACATTTGTGAGTTTTGCACGTTGGTTATTGCTGTTTTATGGAAGTCACCGCTTTGACTTATTCCCGTCTTATCTAGTCAATGGTTACCATGGTGAATGAGAAAAAAAAACACTCATGTCCCACTGCCCTACTCTCCTACGTTCCTGCTTACAGGAGACCTGGAAAGACTTCGGATCTTGGAGATTCAGGATCAAAGGCTTGAGGCTTTTAACCCCCGACTTCCCTCAAGCCAATGCTGGAGGCTCGTCAACGTTGAAGTAGTAAGTGGTGACAAGTCAAAGGACAGGAGAGCCAGGAGCAAGAGACCTTTTGGAGGCGGGCCTTCCTTCCCGTAACATGAGGGTGCCAGGTGAAGTTGCTAGTACTGATAAGTGGCAGTTCAAAGGAGTTTGATATGAAAGCGGCAGGAAGACTAACAAGTAGAAGGCTAATGGCTGTGCTTGTTACAGGGAAATCTGCAATCAGAACCACATACAGCACAACTGACCCTCTGAAATTCCAGTAAAACAATGAAATCAACCCAACTTGCCCCACACTGGTATCCATTAAAATGCTACCAAAGAGGCCTCTGAATGCCATCGGTCTTAACGAGTACAATGTTCCTTGATCCTGAATTTACTGTGGTGAATCTCTGGCAAGTGCCATGAAACACAAACTGTGGCCGGCCCTCGTGGCTACATTCTACTGGACACATGCTCACATTTCACGGGTACATCACGCAGACGTAAGTGTGAGACTGTGGCCAATTCTGGAGAAAGAGGACAGACAGACTGCTGCTTGGGAATGTCTGTGACCCTCACTGTGGGCTGAATGTTTGTGTTCGTCCCCACCCCAAATCCCTGTTGAAATCCTGACCTCAGTATGACGGTAACTGGAGAAGGGGCCTTCGGGAAGTGACAAGAGGGTGGAGGCCTCATGAATGGGGTTAGTGCCCTCACAAAGAGACCCCAGGAGGGAAAGGGAATTGAGGGGGGCAAACTAGGTGAAGGGGGTTGATTGTGTGGTGACAGATGGCAACTACACTTACAGTGACAAACACTACGTAATGCATACAAATACTGAATTTTGAAGTAGTATACCTAAAATATATGTACCAACTTTACCAGGCTTAAAAAGAGAGAGACCCCAGAGAGCTCTCTTGCTCCCTCCTGCCAGGGCAGGACAGAGTGAAAAGGTGGTCATCTACAAACCAGGAAGGGAGCCCTCACCAGAGACTCATCTGCTGGCCCTGAATCTTGAACTTCCAGCCCCTGGAACTGTGAGAAATAAGTATCTGTGGTTGAAGTCACCCAGGCACACCCAGGCTCTGTGACTTTTGTCAGAGAAGCCCGAACGGGCTAAGACACACCCTGTCCAAACACTGTATTGGTGGAAAATCACATGTGACGCGCGTCACTCTGACTGGACACTGACTTTCCCAGCTTTTCTCCTCCAGGTTCAACCACAGTAAGTCGGCAGTTCCAGTCCCAGACCTTGGCTACCATGGTCTTGGGCAACGTTTCAGAATCTTTTCCTGTGGGTGATCCACCTGTGAATGGGCTGACCCCAGAACTCCGAGCATTCGGGTGTATTCCTTTGCCCACAGCTGCCAGCTCTACCTTCTAGAAAAAAAATGAGCAATGTGCAGAGAAGCAGCCCAGGACAGCACAAAAAACTCCCTGAGGTCTATGGTGTCCCGTGTACTGGCATGCTGTCCTGTAGGCAAGGGCATGGCACTCAGTCTTGGTCTCACTGCTTTGCTTTTTCCCTAGGGAGTGGCCTCAATATCCAGAGCACTCTCCCTCCCAAGTTATCTACCTGACAAGACCATTCCTTACGGAAGGGACAGGGCTTGACCAAACCTTTGCGTGCTTTGAAGAGCACCAGAGTCGTATGACTCACTTTCATTTCATAAAGGGAAAGCAAAAGCGAAGTATGAAGAACAGGTTATTAATTAAAAAAGGAAAAAAGACAAGGCAGGCCCTGCTGTGACAAACAACTTACTCATCAGGCCCAAGCTTGACCTCCGACCCCCGACCCCCCCTGGCCCACCACCCCTCCCATGCCGTGCCTGCTCACCAGACCCGTGCAGACTCCAATGGCAAACACCACCATCCACTTCACCGCCTCATACCTGCGACTTCTCTGTTCACACAGGGAAAGAAGGACTCAGTTTGTTACAGGCTTCTGCTGGCGGCAGGGAAGGGACACATCCTGGCCAACCAGTTTTACAGTAAATTTCACATGGGCAGCAAAGATGGCAAGGCCGACGATGTCTGAAATGGAGGGTGCTTTACAATGCAAGAATGACGAACGCTAAAGAGGCCGGGCCAGTGGGTGCTCTGGCTGGCAGGATGGAGGTCTAAGGAATAAATGCCGGCATCTCATGAAAGACGTTAAAAGGGCAAAGGGATAAAGGTGAAGGAGCTGTCCTAAGACCCACTCAGTCCCAAGAGATCGGTAAGAGGCCCACCTTATTATCCACGGTCTCCAAAACTTCCAGGTAGGGGTCATTGATGCAGCGGTCATAATCCAAGCTCTGAAAGAGGGGCACGCGGGTGAAAGTCACCGTATGGAATAAGAGGGTCCCATTTTGAGAAAACAAAATGAAGGTTATTTGTGTGCCAGCACACGTAAAGCAAAAGCATCTGGGAACACTGGTAAGAGTGGTCATCTCTGAAGTGGTATTTTAGGAGGTGTTCACATCTGGGTCTTGTTTGAAATTTCCACAGCAAGCATGGTGCATTGTTTATATTTAAAAAATATTATTTTTTTCTGATTACTCAACAAAAGTCCACAGTAAAAAATTCTGCTGGGAAACTAGACTTATCCATGAGTGATTAAATACATATATTTTAATCAAGTGAGTGACATCACATTCTAGGAATGGGAAAAAAAAATGTTGAAAAATATGAATATCCCCCAAACCTAGTATTTATAGAAATGACTAGGCAATTAATTATTTGCTTGATGGTTTTGTCTAATAATGCTACGACTCCACAAACATCTGAAAGGTTTTCAGGTGTCTGGAACAGGCGAACCTACAGAGACAGAAAGTAGATTAGTGGGGGCCTGGGGTCAGCGACGAGAGGGATGGGCAGTGACTCTGCTAAAGGACAGGGAGGTGACGGAATGCTGTAAAACAGATTTGCTGATGGCTGCACAACTGACTATACTATGCGTACCACTGAACTGTGCCCTTTGAAGGAGTAAGCAGTGTAGTGTATGAGTTATGTGCTAACCTTGCCCTGAATAAAGCAGTTAGAAACAGATGCAATGCCAATCTTTTTTTTTTTATAATAATTAATAGTTGAGAGCCTAACACTGTAAATACATACCAATGAATTATACGATCTGTTATTAAAATCAGATATTGTTACTTCTCCTTTCCATGACTAACTTCCTTTTATTTCTGCTGCATATGTTGCTCTTTGGTTTGGGAGACTAATAACTTTTTAGAAAGGTTTTTTACAGGTGTCCAGTAGGCCTGCTTCCTGTGGTTATGAGCAAAACAGCACCTGGCCATGGAGGCAAGTGGGGGCTAAGACTCAGCCCAAATTTAACCAGGTAGGCACCTAGTGCTCACCCAAAAAGCATCTTCGGTGGGCCCTGACCTAGGGATGTTGCCGCGGCCCCGAGGGGGGTGCCTTTTTCCAATTCAAAAGAGCCTGTGACCTGCAAGAAAACAGTAGTTTGGAAACGCCACCGTCTAACTCCCAACGGGACAGGTAGGAAGTTGTGATTCTTCAACCCATTTATGTGAACGGAGGGCAAAAAGGAGATTCTACTGTCTTGTAAGACCCCAACTTACCAAACAGAGTCAAGCATGTGTGACGAACTCTTACCAAGGCGAGAAGCACATTTTAGAAAGATTTTCAACAGAAGGGTTTTCTAGGTGAGCCCTAATAAATACCATGGGAGCAGGCTTTCCTGAGGAAGTGCCTGGCTAAATGTGCTTTTACACAAAGCACACGTTCTCAAGAAGCTCTAACTAAAAGACGGCTAATGGAGAAATATTAATGACTCACAGGAAAGAACGTTAACTCATGAAACTTACGTAAGTATGCGTATCAACTGAAAGTAAACGCACAACAAACGTAAGCACAACTCAGTGAAAGGAGTGGAGGAGGCTTGGGACCAGTAGGGTCCAGGGTGGCGGAGTGTGCGGAGCTGTGGGAGCTCCCAGGAAGAGGAAGAGGAAGAGGGCTGGGACAGTGTCAGTCATGGTAACAGGATGGTATTGCCAGGTTTATTGAGGTGACAATACAATATAGAGCAGCTTACACTAATTCTTGCACACCTCTAAGCTATACATAGCCAACCGGTATTTTAAAAGTCTGAGAAGCCCTGGCTGGTGTGGCTCAGTGGATTGAACATGGGCTGTGAACCAGGGGGTCACTGGTTCGGTTCCCGGTCAGGGCGCATGCCTGGGTTGCGGGCCAGGTTCCCAATGGGGGCCACATGGGAGGCAATCACACATTGATGTTTCTCTCCCTCTCTTTCTCCCTCCCTTCCCCTCTCTAAAAATAAATAAATAAAACCTTAAAAAAAAAAAAAAAGTCTGAGAAAATACATCCGTGGATGGATACCATGCTTTCTGACTCAGTAAAAGAAGTCCCATCTGAGTAGCACGTTAAAGCATACCACAGTGTGGCAAGTGGCAAATTCCAGAATCCTGATTATTTTGTCAAGTAAATTTCACGGGGAAAGAAAGGATGGAGGAACCTAAAGATAGAAGAGATTTAAGCTATGTATCAAACAAATGCAATGTGAGGGCCTTATTTGGAACCTGATTCAAAGAAACCATTAAAAAATACACATGACATCTGTAAGACAACTGGAAAACTGGACATGTGATATCAAGGAATTATCATTAATTTCATAGGTGTGAAAATAGTATAGTGTTATACCAAAAAAAAAGGTCCTTACTCTCTAGAGATGCATGTTGTATTATTTATGGGTAAAACGATGTAACGTATAGAATTTCCTTCAAAAAAATGTGGAAGGGGGAGGAGGAAAGAGTGAAGGAACAAAATGGAGTGATCACAGCCAAACTAACAAAATTACTTCAGTCAGAAACATAGAAATTGATTTTATTTCACTTTAATGAGCCTGAGGACTTTAACTTTTGAAATTTTCGGTTTGTACACCAGTGCCTGAAGACTACGCATATATCCTCTCTCGATAAGCCTCTGAAGAATTTAGGAAAGAACGTCCAAGCATCCAGACTGCTGACATCTGGAAGATCACCATCTCAGACCAATCCAGAAGTTAAGTATACAGGACTGCCCTGCCTGGTGCAGCTCAGTGGACTGAGCGATGGCCTGCAAACCAAAACGTCACCGGTTTGATTCCCAGTCAGGGCACACGCCGGGGGGCTGCAGCTGGGGGGCTGCAAGAGGCAGCTGAGCGATGTTTCCTCCCCTTCCTCCCTCTCTAACATAAATGAATGAATGAATGAATGAATAAAATGTTAAAAAAAGAATGAAGGACTCATTTTTCTCAAGAATGTACTTTTTACTTGTAAAAACTCTCAACTTTTCTCTTCTCTTCAGAACACTATCTTAAGCCCCTTGAATAAAACTCTATCATTTAATTCTGGTGAAGCCCCCTGACCCACCCACGGTCGGCAGACCCAGAAGTGGACGGGAGCAGAGGTGAGACAAGGTCAGGCAGAGCAGAGCAACTGCTGAAGCCGCGTGATGAGTATGGGGCTCCAATATACTGTTCTGTCCGTTTTGGTATATGTTTAAAATTGTCTGTAACAACAGTTTTGTTTTCTTTCCTTTCTTTGTCTTTTTTTAAAAGCAGGAGTGGAGATGCCATGTGTGTGTAATATAGTCTTGTGCCCTCTGCTTTCATGCCTCCGAGGTGCTCGGTGCCACTTGACACAGCTTGCGAGTGCCTTGGATGGTGAGAAAAGGCAGGATATCGCCCAACCCCTCCATGCCAGCCCTTCCCCTGGCTGGGGACACCCTTCAAGGACTGTCCCCAGTGAAGCACTGCGCCTCCAGGCTCTTTGTGTGGTCCCTGGACCAGCAGCAGCAGCAGCAGCAGCACCTCCTCCTGGGAACTAGCTAGGAGTGCAAACACTCAGTCCCACCACGGACCCACTGAAGAGAAGCTCTGTGCCTTGTGACAAGGCCTCCACAGGACCGTGACATGCGATCAGGTTTGAGAACCACGGGAACAGAGGACCGGATGAAAAAACTGACCTGAGGTCCCAAACCACTGCTTTGTGTTTGTCTCCTCCAGGGTTGGAGGGAGGCTGGGAACTGTGTTTGAGGTCAGAGTATGGGAGGCAGGGAGGGAGTGGCTGATGCTCTGTGGGCTGTGTGCTAGCTAGCACAGAAGTGAGGGCTTTCTTCTTTCTTTTTTTTTAAAGATCTTATCTGTTTATTTTTAGAGAGATGGGAAGGGAGGAAGAGAGAGAGAGAGAGACATCCATGTGCGAGAGATACATCAACTTGGTTGCCTCTCCCATACCCCCAGCCATGGACCTGGCCTGCAACCAGGCATGTGCTCTGACTGGGAATTGAACTGGCCACCCTTTGATTCACAGGATGGCGCTCAATCCACTGAGCCACACCAGCCAGGGCTGTGATAAAAGATTTAAAAATTTTTCATGCTACATGACAAATCATAATAGTTTCACCAAATTCTGAAGCAAAAGAAAATTAGTCTGACTACATTATTGCCCTAGAGTATTGAATGCTTTAAGTCTACATGACATTTTTAAAAAAGTAATAAACATATTTCACTTCTTGGAATTCACCCTAAGGAAACAATTAAGGATGACAAGAAAGGACGGTCACCACCGTGCAGTTCATCAAAGAGAAAAGTCAGATTGAATAAATTGTGTCACAATAAAATAATACTCCCCTATTTAAAAAGATATTGTAGAAAAGTATCTAGTAATACAAAAATTGCTATGAAGTGGGGAGAAAAAGATGTTAAAATATTTAGTAGAATCTCACTTTTGTTACTCAGAAAAAAGCATGTATGTCTTCGAACCAAAGGGTCGCTGGTTCGATTCCCAGTCAGGGCACATGCCTGGGTTTCAGGCTGGGTCCCCAGCAGGAGGCATGTGAGGTGAGCACACACTGATGTTTTTCTCCCTCTCTTTCTCCATTCCCCTCTCTCTAAAAATAAGTAAGTAAAATCTTTTTTTTTTTTTTTTTCACAAAAAGTATGTATGTAAGCATAAAAAGGGGTAGTAATAAGGTAGAAATAATCACCTCAGTAGGGTCGTGGGTTTTCCTCTAGCTCCTTTTCATAAATAGTCTCCATCACAACCATGGCTTTTTTGTGTTTTCAGAAGTCATCACGAACCGATTACCTTACGGTTCACTCCAGCAGCACCAAACACATACACACACTGGATGAGTCCCACATTGAAATCAGGAGCCACAGTCAAGAACATTTCAGAGAGACGCTGCTTGAGCAGGAAACAATCTTTTGAATACTAAGTTCTCTCAGAAGAGAAAAGCAAGGTCTACTGGCCCACGCCTGCTATGCGCATACACCCACGGTGGCTTTGACTCTGAGTCTCTGAGCTGTGAAAGCAAGCAGTTTAATGGCAAACACGTACTATCCAGGTCAAGGTGCCATAGACCTATGAAAGTGTGGAGACACCCAGACCTCGTTTTGCAGTTGAGGTGAGAAAAGGGCTTGTTAAACACAGCCCCATCCCCCGAGGGAAGTTACCTCTTACCCACTTACTCCCTGGGACAGAAGCTCAAAGAGCACGACTGGTTGGAACCCGCCTGCTTCATTCCGTATGCAGGGGCCAGGTCATTCACTGCTTTTGTTACTCAAGACAGCATCTAGGAATCTCACCTCATAGTCTTTCCTTGGAAGGATCTCATCCTCCTCCTCCTGGGTTTCTCCAAGGATGGTCTAGAAAAACAGGTCCACAGAAGGAAGACCTTTTTAATGGTTAAAAGTGAAAGGAGGCAGGAGCGTCTACTGAAATGAGTTGCTAGTTTCTAAATCATCTGGAGCCATTATCACCACAAAACAAGACCTCACCCGCCCCCCCTAAAAAACCAAACAAACAACCCTTTTGGGATGGGGAGAGATTTGGGTAGGGATCCAGCTGAGCTCATTTCTATTGATATATTTTCTAAATAACCAGTGTTGTCATCAGAACACGTCAAAGATGTCCACTGCCAGCTTAAGGCGCGGGGCGGGAGGGGCGGGCAGCGGGGGTTGAAATCAGTTTCCATCTGATAATGTGGCGAATCTGAAAGTGGAAGGGTTCTGTCAAATCTGAGGACACAGCAACTCAAGTTTTCCCAGGATGCTTTGCAGGGAAAGCTGGATTGTTAATGACCCAGAAAGGGTTAGGGATAGAGTGAGAAAGGGCTGGAGAAATTAAGCCAGCTGCATGATAAACACAAGGTCCAGTGAAAGGGCTTATGCGGAAAATACTTCTTTCATTCAAAACCCCTTTCAGATGGAAATACAGGAAAATATGTATGGGATTAATTAGAGCTAGCCTGGATTCTCTCTTACATTCTAGGGATGAGTTATGAGAAAAAGACTCCAGACTTGGGCACGCGAATCAGGGCAGATTCTGAGAGTCCAGAATGCGGTCCCCACCTGCGGGCTCAGCTGGACCCAGCCCCACCTCTGGCAACGCCTCTCACTGTCCCTTAGCAACCACCCCATCCCCAGCCCCGCTCCGCCACCTCCTTACCAGCTCCTCCGGGGTACGCGTCTCACGCTCACCGCAGCAGCAGCACCACCTGCAGCAACAGCACAAGGAACCCCTGCACCCCGCCATCTTCCTCGTTTACTGCCACTCTGGACCCTTGTGCCAACCCCCTCCCACCCGAGATCTACGCCTCACGTGACTGGCCTCCGGACGGTCACGTGGCCCTCTCGAGCTTGGGGACCAGACGTGGAATGGCTGCAGACGGGTGGGACGAGGGCCCGCGTCACATGACGGGCGGTGGAACTGCTACTAACGAGAACGCTGGGCGCGGCCATGTTAGGGGCGGAGCCTCCGGTGGCCCGTAATGGTGGTTTCAGCCCTCTGGTCCCGCCTCCCTTAGCAACAGACTCCCGCGCCACGCGACCGCTGCGCCACGCCCCTTCTCCCGGCTTTCTGCCCCCTCCGCCCGCGCCTCCAGAGAGGCTCCGCAGCTGTGACTGGCACTTGTGCTCTGAGACATCCGCGACCGCAGGGTGAGTGACGATGTGGCCTCGGGTTGTCGGGTAGAGAGATCAGGCATCCGGGGACCACCACCTGGAGCGGGGACTTATTTGTGCGCGCAGAGCGATGGAGGCCGGCCTGCCCTCTCTAGATGGGGGCTCCCGCCCGCGGATGAGGCGGCCTTGAGACAGAGGTGGTGACCCAGCGCCCCCAAGACCCGCGTCTCCGCTCCCTCCCATGACCCAATAACCTGGTGACCCGATTCGCGGCCCTCGAGCCACCTGGGCGCGGGAGGCGTTTCTCCGGCTCCAGCCCTTTAAACCTGCCTGCTCGCCGAGCATCTGGAGAAGCGCCTTGGGCCGCTGGCACTGCTGCTCCTGGTGCCCATTGCGTCAGGTGCGCACAGTTGTATGCTTCGTATGCCCCCAGTGGCACCGATTAAGTAAGTGCTCAGTAAATGGCAGACGGTTATTTTGAGATCGGAGTGACAGCGCCTGGCCCCTTGGTGCGCATGGCTGGCTGTCACATTACCTTGTGCCAGTCGCTGGAATAGCAGCATACCTGTAAAAGGCAGGTTACCACCCTGGTCTTGGAACTCTGAGACAAACCTGCTAACCCACAATTACAGCCCAGGGTGCTGAGAGAGTCCAGCTTAAGATGGATAAGTAACTGCATGAAAAGGCAAGTTGAAAGAGGGCGTGTGCCTGGCACATACTGGGAAGGCAGGAACTCTTTACTGAACAAATGAAAAAGCAGATCATTTGTAGCTGGTTCCGTCTCTCCCCACCCACCTCTCTTAATTTTGTTCCAGCAAACACTCAGTAGGCACTCTTGAATTCCTGAGAAGGGCCAGGGAGGCTGATCTTGACACTCACCCCTTTCTGACTCCCAATGGCCATCCTCACTGAGAACCTGGAGTTTCATGTCAGAATCAAAATGGGGGGTCCCTAGGGAGAGAAAACGCTGGCAAAGGTGTTCTGAGTCTGGTCTTGACTCCCCGACTTTCGATGTGTCGCTGTGTGTTATGTGCACTTGTGTGTGTTTTGGAGGGAGAGGAGCATTGGATTTCGTCCGCTTCTCACGACTCTAGGACCCCAGAGGGGTTAAGAACACTAGCTTGGCAGTGGATGTTCCTCGAAAGGAATGAACTTGGCCTGATTGTCCCTCTGATCTCCATGTTACCACACTGCAGGCTCCCAGAACTGTGTGTTTGCACATAGCTGGGGCCTGAGTAATGCTTTGTTTCGTTTTTAAGTATCAATCTCATTTTCCCCACTAAACTGCCCACTGGCACTGTGCCCTCTTGTCGGCCGGCCTGTGGTTGCCCCAGCTCAGGGCCTCGGATGTGGGGGCTGTGCTGTCACTGCCGTTACTTTCACCGACTTCAGTGGTGTGTGTAAGTGGTCGTGTGCCTGGAAGGCATCCTATGCTCCGAGCTGGACACAGATTCATGGCCTTCCTGGACTGGGTCTGGCTACTTTTAGCATCTAGCCAATGTCAAGTTCTAACGCGTGACCTGGTCTTTTTGGGGTGGTGTGTACTCGGGAGATAGCTGGCCGATTTGTCAAGCCCTCACTCAGTCCATCCTGCACACACACCGTTCCAGGGAACAGGAGAGGTCCTCCGCAGGACCACGCCCTTCCATGCCTTCTTTGGAGAGAGACCCAGTGACCCTGAACGTCTGTGGGCCTCCTCCCACCAACCCCTGCAGTCTCTGGCCCGAGTTCCCCTCCTTCCCCTCCTTCCATCCGCCTGTGCCTGCGGCAGCTAGGGCCTCAGCCCTCCCTCTTGCCTGGAGGCCTTGCCCCCACCTCCCGCCCCTGACGTGGGCCCCAGCTCCAGCTGTAAGACTTCCTCAGTCACTGCTCCGCCCCTGAGGGAAACACACGGCTGGGGAAGTTTCCTCTTTCTTCCTAGCCCACTCTGGGTCCCAGCTGGCCCGGATGGACCTTCCAAAACCTGAGGTCCTTCCAGCCGGGCACTGCTGCCCCTCCCTAGGAATGCAGGCCTTGGAAGCTGGCATCATGAGCCTGTCAGTGGCCCCCTCCACCAGGTAGCTGTCACTGAGGATCCGTGGGCTGACGGAGCATGTTTCTGTACGGGTGGGGGCCGTCATACAGGGAACCAGGCTACAGCAGAATGAAAAGCTTTGAGCTGTGGTGTGTGGGGCCAGCCGGTAGGGGCATTGGCACACTCATCCTCAGCAGCCCTAATCCTGCGTGGAGATGCAGCACCTCTCACCTGACCCTGCCATTCAGGGGTTTGGCTGCCTGCCGGCTCCTGACGCCCTCTGCCCCCACCCTGTGCAGCAGGCCTTTGGCCATGGTGAACGAACCCAGAGGGAATGGCGGCCCCAGCGCCCACTCGGAGGGCAGCAGGAGTGGCATCGAGAGCTCCAAGGACAGTTCGAAAGGTTCCTCACCAGGGCTGGACCCCGAGCGGCGTGAGCGACTCCGGGAGAAAATGAAGCGGAGGATGGAATCTGGCAACAAGTGGTTCTCTCTAGAATTCTTCCCTCCCCGGATTGCTCAGGGAGCTGTCAATCTCATCGCAATGTGAGTGGCTTTAAGGTTTGGGAGTAGGGCCAGACTAGGAGGTGGGTGTGGGGGGAGAAGGTGGACATTCGGTCCTGCTGCACACAGGGCCGCTGTGACCCAGCAGGAAAGGCAGCCAGAGGGGACAGGAAAGAGTAAATGCAGGACCGGTCACTTGATCTACAGCTTCTCAGTTGTCCGTAAAAGTCCCCCCAAAGCAAGCATCTGGATTTTTAAACACACTCTTCAGTGGGTTAAAAACTGATTTCTCAGCATTCAGGCTGGATCATGAGTACCGTGCAGGAAGTCACAAAGCAGCAGCTTGGGGGGCATTTTTCATCAAGTTAGGAATTTGGAGTAAGTGTCTCGCAATCTAGAAATGCCAACTGACTTCCATTAGCACTTTATGAATTGCAGTTCTTTTAAAGTTTATGCTTTTTTTACCATTTGTGCGTCTCGTGTTTCACTCCCGGGGCTTGGAGTTCAAGGCGCAGGATATTTAGATGCACCATAAAACGGCTTGTGACACAGCGCGCGCACGCAGCCATGCCGCCGGAGTCTAGTTCTGTACTGTGGCCGTGCTCTGCAGCATTGGTGGCTGCTGCACGGGGGCTGGGGAGAGGGGGAGCACGGCAGAAACCTGTGTCCGCTGACCCTCTTTTCCCCTGTCCCTAGAAGGAGGCTCCGCAGGCCACGCTGAGGGTTCGCCAACCCTTGGCCATTGAACTTTACTCAACCTAGATAAAAATATGCAAGCACTTTGAAAAGTGCACAGTGCTACTCCCACACAGAACAGTTGCGTTGTTGTTAATTATTGCGTCCGCAATGATAGTAATCATCACAGTAGCAGTTTGGTTGTGAGGGCTGAGAACTGTCCTAAGAGCTGTGGGGCCATCTACCGTACTGTTCCCTGTTATGCTGTAGAAGTGAGGAACTGAGGCTCAGAGAGTTTAAGTCATGTCCCCAAGATCACACAGCTAGCAAGTAGTAGAGACAGGACACGAATGCACGCTGGTCTGATCCACCTGCTGTGAGGCTTCTCTAACCCCCGGACCCCATGGGAAGGTGGTGATGGGTGGTGTGCCCCCCGGGACCCCTCTTCAGAGAGAAATTTCCTACAGGTTTGACCAGATGGGGGCAGGCGGCCCCCTGTTCATAGATGTGACCTGGCACCCGGCAGGAGACCCTGGCTCAGACAAGGAGACCTCCTCCATGACCATCGCCAGCACCGCTGTGAACTACTGTGGCCTGGAGACCATGCTGCACATGACCTGCTGCCGCCAAAGCCAGGAGGCCATCACGGACCACCTGCACAAGGCCAAGCGGCTGGGCCTGAAGAACATCTTGGCGTTGAGAGGAGGTGCACAGCCAACACTGCTCTCTGGGGTCTTGCTTTCCCGAGGGCCTCTTCTGTCCCCAACATGGCCCTTTACTTTTCTTTGGGTCCCGCTCTGAGCATGCTTAAGGTCCCATCCCTGCTGGTAGCATCAATAGGCACGGCCCAGATGGAGTCACCTCTTGACCTCTTGACCCCCATGTTCAGTCAGGAGTGCAGCTGGGGCCTGATAACACGCTGCCCTGGTGGCACAGCTGCATCCACTGCTGGCTGCGCCCAGCGGCTCTCTGCCCATGAAAACTGCATTTCTGGCATTTGTCCCAGAAGTGCCAATGGCTGCTTGTGCCTCGGGCCACAAGTGTGGGCAGAGGGAGCCTGAGGGGTGGGGCTTTGTGGCCTTGTGTTCTCCACCACAAGACCATTTTTCACTTGAGATAAGTAGAAAATTCTCCTGGGAGGCAGGAGCTCCAAGATGATGGGAGGGTGAGCAGTGGGGTTGGGTGAGGGTGCCCGAACACAGCTAGGTTTGTGTGGGGGCTGGGGGCTCAGATGCTCCAGGCTAAACTAAGCGCACCAGCTGTCCCCTGCTGTCCCCTGCCCACCACCGCCAGCCCAGTGCCTACAGATTCAGCGCTCAGTAAATGCCCGGCAGGCTGGGCACCGCTGTCCCTCCCACTCTCCACCAAGTGCTGTGCTAGGAAGGAGGAGATGCCAGTTTGAGTACCATGAAGGCTCTGCTGTTGAGGAGCTCACGGTCCCCGGTGTAGGGGTAGGAGAAGGAACAGAACAGCTCCCTGGAGGTCAGTGAGCCCCAGTGACCATGACCTTCACCACCCGCAGACCCTATAGGTGAGCAGTGGGAAGAGGAGGAAGGAGGGTTCTCCCATGCTGCAGACCTGGTGAAGCACATCCGCAGTGAGTTTGGTGACTACTTCGACATCTGTGTGGCAGGTGAGTGGCTGGAGTGTCCCAGTGGGTAGGGGCAGGGGGGAAGGAATGGAAACACCCCGAGAGGCACACCTGTATGGGCTCAGTCCGGGGTCTGCTAACCCAGTGCTCAGTGGGCCTGAGCCTGTGCCGGACGAGGGCAGTGCGGGGGTGAGTGAAACGCGGCCCTGACTCACATTCTGTCATCGCCACCTGTCCAGGCCGACCCCACCCCTTAAGTTTTTGATTCTCTGCCTTTTCCTGCTCTTAGCGTGCTTCCCAGCCTGTTCTTCTTCTTTAAAACAAAAGAGGAATATTTATTAAGCAGGCAGAATCTCTCAGAACCTAAGGTCAAGCCCTGGCCAGTGTGGCTCCTTTAGTTGGGCGTCGCTCTGCAAAGCAAAAGGTTACCAGTTCAATTCCTGGTCAGGGCACATTCCTGGGTTGCAGGTTCAGCCCCTGGTTGGGGAGTGTGAACCCCCATCTCTGCCTCCTGCTGCACACATCTGCTCCTGAGGGTGCCTGGTCAGTTCTAGCGAATAGCCCAGACTGATTGACAATGTCCATTCCAGATTCTCAGGAGACTGTCAATTGAGCTCAACTCCAGCACCACTGGCCACAGCTGGAGGCAGGGTCTGCCTGCTGGAAATGGGGTGGGGCAGCCTTCTCTCCCCTCCCCACTTGAATGGGGGCGTGGCTACGGCAGGGGAGCACTGGCACATCATCTTGGCATGACATTTTTTTCGAACAGTTGAGGGGAAATTATATTTTTATATTAAAACAAGCACAGCTATATTATGGAGTAGAGTGTCAAAGCAATCTGAACTTTAAAAAATAAGCCATGCAGCCTCAAGGAAATTGCTTGTTGCAGGTACCTTGGACTTGGCCCCAAGCCCCATGTACAGCTCCACTCTGCTCAGCAACAGGGGTGTTTGGGTGGACGAGTCTGGGCAGAGTCAGGGACAGGGCAGGCATTCCTGAGTGCCTGTGTGGTCACTGCTCGAACCGGCCACGGCACAGCCAGTCAGCTGGCGTGTGCGCCTGTGCAGTGTGCATTGGACGGTCACGGGTGGGAGCCGGCAGAGCTGTGAGCGTAGAGTTGCTGTGTGCTTTTGCGCGTCACTCCCGCTTAAGTGGGTGAGAAAGAGGATCAGTGGGTTGGAAAGCACCACGCTGACTGCGACAGGAAGAGAAAATAGTGAACCGAGCAAAATCTAACTGTAAGCAAATGCTAGACTTGTTTGGTGGTAGCAAGGTTTTATAGCCATAAAGTTTCAGCTATTAAAACCTCTTTGCTTCTGAAATTCCTACTGGAAAAATGGCCTTGTTATTGAAAGTGTAATTCTGGTGCTTAATTCTCCTGTACCTCACCTCTTAAAACACTAGTTTTTATACCCATTCTTCATGATGGGGTTTCTTAAGAACGAAACTGCCTTATCACAGAAAAGCAGCTTGGCTTCCCACCGGCCTGGGTCCCAGGCCTGCCCCCAACCTGGGTTGGGGTCCTACCCTGGGCTCTGGCTGAGGTGGCCAGTGTCTTGCCTGAAGCTTCCTGAAGGCCTGTGGTCTTGTGCAGGCTGGGCCGATAGTGGGTTCAGGGAAGGGGGCCTAGAGTTTCTGGAGCTAATGAGGAGCCCAGGGCACGTCTGCTCCCACCTCCCAGGCAATCCCAGATTCCATCTTGGCTGCCCCAGCGTTCTCACGCCCCAGGAGCGCATTATGTTGTGGGGCTGCTTGGTCCAGTGTCAGGCAGCCCCTGAAACTGGTCCTGGTTCTGCCATCAGAAGCATCAGGACTAATAAGGAACTTGACTAAGGTGAATCCTTCTTCCCCATGAGGGGCCTTTAGCCATTTAGAAATAGTAACCACATTCTCATGATTCTTTTAAGCAAAACATCGCTTTCTTCAGTTGCTCCTCATGTAACGCGGTGTCTAACTTTTCACTGTCTTGGACCTCTGAGCAATCCTAACGTTGGATGAAAAGCGCAGCTGAAACCCGGTGCCTGGAGTCCAGCGCGGTGCAAGCGCTGCCCGACTGTGCCACGCGTAGCATCTTCTCTGTTCTGTGGCCACAAAGTGCAGGCCTGGTTTGCCTGGCTGGTGGCAGGGAACGTGAGGTGGGACAGTGTGAGGAGTTTGGAGCAGTCTGCTCCCACTCTTAGGAGGGTGGCTCTAAGCCACCTGTCACCAAAGGTCACCTCCAGGCTGAGGGGGCACATCAGTTGTGAGCCACTCACGGCTCCCCCCTGTCCACGCTGCAGTGTTGGGAGATACGAGTCCAGAACCATGGAGGTGGAGAGCTCGGTTTCCGGCTCCCTCATTTCTTCATTACTCACATGGAGCAGGTGCAGCAGCCTCTCCCTACTGTTACCCCTTTGACAGGTTACCCCAAAGGCCACCCTGATGCCGAGAGCTTTGAGGCCGACCTGAAGCACTTGAAGGAGAAGGTGTCTGCGGGAGCCGACTTCATCATCACTCAGCTCTTCTTTGAGGCTGACACGTTCTTCCTCTTTGTCAAGGCTTGTTCAGAGATAGGCATTACCTGCCCCATCCTCCCCGGAATCTTCCCTATTCAGGTGAGGGGCCCAGGAGGGCTGATGGACTCCTTCCACCCCCCACCCCCACCTCGCCCTTGCACAGACCAGGGCCCAGGGTGACGTGCTCACTTCATGGTCAAGTTCTTTGATGCTCACTGGATTTCCTGTCAGGTGCTCCTTGCAAAACGTCTCGCCACCCTATTTTGGTGACCTTTCATTCCCCTCCACCAAAACAGCAATAGTACCTGTTGGAGGGGCTTCCTGTACTTTGGCTTAAGTGTCACTACAAGGTGATAAGGTCAGTGTTTCCAGACTCTGCTGACGTCAGCATCGTTTGACAAGCTTTTTCAAAAGATGGGCTTCCAGATCCCACACCTAGAAGTTCTGACTTAGTAGAGCTGCGGTGGGGCCTGGGAATTTGTATGTTACTTCTTAAGTTTTGCAGGTGATTCTGATGACCCGGGAGGCTTGGGAACCACTGGGGCCAAAGGGCTGGCTCAGGCCAATGGCAGGAAGGCTCTAAGCCACTGCTGTCCTCTGCAGAGTAGAAAAGACAGGGCCAGGCAAGCGCCCTCGTGCAGCATGGTCTGGCTCTCCTGGGTCACTTGTGTCACACTGCCGTTGGCCAGGAGGCCTGGTGGATGCAGAAGGGGGATCAGCAGGGTGAGAGATGGGGTGGGACACGGCCCCACAGCCCCCTGGTGTCTCGGACAGAGCTACCACTCCCTGCAGCAGCTTGTGAAGCTGTCCAAGCTGGAGGTGCCGCAGAGCATCAAGGACGTGATCGAGCCCATCAAGGACAATGATGATGCCATCTGCAACTATGGCATCGAACAGACCGTGAACCTGTGCCAGAAGCTGCTGGCAAGTGGTTTGGTGCCAGGCCTGCACTTCTATACCCTCAACCGCTGGAAGGCCACCACCGAGGTGCTGAAGCGCCTGGGCATGTGGACTGAGGAACCCAGGTGAGGCTAGCGGCCCTGAATTCAGGCCCAGGAGCCACAGAGGAAAGTCAGTGGGCAGGAAGTCACAGAGAATTCACAGAAAGGGTGCTCCCTGGCAATGCCGGCCACCCGGGGGTGCAGGGGGCTGTCTGCCGTGGCTAGCGGCACACTCAGGGTTCCAGTCTCTGCGCGAAGTTCATGTGCATCCCGATGTTACCAAGACAGATTGAAGAACCCGGCTCAGTGGGTTCTTCCTCCCTGCTCCCTCTGGCCAATCCCTTCTCTGTGCCCATTCCCACCCAGGCGTCCCCTGCCCTGGGCTCTCAGTGCCCACCCCAAGCGCCGGGAGGAAGATGTACGTCCCATCTTCTGGGCCTCCAGACCAAAGAGTTACATCCACCGCACCCGGGACTGGGATGAGTTCCCCAACGGCCGCTGGTGAGGCCAGCACACAGTCCTTTGCAAATGGGTCCAATTTCTTGGGAGGCGGAAGGCTGGAGGAGTTTGCATGCTTACCTGATCCCTGAGGGACAAGAGTCCCCAGAATGGTCCCATCGGCAGTGTGTGGGACAACTGTCTGCCAGGAGCCCAAGGTCAGGAGTGTGCCTTGACCCCTGGGTGCTTCCTCTGCCAGGGGCAATTCCTCCTCTCCTGCCTTCGGGGAGCTGAAGGACTACTACCTCTTCTACCTGAAGAGCAAGGCCCCCCGGGAAGAGCTGCTGAAGATGTGGGGGGAGCAGCTGACCAGTGAGAAGAGTGTCTTTGATGTCTTTGTGCACTACCTCTCAGGGGAGCCGAACCAAAATGGCCACCAAGTGAGGCGCTGGTGGGGGGGAACCCCTGGTCACACTCCCAGCCCCGTCTCCCTGTGGGCCTTCCCTCTCTGGCCTGGACGTGGCACCTCAGCAAAGGGAATCCCTACCTGAGGTCCTGGAGGGGCTTACGGAGGCAGAGACAGGCTGAATCTCTGATGGCCCGTGAGAGGGAGGGACCCAGGGTGCCAGATCCGATTGTCACCCCAGCCCGGCTCCCCCTCTGCAGGTCACTTGCCTGCCCTGGAATGACGAGCCCTTGGCCGCTGAGACCAGCCTGATGAAGGAGGAGCTGCTGCGAGTGAACCGGCGGGGCATCCTCACCATCAACTCCCAGCCCCACGTCAATGGGAAGCCGTCCTCCGACCCCGTGGTGGGCTGGGGCCCCAGCGGGGGCTACGTCTTCCAGAAGGTGTGCAGCGACGCACAGGGCTATCCCACCTTGAGTGGCACCCAGGGGCCCCTTCATGCTGAGCAGCAGCAGACCGGGATGGACGGGATCTCCCCGAGGGCAGGCCCCGTGACCTTCTGAGCCTCAGCCGTCTCAGATGGGGAGGTGTCATGTTGTGTTCTGGGGAGAGTGCGGAAAGCTCGGTGCGTGGGAAGAGCATGGGGAGCGTTCTCTCACGGGGCGCTGCTGCTGCTCCTCCGTCTGGGGCTGCTGGGGTGAGACCGGCTCTGCTGTTTGCACTGGTGCAGCCCAGCTGCTGAACTTCCCTGGAACTTCCTCATCTGTGACAGAGGGATAACAGGACCCACCCTGCAGTATTATGGGCCTTAGAGCCGATGAATTTAAGTACACCCAGCTTAATCTCCGCCAGGCAGTTGGTGCTAGAGAAGCCCTCAAAATCGCTGTCACCGTCCAGTGGGTGGGGAGGTTGGAATGTGGCAGGCCTCTCTCACAAGCCTTCGCTTGCCAAACTGGGCCTCCTCTACAGCTGCTGAAGTGGCTTCTCCATGGCCTTCCCTAACTGGAAGAGGGGCGGCAGAGGTCTCTCTGACCTGTCCAGCTGAGAAATGCCACATGCCTGCTCCCCTCCCGTTGGCTTATGTATCTGCCAACTCCACAGTTCTGTTCGATCCGTGTGGCCAGCGCTAGTCCCAAAGCCTTGTGTCCTGCCACACCTGTGCCTGTGAGTCCCTCCCTGGGGACGGTGAGGGGCAGGCAACTGACTGGTGACAGTGAGCACTGAGGAAGCGGCCTGAGGGACCGGGGTGGTGTGACGGGTACCTGCCTCCCCCGCAGGCCTACTTGGAGTTCTTCACATCCCGGGAGACAGTGGGGGCTCTGCTGCGGGTGCTGAAGAAGTACGATCTCCGGGTCAACTACCACATCGTGGATGTGAAGGTGGGCCAGCTCGGGGCAGGTGGCGCTCAGTGGGGCAACGTGCCAGCCCAAGGGCCTCCATGGTTCCACCCCCACTCGGCAGGCTCCGCGTCCCAGTCCTGGCTGAGTCTTGTGCAGGACAGACATGAAGACATAGCCAGGCCCCAACTCAGAGCTCCCTGTCTAGTGAGGGAGGCCCATTGGTGGGTAATTAGGATGATACAGTTCAGTATGGGATGCTTGGGACCCTGGGAGGTCACAAAAAGCTCCTTGGAGGGTCCTGTGTGGCCCCGATTTTTAAGGATGAGGAGAAGGGCATTCCTGGCAAATGCATCATCTGCAGGCCTGGGGGCACCCCGCTGACTTGCATCAGAGTGAGGCCAACAGGTTAGGCCAAGGCCAGGCCCCCCGGGGTCTCCGTGGTCCTGCTTGGAGTCTGGGTTTTTCCTAAGGCCAGGAGGGAGCCTTTCCTGGCAGTGGAGTGACTTGGCTCCGAGTCCAGTTTTAGGCGGGTCACAGTGGACAGCTGATGACTAACGGACCGGGAACACTGGAGTCAGAGGCCCATGGCGTAGTCTGAGTAGCAAAGTGAGGTGCGGCTGGGCTAGGCACGAGGGAACAGATTGGAGAGGAAGCAACCGAAACTTTGGGTGTGGGGCTGATGGACGCATAGAGAGGAAGAAGGAAATGTCCAAGATGGCCTTTAGGTTTTGGCTTACAGAGCTTGAGGGAGGGGCAGGTGCAGGGTGTGGAGTGGGGGGCTCTCTGGGCAGTAAGAGGGCTCTAGTTGTTTTTGTTGCATCAGCCCTGACCTCCCCTCTCCCCCACCGCCAGGGTGAGAACATCACCAATGCCCCTGAGCTGCAGCCCAACGCTGTCACATGGGGCATCTTCCCTGGGCGGGAGATTATCCAGCCCACGGTGGTGGATCCTGTCAGCTTCATGTTCTGGAAGGTAAGAGGGCTGGGATCCAGCCTGCCCTACCCACGTGGAAAGCCTTGGACAGGCAGTGCTGCTGGGTCCCCACTGTGTAGACAGTGGTGTGTAGTGGAAGCCACAGCCCCACAGCTGGCAGACTGGGCCCTTGTGGCTACGTCACAGCTTATTTCTGGGCAGGGCAGCGGGAGGTGGCACTGGCCGTGAGCCTTATTCTATTCTTGGAAATGTCCTGTTGGGCTGTGGCAGAGGCTCTGTGGCCCAGAGTATGGAGCCCTGACCCAAGGGCAGCCCCGTTAACCTTGCTTGAGTGTCTGCACCTATGTGCCTGTGCATGTGACTGTGTGTGACGGCACTGTGTCTGTGCATGTGACTGCATGTGACCGCCTGCACTGTGTCTGTGCATGTGACTGTGTGTGACCGCCTGCACTGTGTGTGTCTGTGCATGTGACCGCCTGCACTGTGTGTGTCTATGTGTGTGACTGCGTGTGACCACCTGCACTGTGTCTATGCGTGTGACTGTGTGTGACAGCACTGTGTCTGTGCATGTGACTGTGTGTGACCGCCTGCACTGTGTGTGTCTGTGCATGTGACTGTGTGTGACCGCCTGCACTGTGTGTGTCTATGTGTGTGACTGTGTGTGACCACCTGCACTGTGTCTATGTGTGTGACTGTGTGTGACGGCACTGTGTGCATGTGACTGCGTGTGACCGCCTGCACTGTGTGTGTGCATGTGACTGCCTGCACTGTGTGTCTATGTGTGACCACCTGCGCTGTGTCTGTGCATGTGACCTCCTGCACTGTGTGTGTCTATGTGTGTGACTGCGTGTGACCACCTGCACTGTGTCTATGCATGTGACTGTGTGTGACGGCACTGTGTCTGTGCATGTGACTGCATGTGACCACCTGCACTGTGTGTGTCTGTGCATGTGACTGCGTGTGACCACCTGCACTGTGTGTGTCTGTGCATGTGACTGTGTGTGACCGCCTGCACTGTGTGTGTCTGTGCATGTGACCGCCTGCACTGTGTGTGTCTATGTGTGTGACTGCATGTGACCACCTGCACTGTGTCTGTGCGTGTGACTGCGTGTGACCACCTGCACTGTGTGTGTCTGTGCGTGTGACTGTGTATGTCTGTGTACGTGACTGTGTGTGACTGTGTGACCGCCTGTACTGTGTGTCTGTGCGTGTGACTGCCTGCACTGTGTGTGTCTGTGCATGTGTCTGTGTGTGTGACTGTGACCGCCTGCCCTGTGTGTGACTTGTCTGCACCTGTGTTCATGGGCACGTGCAGGATGAAGCCTTCGCCCTGTGGGTCGAGCGGTGGGGCAAGCTGTATGACGAGAAGTCCCCGTCCCGCGTGATCATCCAGTACATCCACGACAACTACTTCCTTGTCAACCTGGTGGACAATGAGTTTCCGCTGGACAACTGCCTGTGGCAGGTGCTAGAAGACACACTTGAACTTCTCAACAGACCCACGTCGGAATAAGAGGGTTACTAGCTCCCTGACCCCGCACCCTGACATCCTTAGTGTGGGCCAGTTGTGTCCCACCTTTCTCCTCCCCAGGACTGGTTCTCCTGGGGACCCCTATGTTTGCCCCTCCCGGAGCCCGGCCTCCACTCCCCCACACACAGCAGAAGCTAGACTGATGTGAGGCTTCCGGGCTCTGGCTGGACCTGAGTCAGCCCCACGTGGGAGCCTGGTGCTCCCTGCTCAGCCGGGAGATTTTGCTCTTTTGTAGGGAGCCCCTCCATCCCACAGAGGACCACGGTGGGTAGATGCACCATCCTCTCTGAGAAGGGAAGAGACTGGTTATTGCTGACTGAGCCCTCTGCTAGGAGCCAGCCTGAGGCTGCCAGTGACCTTACACTTGGGGCCTGGGGAAGATGGGCAAAGCGAACATGGGCGGCGTTGCCAAAGAGCTGTGGCAAAATGAACATGTTGCCCTCTTCCACCTCCAAGACATCGGCAGCCGGGCACTTCCTAGTTGTGACTGAAGCAGCAGACACTACCTGGCACCAGGCCCCTGGCTGGGTCTGGGGCCAAAACCTAATGACACAAGCATTTCTTGGCCACCCCCCACCTGAGAGCTCAGCTGGGCTTTCACCTTTTCTGCAATGCTGCTTTTTGAGACCATTGGCTCTGTATTCTGGTGGCTCAAGAGATAAAGTACCTCTTAGGATGTCTGAGCCTCTGTGCATGGTGCCGCCCCCGGCCTTCCCTTCCCCTGCCCATTACCACTAGGGCAAAGGTGAGGTTTGCTTGAGCAGGGCTTGTCTCTGCCCTCTGTGCACCCCACCCTGGAGTCTGTCTGCCTGGCACTGCTCCCCAGGAAGTTTTGTTGTCATCTCAAGCCCTCAGCGTACCTCCCTTCGTCACCAGGCTGGGACGCGTGGCCTGCATTCCTGGGACAGTGGGGTGTGGTTCCTCCCCAGGGGAGGCTGTGCTCAGCTCTGCACTTGATCTTAGCCAAAAGGCCAGAAGCAATGGGCTCAGTTCTGATGTTCTTTCCAGGGAAACAAGTCA
Organism: Macrotus californicus; assembly: GCA_007922815.1. Classification (NCBI taxonomy): domain Eukaryota; kingdom Metazoa; phylum Chordata; class Mammalia; order Chiroptera; family Phyllostomidae; genus Macrotus; species Macrotus californicus. Next base: position 133,638 of record VMDR010000232.1, read on the forward strand.
CAGCTGCAGCTGGGCCCCTCCTCCACTTCAAGTCCACCACACGCAGTGGCTCGGGCAGCTTCCAGCCCGCTCCCAGGGCTCCTGATGCCCACCTCACTTGGGGGTCTCAGACTGCTTGCTGGTGGCTCCTCTCCATGGGCCCCTGGTTGCCAGGTTCTGGTGCCACTTCCCAAAGGCCTGGAATCAGGGAGGGAAAAGGAAGGGTTACTCAGCTCCCTCTGGCCTGTGCAGTGTGTGCTAGGCTCACACCTGTGCCCAGCTCTTTCTGTCCCCTAAGGGAATAAGAGGTCCCACCCTCCACCCCAGGCGAGTAGGCAGCCAACCCTGCCCCAGGTCAAATGCATAGGCTCAGACTAGATCCGACCAGTGATCTGGGAAGCCATGCTCAGAGCAATCAGGGAAGGGACACTCAGGGACCATACCCTGCATGGCCGGCCAGGCCATGTGAGTGGCAGCTGTGCCATGTGCCCAGCTTGTTCTCTGAGTGATGGGCAGGACAGTGCTCGCCACGTGGCTAGCAGCTATATTAAGGGCTCCAGAATCCAAGCTGCTTTCTCTAGCCAAACTGACCCCTCCTCCCCTGTAGAAGAAGGAGTCCTGGGGTGGTGAGAGGAGAAGGCCTGAGCTCAGAAACGTCCAGGTGTGGCACTCGTTTTGGAAGGGCCTGCTGGGGTTGGGGGCTACCCCACTGGTACCTGAGAAAGGACCCAGCCATTGTCTCGTTGCTGGAATCGCCGATACACCTGCAGCTGCACGACCCGCCGCCGCCACATTCGCCAGGCCCCTCTCAGGTGCCACTGCCTGAGCTGTAGGGACAGTGGGTGAGAAGGCCCCAAATTGGGCTCGCTGCTGCCCCAGGCACCTGTGCTTCCTGCAGCCCCCAGCCCCGCTCATGGGGATGAAGGGAATGCGACCAGGAGGGTGTCATCTGAGGTGTGTGAACAATGCAGATTCCTGGGCCTGTCCCCAGGGTTCAGACTGAGTAGGTCCAAAGACTGTACTTTGAGAGACTGCATTCTAGGGGTTAGCACTGAGAATGCAATGAGATGGGAAACTGGAGTGACGCTGGGGCCTCCGCACTCACCAGAGACTGCGCCAGCTCCTCTGCTCCCTGAGCATCTACCCAGCGTTGCCATGTTGCTGCCAGGCACCGGGCCTGCTGGGAGCCCTGCAACCGGCGGAGCAGTACCTCCAGGTGCCAGTGCCGCAGGTATCTCCTCCTGGGATCAGAAGGAGAGGCACTGTGTACATCTTGACACTTGGGGGCACCATGACCCCTTCATAAAGGGCTGAGCTGCGGGCCTGGGCCGGCTCCTCCAGGATCCTGCAGGGACGAGCCCTGGCCAGAGAAGCCCAGTGCTGGCCAGGCTCAGGCAAGCCCCTTGGCCCTGGGCCTCCCACCCTACCCTCTCCACACAGCTGCTTACCCTAGCCACCTCTTATCCCTCTGGCTTTTGCCTGTGCAGGTGCTGGCCTCAGAGCTGCAGTTCCCTCCTGGCCCCTCAGGAGGCTGGCCCTGGGCCCAGGGGGTCATTCCAGGCCACCGCGTCCAGAGCTGGATAGCACCGTCGCCTGGAAAGGGGAATCGAGTCAGACAAGGTTAACACACTCATTCAGGAGGGCAAACTATCCCCTAGTCTGCTCCTGGAAGTTGAGCACACGCAGCAGGGTGAGAAAAAGGGGCTGAGTTAAGCGTTGTGTTCCCTCTTCCACCGCATCTGCCTGAACCCGAGGCCCTCGGCTGCTGCCCTCCAAGAACTAGCAGGTGGGGCGGGGCGGTGTGTACTGTTTTCTGAAACCAGCTGAGATCCTCCAGAAGAGGAAAGGGGCAGGGAAAATACAGGTGGATACACGGGATGAATCTGCAGAGGAGCCAAGGCTGGTTCCCAGGCCTTCGCAGGCCTGTGACCCTGCAGTTAAGACGTCCTTCCCCAGGGGCCAGTCTCCTTACTCTGAGCCCAGGGCGTCTCTCTGCTCTCCCTCTGTCCACTGAGGCTGTGCTGCTGTGCGGGGCCTGTGGGGCCAGCAAGCTGGGGCTCTGTGCCCTGGGTCCTGCAGCTGTAGGTCTGAGGGAAGAGCCAGAGAGGAAAACCTGAACCCAGTGGGTGTGAGCCTGAACCCTCCTGGGGCCCCGGTGACCTGGCAGGATTCCTTTCTCGCCCTGCCCCTGACCCCGGTGGTGGGATCTCCTCCTTGTGTGGGCACATGTGGGATAGTTCATGTGGCTGCACCTTCACCCGTGAGCCCTGAGGCTCCCAGAGACGGAGAAGGTGCCCAAGAGGAGGATAACCATCAGTGGACACCATTCTCTCTCCCCCATCCTCCTGTGTGGCTGGAAACTCAAGCATCGGGGTGGATGGATTATAGCTACCACTCAGTGAGAGCGTTCCTGTGCCAGGTCTAGCCTGTAAGGCAAGTACGACTTTTCCACCTAAACTTTACAAAAGTTCAGTCACTTGCCCGAGGCCCCACCGCTCAGGAGTGTGGTCTGACCCAGAGCCCACACCCCCAGCTACTGTTCCCACAGGCGCTGGGCTCTCTCAGGGACTCTGTGCCACCATGAGTCGGCATAATCGCTGATGTTGGGTGAGGGCTGCCTGGGGGGGTGTGTCCATGTGGGAGGAAGGAGGGGGCCTGGAATTCAGCACCCTAGTTCCCATCCCCAGCATTGACTCAGTTTCTACAGGCCTCAGTTTCTCCATCGTGAGTGGGAGCCCTGCCTACCTTTGCTGACAGGAATAGAATGAAAGTGTTTATAAACATACTCGAAAAGCAAAATGGTCTCGTGACACAGATCTAGAAATAAAATACCTCGAGGCCCCGGAATCTGCTGTTGCCACAGCCCCACGTTGACAATGTGGGTTCAGCAAATAACCAAAGCTGCTCTCTATCCATTCCATTAAAAAAAATCTTTCTTTCTTGGATGCTCTAGAGTCCCTCAGCTACTTTCTGGCATTCTCAAACAGGACTCTTGATGATGCCCGTTCATCTTTAGGAGCACGATGTGGCCTTGCCAGCAACGGGGGGCTGTGAGTACCTCGATAGCATACCCCCAGACTGCCGTGCACTGTCACTGCCTGTGTCTGGCTCTCACTGTGACCCCCTCCCTCCTGCTAGGCCATCAAGGCTCTGCCACCATTTGCTAGTCTCAGAACTAACCACTTCTGGTCTGCAGGGTCTGGCAGTTATCTCTGGGCAGAGAATGTTATCAAAGAAAATGTTTCATGTATATTTTCTGATTTTTCTGTGATGAGCGTGCTTCATTTTTCCAATTAAAAAAAAATGACCCCCAAAATTGAGACTGTCCTCATATTCCTATCCCGATGCTAGACTGCAGCATGACACATTATGATATTAGGTGCCACTTGTCTTTGCAGCAGACCTGAGCTGGGTTGGCACTCAGTAGGTACCCAGCAAATGTTTGCTGATGGACCGGAGTTGGCTGTCTTCCAGAGCTAGGGGGCAGTCTGAGAATGAGGGAGGGGTGGTGCCCAAAAGGCTGTGGGCCCCCTGCGGAAGCTTCTAGCCATGCTGGCCGACATGGGCTGCAACAAGCTGATTCTGAGGCCACTGGCCCTCCACTCATTTTTGGACCTCCTACTGCACCTGGGCCCCGCCTCACCTGCTTCACTGGGGCTGCAGTGTCCATCAGCACCAGGAAGCATCCTCTGCCAGCCAGTCTGGGCCAGTGCCTAAGCTCGGCCCTGGGCCTGGGATGGGCTGTGCTGGTCTCCTGGGCCTCCATCTGCGGTTCCAGCCACACTCTGAGCAGCGCTGTCCACCACTGGGCCCAGTGGGTCCATAGGAGGTGCCTGTGCCCAACCTGCTGGGACTGGGTGATGGCGACCCACTGGACACGACCCTGGGAAGCTGACTGGGCCCAGGCCTCTACAACCCTGGGGGAGAGGGGGGAGCCCACACCCAAGGGCCAGGGCTCTGTGGCAGCTGCAGGGAGCCCTTCCCAGCCCTAGCCTTACCTGCAGGCAAAGCCCCGAGGCCTGCTCCTCCTCCCTCAGCCCTCTGCTGGAGAAAACAGGTTAAAATGGGCATGGAGAGCAGCACAGTATCACAGGACAGGGACACGCATCCTGTTTAGAGAAAGGACAGCCCTGCCAGCTACACTCCCTCTCCTTTCCTCATGGGAACCTGTTTATTGAGCACCTGCTGTCTCTGTCTGGCCCTACTCTGAGCTGAAGGTTTACATTCATTATCTCTAATCTCTGGGCCATCCTGCAAAACAGGCTGTTCTCTTCCTTTGACCTTTAAAGTCAGACTCGCTCAAAAGGGGTCACACAGCTGGGGAGTACGGAGCTGGGGTCTGACCCCAGCGCTAGCTACAATGACCAGGACTGCCTCTCCCTATCACCCCCAGCGCCCTGAGCCCTGACACCAGCTACCAAATACCTTCTACTCCTGCCCCAAACAAGCTCGAGGCCCAAACTGGAAGCACAGTGTAGGGCTGCCCTCGGGCCACAAGAACCCACCTGGCATTCAGCTTCTGGGCAGCGTGGGCTTGGCTGAGCTGATGTAGGTGGGACTCAGGCACCCATAGTGTCCAGCACAGGGCCACCCGGGCCAGGGCCCAAGCTCTCTCTTCTGTCTGCTGGCGGGCCTCATGGTGCTGGCCCAGAGCCACTCGCCATGCTACGAAGGCCTGCTGGGCCCGGGCCCACCTCAGCTGCCTATCTGCCTGGCCACCCAGCACGTGGCTTCTCCAGCGAACAATGGAGGCCCAGGGAGTGCGGTGCTCCCGTGTCCAGGCTGCGGCCACTCGGGCTTTCCACCACATGGTGAATGTGGCCCCCAGCGCCCTTCTCCTCAGTCCATCCTGGAAGGTCTGACACTGGGCCCGGAGCATCCCTGCGCTTCTTGCAGATCCACACCAGGCTTGGAAATGGCTGCCAAACGAGTAGAGGAGGGGTCCAGTGGCCATCACAGTTAAAACTCAACGTTTATTCAGCCCTGGCCAATGTGGCTCAGTTGGTTGGGCATAGTCCTGCAGGACTCCTGATTGCAGGTTCAGGACCCCATTAGGAGCGTGTGCGGGAGGTGACCAATTGATGTTTCTCCCTCGCATCCATGTTTCTCTCCCCTTCCCTTCCCCTCTCTCTAAAAAAAATGTCACATTTGTTCAAAATTACACCCATAATCTCCCCACCAAGTCTTATAGGTTATACACAGTTTCATATATAACCTTGAGCCTTAAAAATGTAGGGACCGATGCAGAAAGGGGAAAGCCCCGCTTTCATTTGAGGCCTTGGCACAGGGCCAAGAGGGAACCCAACAGGTGTGGGTTCAGGTCCCAGATCCACCGGCGGACAGCCACCCCTGCCTCCCCTCACAAGCCTGCTCTGAGGCAGGAGGTCAGTGAGGGGAAGAGGGCCTCCCACGCCCTGAGGGGCTGGGAAAATGTCCAGGGCCTTCAGATGTGAAAGCACAGAGGTCAGCCGCTCTGCAGTCAGTGGGTCAGGGGAGCGCTGGCTGTGGGGACACTGTGAACGCCTGCAAATCTGTGACTGAACAGCAGGAGGAAGCGTCACCTGTGGCCTCTGCTTTGTCTGTTTGTTTGTTTGAGAGAGATCGCGAGAGAAACATTGACTTGTTATTCTACTTACTTATGCATTCATTAGTTAATTCACGCACATGCCCTGACCGGGGATTGAACCCGCAACCTTGGTGTATCAGGACAACACTCTAACCAAGTGAGCTACCCAGCCAGGGCCTGTGCTCTCTGCTTTTAAACGTGCACAAACGAACTATATGCAAGTTTCGCTAGGACATCTCTATTTGAAACTTCACTCTCTTCCTTCGGCCCCTAGACAGATGCCCCTGTGCTGACTCCTCAGACGACACGCAGTGTCGGGACACAGGTGAGGGCGGACGTCTGCGGAGTTTGTGTCGTAGCTGATCCTCTGAAACCGAGGGACTGACCTGGCCGGGAGGGTGAGGGGAGGTGGGATGAAGGGCTTGCCCTCTCTACCTCCTGCACAAAGCAGATGATGGAAGAGGTTGTTGTGGCTCTACGGCTCCAGGCAGGGGTCTCCCTTCATGCCATTTTCTAGCTCCCAGGCCTCCAGCCTGGACTCCCCTAGAGCTGCAGATGCGACCCAGCCTCCCGTCCCCTGGGCTCTCTCTCTCTGTTTTTCCCGGGGGTTGGGGATGACCCTTCACCTCCCTCTTCCCATCCCGAGCTCACCCACCCACCCACCTCTGCAGTAGGAACTGCTCTGGCCGGGCTGCCCTGTGTCTCCGCTGAGCTGCCGCCTGCTGCCAGCTCTGGAACGCGGCTCTTTGCAGGCCCTGGATGCAAACCTGCACCCACTTCCCATACTGTTCATGCAGGAACTGCTGCCCTGTGGCCAGAAAGATGCTGGGTGCTCATCCTGGCCTCACCCCTGGGCCCTGGGTGCCCGTGGGCTACCCAAGTGGACACAGACGAGGCAAATCCTAACTGTTTGGGTCAAAGCGCTTTGGCTCCAGGTGCCCTACAGGTGCCCTACAGGTGACCAGGCCAACCCAACTCAGAGTTTTCGGTTTTTAAAAATTTCTTGATGATGTTTAGGAATCTAGAGAATTTTGTAAAAATCTAGATTTCCAGCTTTTATTTAAAACAAAGAGGCCTGGCAGCACTGGGCCAGCCCTCCTGGGCTACTGGAAATTGGGTGGGGAAGCAGCTGTTTCCTGTGGATAGCAGAAGAGCTTTCTAGAGCAACAAGTCCCCCCTGCCTGCCCATTGATATGAGGTCTCAGTGTGATGGGACATCTCTAAAATGCGCCCCCGCCCTCCCCGCCCAGTGGCCTCCTACCGCCTGTGCTGGGCTCTGAGGGCCCTGTGACTCCTGAAAGCCAGGTGAGGGGGACAAGGAGGCAGAAGAACAAGAACCCTACTATGAGCTGGGTTCCGAGCCACGCACATGGGTGGATTATCTCATAGGATCCCACAATCCCCCTGTGAGACTCAGGTTGAGTAGATTGTTTAAAGTCCACACAGCCAGGGAATGGAAGTGGGGACATGAACCTGGGGACCAGTGTCCAGGCTGGTCCTGGCTGTACCTTGTGGGGGTCCCGTCGTTGCTGGACCTTATGCTGGAGGATCAGGACTCCTGGCTCTCCCTGATGGGCCCTGACCAGAGAGATGTCTCCTTCCCCTGTGGTGCCCCATCGCAGCCCCCACTCACTCTGCCAGCAAGCGCGCCAGTGCTGCAGGGCATCTCGCGCCCGTCTCCGGCCTCGCTCCTGGGCCCACCGCTCTGCCTCCTGCCATTGCTCCAGCCGCTGCCGCCACAGGCCCAGCGCGGCCCTGCAGCTCCGATCCCAGGCCCAGCGGGCAGCCAGCTCTCTCCGGGCCCCTTGGGCCGTGGCCCAGTGGCACCAGCTGAGGAGGACTCTGGGAAAGGGAGTGTCCACCCTGAGGATGGTCACTGCCACCAGGGTTCAGACCAGCAGGGGGGGGATTAGGGTGACTCTTCTTCCTGTTTCCATCTTGGGGGAGAGTAGGGTGCTGGGGACTGGAGGGCTGAAACACTACTCCGAGGGGCACGATGGCAGGTGATGGGGATAAGATGGAACCCCGGACCTCCAATATCAGGTCCTGTGCTCAACCTCTTGTGATAAACATTGCCATGAATGGAGTGCTTGCTATGTGCCAGGCACTGTGCTGGGGGATTACGTGCTCCAACTTGTTGATTCCCATTGAAGTGGGTACTATTATTACCTCCATACAAATGGGGACATGGAAGCACAGAGAGGTTAAGCAACTTGCCCAAGATCACACAGCCAGTGAGGAGCAAAGCTGGGATTAGAACCCACGCATTCTGACTTAAGCACTATGCTATGAATGAATAAATGAATGGAACACAGTTGTGAAATCTCCAAGAGAAGAGATCACCTCACCCTTCCCCTGGAGGAGCTGAGAGGATCTGAGTCTAGGGGCCAACTGACTGGGGCATGAGAGGGGAGCCCTCTGGGGTGCAGACCCCAAGGGGATGCTGCTGTGAAGGTCAAGGGTTGATGGGAAAGGGGCCTTCTGGAGATGGTAAACCCACAGAGCAATGAGCAACATGGCTCACCCGTTCCTGGGGTAGGTCCCTACCGCCTCTGAAGCATGCGCTGGTGCCACCTCGCTGCATCCCAGGATTGCTGGGCCTGCGCCTGCCAGAGCACAAGGCACCGCCCCTGTTGCCGCTGCCTCGCTGTCCACAGAAAGCGCAGCCGAAGGGTCTCCAGGAGGGCAAGGGCACTGGAGTCCTGGGGAAGGGGGTGTGGAGTCCTGAGTTCCCGGCCCCTGCCCAGCCCCACCCTCTCCTCCCACCTGTCCCCTACCCACCCTGGCCCACCCAAGCCCCTGCCCCTCACCTTCCCCAGAGAGCTTCGGAGTGGGCTGCAGCCCAGAGAGGCCTCCCCTCCCGGTACGCCGCCCAGCAGTTCTGGGGTCCAGGTGGTCCTGGCACGGTCTGATGGGGTGCCTGGACCCCACACTGTCAAGTGCCACACCCTCAGGATGCGTCTTAACATCCGCCGCTGTGTGCCCTGGAAGAAGGAGCTGTAGGAAGGGCACAGGTGAGCCCCTAGGCCCCAGCCTCATCCCCTGGCCAGAGCTCTACACCACTGCCTCCCACACCAGCTGCACCCCAGGGCCCCTGGGGGCTCTAAGAAATACCAGTGCCCACTAGGGCCTCACCCCCAGGGATTCTGACTTAACATCCTGGGTGTGGCCTGGGCTTCCTGACTTTTCCGAAGTCCCCAGGGTGCCTGTCCTGAGCAGCTAAAACTAAGAACACAGCTCCACCTGTGCGGACCACCTGGCTGCGGGGCTCCCAGGGTGGGTGGGGCTCCTGCAGCTGATAAGGAATGAAACCCGCCCCAGGTCCAGGAACCCCACACTCAAGAGGCCATAACCACACCAGTACTTCTGCCTCCACTCAGTAACAAAGATAGGGACATGAGGCCTGGGGAAAGACATTTGCGCAAACTCCGAACAGCAGCGGACCTGAGGTCCAAACACTCACCTCAGGCCACTGGGCAGCACGGACACAGCACAGGGGGACGTCGGCTGTGCCCCGATGCCCAGAGGCCGGGAATGGATGGGGGGGCTACATCCTGAGGGGTCATGGTGAACTGAGTTCCCCTGGAGTTCCAGGGGTACATTAAAAGAGACTGAAGGTCCAAGGGGACCATACAGGTGCGAGACTGATGGATGCCAGGTGTACGGCTTTCAAGGACAGAATTCTTAACCCTGCCACTGCTGGCTTATGTCCCGCCTGGTGTCCTGTCAGGGAAGCTGGCCCCTCCTAACTACACAGCTCCCCTCACAGAGAATCGTCAGCCTGGGCTCTGAGTCCCATCTTCTTGCTCCCGAATCACAGTGCAATTTAAAGCAAGCTGCTCAGCCCCTCTGAGCTTCCGTTTCTCTAGTTGATGAGGCAGCTGGGGACAGGGGCATAGAGGCTCCTTCACTTATTCATTTATAGTGTGTATTCCGCGCCCACCACCGGCTGGGCACCTACAAGGCACTGGAAGACAGTGGCCAGGAGACAGACACGGTTCCTGCCACCAGGAGGCTCCCACTCAGCTGGGAGATGGGGAGAGATGATTCTAGATGCTGAGAAGGGGGGAGCGGCACTAAACCAATCTCCCCATCAGGTTCCAGCCCCCTTGGTAGAACCATGTGTCTGTGTCCCCAGCCACGGCAGGGTCCCCTCAGCTCTCTGCTCAATCAGTGTCTCAGTGTCCCTGGGCTGCCTCCCCTAGCCCCACACCCGCTGGGCACCACAGTATACTAGGTCTCATCCTGGAGCCACTGGGAGGAGTAGGATGTGGCCTGTTCCCTATGGGATACTCCTCTCAGGCTGAGCACTGCTCATGTGCCCACCCCTGTCCCCCCAGGCCCAACCCCAAGCCATGAGCCCGTGGACACCTACGAGGCCCGCTGGCGCTGGGAAAGCCTTGCCCTCCAGAGCAGCAGCACCTGGTGGAGGGCCAGTCTGGAGCGGGCTTCCTGCAGGGAGCCCCGGTCTTGCTCCTGGGGCAGCCCCTCGGCTGAGGTCACCACCCCCAGGCCATGGGATGTGGTCCCTCCAGGGGCAGAGCTGCAGAGGGCCTTGTTCTCTGAGAAGCAATCAAGAGACAAATCAGCCAGGTCCCCAGGGACCTCCCTCTGCCCCTTGAAACCTCTCTCCTCTTGGGCGCTTCACTCTCCCCCACCACCTCGAAACCCACCCCTCCAGGACACCTCAAAGATCCCATCTTCCCCTGTCAGGCTTTGGTTGGGGGCCGTGCGTCCCACACACCCAGGAGCTCCCTGGGAGCAGGGACCATATCCCTTCCTGGTGGAAGATGAATCAAATTTCTTGCTTAGAGGAGCTCACGACGGGGACGAGGTTCAACCAAGGCCGACCCATTTCGGGGACCCCCTCCTGGACCTTCCCAGGCCCACCAGGCTGCTCCCCTGACAAGGTCCCAATCCCATCACTTCCCATTACAGCGATCCACATTCGACGTGCCCCCTGCATAAGGAGTTTAAGTGACATTGTTTGCTGGGGTGGGAGGGACTGCTATTTGCTCACCCGCCTTCTGCCGGCCGAGGGATAGCTGAGTCACCTTCACCCCACCCAAGGCCCGCAGCTGCTTCACCCTCATCCACTGTTCCAGGCACATCCTCAGGGTTCCCATCGGGCCGTCAGCCAGGTGATCCGGGTACTGGGCGCTTCTCTTCACCAACCACCGCCAGGCCTCGAAACACCTGGGAGAGCCGAGAGGCAGCACAGGTGCTCATCACAAAGGCGGCAACCACAGCTGCCTGCCGTGCCCCAGACTCGCTACTCAGGGAAGCCACTTCACCTCTCTGGGCCTCAGCTTCCTCATCTGTAAAACGGGCTGCTGTGAGGACCTGAGGCCATCTCCTCCGGATGCCGGGATGGTCTCAGCAGCCTCCTACCCCACCGCCCGCATCCACGCTTGGCCCCTCCACTCAGTCCCTACTCGGTAACCAGGGTGAATTTTTCAAATCTCAAAGCAAACCATGGTACTCCCCTGCTAAAATCCTCCAGTGACAGCCCCCTGGCATGGATGATAACATGCAGCTCCTCCCCAAGCCTGTAAGGTCTGCCACACACCTTTCCAACTTCATCTCAAACCACCCCCGGCGGCCCCAGCCCGGGCTAACGAGGCTGCAACTTGACTGCCCTTCTGTGAGTTTTCCGCACTTTGCAGTCACGGGCCTTTGCACATGCTGTTCCCTTTCATCCGTCTCCCTCCACTTGTCCACCATTCACCCTTCACACCTCTGCTGAACTGCAGTCAAGGTCAGCTCCCTCTGTTAACAGTTCTCATAGAAAACTCTACCACGGGGGGGGGGGGGGGGGTGCAATCAGCAAAATGCAGACAGCGGGAAACCGCCAGACAAGCAACGTGGTTTCTTCAACAGATAACTCGCAAGGAAAAAAAAAATTCAGGGAAGCCCATAACTTACAAAGACTTTAACGCCTAATCAACCAATTACGACAGGTGGACTGTGTTAAGCTCCTGGTTCAGACAAACTATAACAAGATAAGTGCTTGTAAAACAATGGGGAATTTGAAGGCTGACCAGGCAGTTGTTGACATTAAGGAATTACTGTTCATTTTTAGGTGTGAGCAGGGCCTTGCGGTCATGTTATTTAAAAGAGATGGCAGGGCCCTGCCTGGTGTGGCTCAGTGGGTTGAGAGCCGGCCTACAAACCAACAGGTTGCCAGTCCAATTCCTGGTCAGGGCACACGCCTGGGTGGCGGGTTGTGTCCTTAGTTGGGGGTTGTGCAAGAGGCAACGGATTCATGTTGGATCCATGTTTTTCTTGTGCATCGATGTTTCTCTCCCTCTCTCCCTCCCTTCCCTCTCTAAAAATAAATAAATAAATCTTTTTAAAAAAGAGATGGTTAGGATTTGCCTCAAAATAACACAGAGGGGGAAGTAGTTGGGGTGCCTTCGAAACAAGTGTTCCCAGGAGGTGATTTTCTGGAAGCTGAGTGCTTTACACAGGTGTACTATGTCACTTTCCTTACTTCCGTGTGAGATAAAAATGTCCCATAATTAAAGAGTTAACAGAGACAAAAAACTCACAGATTTGTGTTCCTTCCCTTCACAACACTAAACTCGGGTGGTATTTGCACATGCCCTTTGTGACTGCTGATTTCCTGTCTGTCCTCCAACCTGCCCATGGGTTCCACGCCAGGCAGGTGACAAGTGGCAGTATGCTTTACTTAGAACTAACCCAGCTCCTGGGTGGTCTTAGGCTCTCAGTACATGGCAGCTGCCTTCATTTTTTACTTTCATCTTTTTCTCTGAAGACTAGGAGTCCGGAACTCAAAGGGCATCTCCCAGCTGCATCCCACTGTCTGCCTCCAGGGAAGGGGACCCCACTCTGCCTCCCCCAACTTCCACCTACCTGCGGAGCCAGGCTCTCTGGTGCTGGAGGTCCAGTGGGGCCACCCAGGCTGTATCTGCAACAGGAGGGCTCCAGGCCTGGGGGGCCCTTACCATGCTCCGAGTGTTTGGCATGGCCCCAGAGGCCTCTCTCTGGACTCCCTTCTGCTCCTGCCTGGCCCATTCCTTCTGACGGCACCACAGGAGGAAGGCTGTAAAGGGAGGGATGAAGAGAGAGTGGAGTGAAGGATCTGGGCCAGGAGGTCCAGGGAGACCTGGGATGCAGGGCTGTGTGGCACTGTGGCCATCCGGCTGTTTGCTCCTCAGCTCTGGGCTGCAGTTTCCCTGTGAGTGAATGATGTCTAAGGGCCATTCCAGGTCTAACACTCAAGCTTCTGCTGGGCCTGTGCCAGTGCCAATGGCACACAAACCTCGTACTGTGTGTCCTCAAGTTGGCCATTTAATTTCTCTGGGCCTCAGTCCCCCCCATACCCCGCCAACGGTGAAAGGGCACAGTGCCTTGCCAAGGTCACCGAGAGGCTCAAAGGAGATTGCATCTGGGAAGTTGCCAGAGTAGATGCTCAATAAACACTCGTTCACTTAGGAACCCTGTCCAGTCCTGTGCAGGGACTTGGCCCTGACCAGCCCGCCTGCCCCGCTTTCCCAGGGCCCCACCTCTCACCAGCCAGTTGCTGCAGGGCCTGCAGGGTCTGAGCTCTCCTGTCTCCTCTATCCAGTCTCTGCCCAGAAGGTGATGGGGCAGGACGAGCTCCGGCCTCCTCCTTCAGCCTCCCTGGGCTGAAAGGAAAGTTACGCAGGGAGAAACTGATGCCCAGGGCCAAGGGAGGAGGGCCCACAATGCAACCTGTGCAACCCAGCCTGGGGTGGATGCTGCCTGCCTGTGGGGGCGAAGGGGCTCCAAGCCATGCTAGTTCTCTTCCAGGCAGCTCACTTACCCCTGACTATACAAGGGATTTGGGGAGGGGTTCTGCTTTTGCTTCCTTCCCTTCAATACCATTTGCGTTTTTTTACAATGAACACGTAGTAAAATAGATATTGCTTAAATAATTACTTTAAACACAGTTTTTAAAATTAAAAAGAAGGACAATACATCACAGTAGTGCACAATTGAGGAAATGAAGAAAACAGCCAACTTTGACCCCACTGTTCCAGAGAGAAGCACTATTTGCATTGTGGGTTTTGGGGGGCGGAGGGATGAAATGTTCTCTGATTCTCATGTTTAAGAGTGGTAAGGCACACATAACATAAATTTATCATTTTAACCATTTCCAAGTGGACAACTCAGTAGTGTTACATCCTTCACATCACTCGGCAACATTTTAGTATTTTTTCCTTCTGGTCTTCTTCTTTTTTTTTTTTTTAATGCACTGTTTCAGGAGCACAAAGAAAATATCTTAGATACTATTTATTTATCCTTTTTTTTTCCATTTTCCATTGTCATAACCATTGTTCCTTGTCATCAAAAATTCTGCACAAATGCCCATAAAAACACTTCCAGGAAAGAGGATGCATGGGGAGGGAATAAAATTTCCCACTCTATTGGATGTTTTTGCAAATCAAGTGTCCATGACTGGCATGATTGGATATAAAAATTAAAGCTACTGAAATGGAAGAGAAAGGAAAGGGGAGGGAGGAATCTTCACGTCTTCATAAACGCCGCAGTCGCCCGGCAGCCATCACACAGCTCAGCCATACTTCCTCACCGGCTGGGTGTGCAGGCTGTTTGACAGTTTTTACAAGGATGAGCACTGCTGTGATGGACATCTTTTTGCACAGAGCTCTGTCCACAACTGCTGTTTGCATCCTCACTCTCTTGTTGGGGCGGGGAAGTGGGGGACAAGGAGTGAAGGCTACCAGCACTGCCCAAGCCACACTGAGCAAGCTGAGGTGTCCCCAGCTACCTGCTTCTCTGGCCAGGGTCCACCGATGGCTTCCTTCCTGAAGGGCCTCCCCCAGAGGGTGGGGGTCCTGGCCTGGCTTGGATGTAGGGCTGCTCTTGTTTCTGCTGCTGAGTCAGGTTTCTCCACTGGATCATGAGAGAAGGGGAAGAGGGATGTTGGCTGTAGCCTCAAATGTGCCCTGAGAGGAAGCACCAGGGAGGGGAAGGGACGGGGGCCAAACATCCATCAGACTCCAGAGCCTGTGGTCTTAACCATTAGACTACCCCGCCTCTCTGGAAATGCACCAATGAATGGAGAGATAGAGCCCGAGAGGTAGGGCTTTCCTTGGGAGGCCAAACCTGGAGCTGGGTCCTCCCACAGCACCCCCTTCCCAAGGAAGAAAGAACACAGAAATTCCCTCCCAGGCCTGGCCCCAAACCACTAGTGAAAAATGGCAACCACCTATATGGTAGAATGCTAGCTATGGATCAGGCAGAGTTGGGAGTCCCTTTATTTATTTAACTTCTCAACAACCCCAAGAAGTATGATGTACTATTACTATCTCATCTTAGAGATACAAGACTAAGGCACAGAGAGGTTAAGTAACTTGCCCACGGCCACACAGCCAGAAAGTGTGAAAGAAAGTAGTGAAGGCAGGATTTGAACTGAGGCAGAGCTGGTTCAGGCATCTGGGCTGACAACCACCCACTCTACTGGAGATCACTCAGAAGAGCTAACCTGTGCCCCAGAAGAACCTCCTCCCCAGACACTCCGGGATTTCATCATCTCCCCATGACCCAGCCTGGAGGCCCCTGACCTTCTGGAAGCTCCGGGCCAGCAGGGTTCTTGTGTGTTGGTTCCACGCCACCTCCAGCTGGGCCTCCCGGAGCCACAGTGCCCAGCGCAGTGCCTGCAGGCCCCTTCGCAATAGCTGCCGTTGGCCCAGGACCACTGTGGCCGCCACGGCCCACCGTCTCCGCACCAAGTGCCGCCAGGCTCTCAAACATCTGGACAGCAGCTGCCGGCTGGGGGTGAACCAGGGCTGATCGGCAGGTGGGCCTGCCCCTCAGCCCTGGGGATCGTCTAGGGGCTCGGCAGCAGTGCCCCCCACCCCCCGCCCCCATGGTCCTTCCCTCAGTGACAATTCCCAGAAGCAACAGTCCCCACGTCCCTGTCCCCTGTCCCCAGGGCCCTGGAGCCCCCTGTCCTTCCCAGCAGGGACAGTGTGGAGGAAGTTCCTCCCCCTTACAGCCTGTGTAGATCTCTGTCAGGCCCTAGTGTCCCTTCGCCCAGGCAGATGGGAGAGGAGTTGCCCCAGCCCACAGCCAGGAACTCACCGGGCTGTCTCCCACTCCAGGCTCACAATGTTTCGGGCTTTGTTCTTGGAAAACAAAAGGACAAGACAGCTCTCAGGCCAAGAAGCAAGCAGGACAGGACACCCCCGCTAGGCCTGCCCGCCCAAGGCCTCCCTTTCTGAGGGAACAGGGTATGACAGGGTAGTGAGAATATCCGGGGGAGGCAGCAGCCGCCTGGAGCCCCCCATAATCCCGCTCCCAGACTCCTGTGGCCTCTACCTGCAGGGCACTTCCGGGTGGGGCCGTGGCTGGCAGACAGAAAGTCTCCCTGCTGACCTGCTCCCTGGGGGCCTCTGCCCCTCCTTCCTGCCCAGGGAGGACACCCCTGGCTGCTCTGGAGAAGGTGGAACAGCAGAGTCTGGCCTCTCTGCTGCCCACTCCTTGAGGGTCCCGGGGGTCCCCCCTCTGCTCCCTGCTGTATACAGGCCTCTCTCCTTGCCTTAGGGCATAGGTTGGAAGGATGCCCTGCTCAGAGTTGAGAAAACCCCCAGTCAGCACTTCCAAAGTGGTCTCTGGTGGTAGCAATGTGGGCTTGCTGCCTGCCTGAGAGTTTGAGGGACCAAGCTGGGCCCCTAGTGTCCCTGGGAAATTCATAGCTCCCCTGAAACCTCCGGGGTGCTTCTTCCTCTTGTCCCAGGAAGCAAGAATAGGCTGGCTGGGCTGGGGGCAAGCAGGGAGGTCCTGGCCATCACTGGTCCAGGGCTCCTGCTGTGAAAGGACTGGAGGTTCCTGGGTCCCCCAGCACCTGAGGCGGGCCACCTTGTGCTCCAGGCATTGCACGGAGGCCAGCAGCTGGGACATGGCAGCCTGGGGTGGCGCCCGAGCCTGGCTCTTGGCAGGGACAGCCAGGTCCTCCAGGGTGAGGGGTTCCCCTATGAGCCCAGCAGTCCAGTTCCCCAGGCCACCCCAGGAGTTGGGGCCCGGCTGTGTGTGCCCATCAACAGGGGGACAGTGCACAGTGGGCCTGAAGTCCAGGCAGGGGGTGTCTGTGGGCAGCAGCCGGGACTGCTTCAGGGTGGAAGATGGGTTAGCCTGTGGCCCTCTGGGTAAGGGACTTCCCAAGGGCATCGCGTGAGGCCAGAAGCTTTCTGGAGGCTCTGACCACAGGTGGGGGCTGCTGCAACTTCCGCACTGGGCCAAGCTGGCCTGCCCGATGCCCAGGTTACTCTGCTGAATGGCCAACGCTCGTGCTCCCCCCTGGGAGAGGTTGCGCAGGGGCTGCACGTTGCTCTGCTGCTGGAAGCTTGAGTCGATCAGCTGGTTAGGGCCAGCCATGGCCTTTAGGGCATGGCCCAGGCAGGGGCTAGGGCTGGCCAGGTTGGTCTGGACCCGGCAGGGCTCCTGGTGAAGCACTGCGCCTGGGGAGGGTGCAGTGGCAGGCCATCCCCTATCAGCCTGGCTCCTGGGCACCCACCAGCCCAGCACGACATCCAGGCTCTGTGTTGTCAGGAGTCTCCGTGGCTCTAAAGAGAGTAGAGACAGTCATACCCTGCGGGTGGGGGAACTCAGTGTTCAGTGCTCGAATGGGACAGTTGGGGCCTTTCAGGCCTCAGAGCCAGGGAGGGACAGGGCCCCAGGCAGCAGTGAGCTGGGACTTCGAGGTCTGCCTGGCTCTGCAGGCCAGTGGGCCGCGAGGGCCTGGGGGCCTTGAGCAAGAGAGGTGACAAGAGAGGTCTGACTGTGCCTGGCCACTTGGAGCAGAGACAGGGCAGGGTCAGAGGCAAGGAGGCTGTGGAGGGTACCAGGTGAGAGGTGATGGGGGCTGGGATCGGGGTGGCAGGGAGGGTAGAGAGGACACAGACTCGGATCTGCTGTGGGGGTGGAGGCTTAGAAGAGGGCAGAGGGAAAGGGGCGTGTCAAGGATTTCCAGCTTGAGCAAAGAGGTGATGGGGAAGAGACAGCAGCTGGAGATGAAAGCAAGATCCAATCTATCAAACAGCTATAAGCAAGCTGCTCTGGAGACCGAGGGATGGGCCTTGGAGCCCTCCCTCTGACTACCCCCAGCCCCCAAGGCCATTGTACCAGACACTGGGCCTCCTGGGAGCTGGCGCCATGCCTGGGAAGGCCTGGGAAGTATAGTGTGGGCCATAGAAGTTTGTAAGTAGGAACTAAAGCTCAGAGAGGTTAAGAGACTTGCTCACAGGCACACAGCTAGAACACAAAGAAACTGGCATGTGAAGCACAATCTGAATTTGTTCTTGGGCCACTTCTACCCTTAGCTGCACCTGCCCTTCGGCCTTCTTGAAGCTACAGGCACCTGAGCTTGGAGGTTCTCCAGCCCACCATACTTGGTACAGTCTGACCCGTGGGAGACCATCCTCACCCAGGGGCCCCAGCTGGGCCTGCTCCCGGTCTACCCTCTTCCTGACCTCCCTCCCTGACTTCCTGACCTCCCCTTGGGCCCCAGGCTGGGAAGACTTTGTCCTGGCCCATTTGGCCCAATACAGTTAATATCTGGAATCAGCACGGCCCTGGGCTGGCCTGTCTGGGACAAGGGCTCTCTAGAGGGGAGCTTGCTCCTGCCACCTCCAACCCAGACCCACTAAGCTTCTTGCCTGGCCTCAGGGGGGTTGCAGGCCTGGGGGGCACATTCTCCTTGTGGCTGGTGTCAGGTCTCAGCTCCATGGGCTCCAGGACAAAGCCAGGGGGGCAGCAGTGTCCTTGGTCCATCCCACAGCCAGCAGCCTGTTGGACCAGACAAGATCTGAGGGGCAAGGACAGGGTGCCCTGGCTCCTACCAGGCCACACCGCAGCCCTGGCCCACATCCCACCCTTTACCAGCACCCCTGGTTACCCAGCCCCAGCTGGCCCAGCCAGGCCCCCTTGGAGTCTCCTCACCCTGCCCGCCCTAGGACCCTCTTTCCATCATTGTCATTTCCTCTTGTCTTCCAGTGTCCCTGCCCAGCCTCTAGAGGGGGTAAAGCTCTCTTTGTTTCCTGTCTCCAGTTCCCGAACATTCTCCCTCCTTCCTCTCTAAAACACTGGGTTCCAAGTTCCAGGTACTCGATGAAGGGAGTGCTGGTCATGGCCCCTGGTTCCTTGAAGATTTCAGCTCCTGGCTCACTGACACTTTCTTCAACACACACCTGTCTCCGTTCTGGGCGATTTCACTACCCACACCACAGATCACTCCAGCTCCTGGCCTGTGGGGTCCTTGGCCTTCTCTTCTCCCACCATCCTGCCCTTCCCCCAACCTCAGCCACCAGCTCCTGTGACCCTGCCAGCCTCTCTTTCCCAGTCTCTGCTGCTGGTCCCTCCTCTTCTCCTGAGCTCTCAGTGTTGGGGGTGCCAGGGCCTCCTCCCTTCCTTGATGCATGCACCCCAAGTCAGACCCTTCTAAGGATCTCAGCGTCAGACCCTTCTAAGGCAGACTCCCATTGCCACTTCTCTGAGAAAGGCAGCTTTAGCCTCCTGCTGGCCCAGGGGACAATCCTGGAGCCACCCTGACTTCTTGCTCCCGCACACCACCAAGGATCCATCAGCCAATCCCATCTGCTCTACCTTCCAAAGATATCCAGAATCCAGCCCCTGCTCACCCCCTCCATCCTCACCTCCTTAGGCCAAGCGATCACCACCTCTTGCCTCCTGACTGGTCTCCCACCCTGCCCTCACCCCCTCACCCTGTGGCCTGCTCCCCACAGTGGCAAGAGTGACCCTGAGAACTTAGGTCAGAGCATGTTCTGACTCAACCCAAACAGCTCTAAGGGCTCCCCAACCCACTCAATCCTCAGTGAAGGCTTCCAGGTCCCCACATCAGGGATCCTGCTGGTTATACACGGGGACATGGGGACACAGCCAGCCTGTTGGCTTGCGGCTTACCTATGGCTACTTTCTCACTACATGGCAGAGTAGTTTCAACAGACACATGGTGGTCCCCCAAAGCCTAAAACATTTACTTTCTGGCTTTTAGGAAAGTTTGTTTAAGAAGGGGAGGAGGTTTGGGGAATGAATGAAAAGGGAAAGGGGAATGTAGTCGATCACATGGTGGTAAGTTTACACGGAGACAGACAGTTCCTAGAATTAGTGGGGTGCTCACATTGTGAGGTATAAAAATGTCAAATCCTGCCTTGGCTGGTGGGGCTCAGTGGATTGAGCGCGGGCCTGCGAACCAAAGGGCCGCCAGTTCAATTCCCAGTCAAGACACATGCCTGGGTTGTGGGCCAGGTCCCCAGTAGGGCATGCACGAGCGGCAAACACACACTGATGTCTCTCTCCCTCTCTCTCTCTCTCTCCCTCCCTCCCTTCCATTCTCTCTAAAAATAAATAAACATCTTTTTTAAAATGTCAAATCCCTATATTAATATAACCAAATGAAATTAATATAACCAATATAAGAATGTATACCAACTCTACTTAGCTTTTAAAACGTTTGCTGGCCCCTGCCCCAGTTACCTAGCCCCTTATCAACCTCATCCCTACTCCTGTTACCCTGCTCTTTCTGCTCCAAACACACCAGCCTCCTTGTTCTTCTCCCAAAGTGCCCAGTGTATTCTGGCCTCAGGGCCTTTGCACTTGCTGTTCCCTCTGCCTGGAACTCTCTCTCCCTCTCTCCTCTCCTTCAGGTCCTGCCTCAGACATCACAGAGAGGCCTTGCCTGACCACCGTCTCTCTCACCACAGCTCTCTCCCCATCCCCTCCTCTCTTTGCCCTGCAAGATCTTTCTCCCTGACTTAGCACCATCTAACAGACTGAGGAAGTCAGTGTTCTCCGGTGGGCTGTGAGCCACTGTGTCTTTTTTCCATGCTGTATTCACAGCATGTGGAACAGCACCAGGCACACAACAGGGGCTGGTCCACTGTGTTAAGTGAATGAACTATCCTAAGCACCACTCCCCCTTGAGGATGCATCCTATCATTTCATCTGCATCGCAGCCCAAAGAATTAGGCTTTTGCTTTAGAGAAGAGGAAAGGAGCTTAAAAGGGCTCCCCACCCTGCCCTAGGTCAGTGCCCCAGAGGGGCCATCTGGGCCTGGCTCCACAGCCAGGCTTCCTCACCAGGACAGCCCCACGCCCCACCTCTTTCCAAAGGAGACTTAAGACAGCTCAACCCACATATCCCTTTCTATCCCCCTCATTTTCTCTTCTCCCCGCCCCATCCCGGCTCTCTGTCTGCTCTAATCCCTACACTGTCGGCCCCCTTTCCACTCCACTCCAATTAAGGACAGCAGAGCCTCCTCTCTGCTCTTCCCTCCAAGAGAATTTGTGGTCAGTTTTCCTGCCCTCAACTTGCCCTCCAGTGCGTTTGTCTTCCTCCGGCCCTTTTTCAACCAGTCGGGTTTGAACCTGGAGGGGACTGCGGGCAGGACCGCTAACGATCCAAGTACGCAAAGGGCGAGGTGGCGGTCAACGTCAGAGAGCGTGCCCCCCAGGCTCCCGCAGCTGCCTCGAGGGTGCGCAGGGCGCCCGTGAGCCCCTAGCGGTGAGCGCGGCCTCCGCTGTCTGCACACGTGTGGGCCCGAGGGCGTGGCCAGGGGGCGTCAGCGGGCCTCCACCCCGATGCGGTGGGGGCGGGGTGTATGTGTGTGTGGCCGCCCCCGCCTCCCTCGCGCTGTGCCTCCGCTGGAAAAGCACGTGGCTTCATGCAAACTTCTTGCACGCGCAAGACGTGTAAGACTGCCGGCCTCCAGGTCCCTCGGAAACTGGCTGGAATCCACCCTACCCACTCCTCTCGGCGCTGTGCGCTCCGGCCAAACCACCACACTTCCCGTTAGACATTTTCCACCTTTAAGTCCTTGTCCATGCTCATCCCCACAGCACCCTGCTCTGCTCTGCCCTGCCCGCTCCTTCCTCTGAAACGTTTTTCTCCTTTCTAAACACCCACTGGGAGAGAAAAGAACACTGGGCTCGAAGTCGGAAGACCTGATCGAGACTGCTTCTGTCACTGTGTGACTTTACTTAGGTAAGTCCCTAACTGCTCTGAACCTCAGGCTCCTTATCTGTAAAAGGGGAGTGGTAGCACTCCCTCTATTACCGTCTGGCGTGAGGTGAGAGCTGGTTCACGACTGTGAGACGGCCTTTTAAACGCTAACTAGTCCTTGAAGGGGGATGTGTGTGTGTGTGATTACCCCTTCCTGATTAAGTCTCCGCATCTAATGCCTTCTCCTAAGCCTGCTGGATTGAACCGGATTTTTTCAACCTTTTCTGTCTTCAGCCTTGCTGTGTCCATATATTTTAGGTGTTTGTTTTAGGAGCACAATATGGCTGGAATTTTTTTTTAAATCACTTACAAGTGTATGATTATGACACATTTCTACAAACCATCTGGGTTTTGAGCTTGCTAATGGTCGTGTGTTTTTTCTCCTTTCTTGTCTCTTTTGCACCCCTCCCCCCGCCCCCACACACAACTGGCTTGGAACTTACACGTTGTATTTCTATGTTTCAGGGGTTACCCAGGACATTTTAATGTATTTCATTTGACAAAGTCTAAAGTTAATCCAGTATTTACCCTCCTTCCAGATCCCCCCAAGAGACTTTATAATACTTTGCGTCTGGTCAGCTCCTCCTGAAATATATTATTGTCGTGAACAGTGAACCACATTTACTATTTCCTTTGTGCTTGTCAGATCTTCCTTACGGAAAAATGTCCTTCTTCCATAAAAGCATTCTTTAGACGTTTGTTTCTTGAAGGTCTGTCGGTGATAAACTCTACTGTCATTTCTCTGAATGTCTTTATTTCACCCTCGTCCCTGAGCAATACACTCACTAGCACAAGTTTAGGTGAAGTTATTTTTATCAGTACTTCGAAGGTGACATTCCTGTCTTTTGACATCTATTGTGGCTGCTGTTAAGTCATCAGTTGCCACTGTTAACTGTCACCCCTTCTAGGATATCTTTTCTACCCGGCTGCTTGGGGGATCTTAGTGTCTGTGCCTGGCATTCTGCAGTTTTCCGTCATCCATTCCCCCTGTTATGAAGAGCTTACTGCAGGAGTCCCCAAGGCCCGGGCCCTGGACCGCTGCCGGTGCGGTCCCTGGCCTGTTTGGAACCGGGCAGTGAAGGAAGCTCGTCTGAGCTCCGCCCCACCACGCAGCAGGAAGTGAGTGGTGTGGCCTGTGCGTGGCAAGCACGTGAAACTCGCCTGAGCTCCGCCTCCTGACCCACCCCGCACCCTGCCTGAGTTCTGCTTTTTGTCCCTCCCCGCCAGCTCCGCCTCCGGTCCAACCCTCTACCCCACCCCCTGCCGGCAGTCCTCGGAAAAACCGGTTTCTGGTACCAAAAAGTTGGGGACCGTTGACTTACTGGGTGCGGGCACTGTTCCCGGTGCTGAAAATACAGCAGGGAGTGAACCAAGTTCCATTATGAGGACTCTGAGTGTGGGTTTCTTCTTATCCTGTTTGGTGATTATTTGGCTTCCAGATCTGAGATTTGGTGTCATTCTATTATAGAAAATTCTCTTGCCATTGTTCTGAAGATCAACCCTCTCCCATTGTCCCCCGCAGGAACTCTGACTATATTCATGTCAGGCCTTCTCATGTTATCCTTTGTTTCTTAATGTATCGTATTTTCTGCCTCTTTCTGGTGTGTCCTGAGTAGTTTCTTTAAATCTGTCTTCAAGACTAATTCTCCCTCTGGTGTCTTCAACCAAGTCTCCTCTTTCTGGATCTGTTTCCAGCTCTGAAATAAGGACCCAGGGAACCCTACGTTAGAAAGACAGTGCTGGTAGGGGACATGCTCCATCCACCTGGCTGTTTCAGATACTGGGTGAGATTTCTTTTGAACAAAGGGTTTGAAATAAGACTTTCAGGGCTAGGGAGGCGCTAAGCTTCCTTCAAATTCAAAAGTGTGATTCTGCACTTAGATCTCTGAGATGATAACATTTCACAACAACCTGGTGGCTGTTGATAGCCTCTGGAGTGACAGGTGTGCACACAAGCCCCCAGCCACCTGGAGAACTGGACCCTCAGAGTTCTCCTGTGGCCAGTGAGGAGGATCTCTACCTTACTTCCCGACATGTTTTTTCCGTCTTTTGAAAACTTGTAGAAAGCACTCAATGAATATTTATAGAATTAATAATAAGTGAATAGATGAATGGATGGCCAGACAGCCTGGAGTTGGGATTCAGGACATGCTACCCCAAAACACGGCACTGGGGTATACTGGTAGCTTAAGCTGAGTTTAAGAAAATGACAGAAGCTGGAAGGTTGCCCCGACATCCCCCCATATCACTCTCCTTCCCTGAAACAGGTCACACATCTCTGATAAGAAAGGTCCCCTCTTCTAGCAGGGGGAAAGGAGACTTATCACCAGAGATAGGGGGGGTTATGGCCCAGAACTTGGTACAAACAAGCCTTGTGAAGCTAAGCCTTATCTTCCCAGTTTCTTCACCATCTACCACCCCAAGCTCAAATCCTTGTCTTGTCATTTCTTCACAAGTTTGTTGTTTGCCTAAAAGTTATAAAAGCTATAGCCCTGGCTGGCATAGCTCAGTGGATTGAGCGCAGGCTGCAAACCAAACGGTCGCTGGTCTGATTCCCGGTCAGGGCACATGCCTGGGTTGTGGGCCAGGTCCCCAGTGGGGATCACGTGAGAGGCAACCACACATTGACATTTCTCTCTTTCTCCCTTCCCTTCTCAAAAAGAAAAAAAAAAAAAAAGTTATAAAAGCTATAAAAGCTTCCTGTCCTGGTCACTTCTTCGGGTCTTCAGTCTCTTGTGAAGTCTTCCAGGTACACATAAAAACTGAATTAAAATTTGTACTTTTCTCCTGTTTGTCAGTTTCATTTGCAGACCCAGCCAGGGACCCCCCAAGAGGACGGAGGAAAACTTTTTTCCTCCCCTCCCTTTCTCGGAATACAGGTAGTAAGAGCTCACATGGATTAAACCTATCGCTAACTTTCAATCCTCACTAACCCCCACGTTAGGCACTATTATCCCCATTTTTCAGATGAAGAAACTGATACACAGTGAAGAGACTCCCTTTACACAGCCAGTGACGGAGGGCAGTTGGACTAAAACCAAGGCTTGCTGGCTCCAGAGCTGGAATTCCCAGCTCGCTCTGGAGACTCTGAGGGCTGGCCTAAGTGGGTGGGTAGGGTAGGGGGGTGAGGTGGGGATCTGTGGGTGCCACGGGTTCTGGTCTGGTTTGGGCTAACAGAGACAGTGACCGCCCTGGGGCAGTGATGCTGGCTTCCTCCTCTGGAAGACTCAGCTTTGTGAGGACAAGAAATACGTTATTGGTGAGCTACACAAGGTGCTGCAGCTCTGCCCAGCAGGAGACCAGAGGCAAGAGGAACTTGCTTCCGGTGGTTAAGAGTTTCTAGAATGTCAGACACCACAAACTACAGACCACTTCCAAGTCCTTACAGAAGCTGGTGTTTTTGAGAAAAAAAAAAAGTGAGAAAGTCTGGTTGGAAGCCCCATTACCTCAAGTGTGGCCCACCTAAGACCGACTTCCTGGCCTGGCCCTAACCCTGGCCTTCTTGCTGTCCTCACCCCTACCCCAGGTTGGTGGCAGCTCCGGCCCCCAGCTGTTCAGGCCCCAAACCTTGCAAGCACCAATGGCTCTCTTTCTCCCACATCACAGAACCCTATCCAGTAGCTACCCTGTGGGGGAAGGCAGCCTTCTGCAGTCTTCCAGCCCCACGGCGCACTACAACGGCGGGCCTCGGGCCTGGGCACTTCCTCGCCGATAGAGGGAGCCCTCACAGCCTGTGCCCAGCTGGACACCTTGTCTGACAACGTCTTTCTGTAGCTCAACGCCAAGTCTTTTGGTTCTGCTTAAGCATAGGTGTCATATGGCACCCGGCCAGCCTCACTGCTGTGTGTCTGTCTTGGAGAGGGGACAGGGTCCTTCCACCTCGGAACAAGAGTAAGCAGATGTTCCCAAGTCAGGTGTTGGCGGGGGTGGGGTGGAGGATGGAAACCTGCCTGGGGGATGGACGCCCACTACGGAAGCTGATCTCGGCTGAGTGAGGCACTGTCTATCCAGTGTGGCGTTTCCCCCTCAGCACCTCCATGACCGAGGCACGATGGGTGCTAGGATCTGAGTGGGCCCCCGGGGCTGAGAGCCAGGTCCTGGTGATCTGCACCGCATGACCACTTGTCATCGCCCCACCTCCACTCCCAGCCCAAGTCACCACCATTGTCCTTTCAGAACAAGTCAGACCACGACCAACTCTGCCCTTCTCACTCAGTGAACGCGCCAGTCCTCAAAGCGCCCACTAACCCTGCTCCATCTGGCCCCTGCCGCCTTCCTGACCGCATTCCCTCCTCGCCCCCAGCTCCAGCCACCCTGTGTCCTGGCGGCGCCCCCACAGGCTGTTTCCATGTGGCCACAGCTGCAGCTCTCGGCATCCCGTGGCCCCTTCCCAGAGGTCACGTTCTCTTCTTTTAGGGCTCTTGCCTGCCGACAGTGGCCTCTGAAAGTCTGCTCCCCGAGAACAGGCCCCGGAACTCACCCTGCACCAGCACTGGTAGGGACTCCACTCCCGATGGATGCAGACAGGAGGGTGGTGGGGGCTGTGCGCCGGGCCTCAACCTCTCCGTACTGGGACAAGCCAGGCTGGTCCACACCCCTGCACCTAGTGCTCAATGCCTATCCCCGCCAAAGTGGGGTGGGGTCCTGGCCAAGGGACAGGCAGCAGTTCCACTCAGCTCTGTGGCCAAGACACTGGGTCCCCCAGGAGGAGGCTGCCTGTTGCCTCTAGACCCAACCTCATCACAGCTCCAGGAGTAACCCCACTACTGACTTGGCTGTCATTTCGGGGGCCCTTCTGTGAGCATCATCACCCTTGGGCAGGTGTTAGTTCTGGAAGGACACTGGGGTCAGAGAGGCTGCGCTACCCAAGGACACACAGCCAGCCAGTGGTGCAGCAAGACCCACCCGTTACCTGAGTCATCTGATCCAGAGAAGCAGACCTCCATGTGCCACGCCGACAGTGACCTCCTCTGCAGGGGCCTTGGCATGATGGGCCCCACTGACCAGGAGCCCCTGCCTCCTCAGCCACGACAGAACAGGCCGCTCAGCCCAGGTACCCTGGGCATTCACAGAACAAAGCCTCCCAGGAGTGGCAGGCCCGGGCCTCACCCAGCTGGGATAGCGAACATGGCTCCAGACACACCCTGCTACAGAAATCCCCACACTTTAATGCCATGGCTCCGGGAAGGGCAGCGGGGGGCCGTGGTGGGTGTCCGGTATAGCAGGCACCTCCTGCCTCCAGCCCCAAGGTTCCCAGGACCACTGACCAGGTAGCAAGAAGCACAAGGACCTCACTCCCGCTCTGATGGACAGCTCCTGGGGCACAGCACAACCGGAAGCCCACAGGCCTTCTGCGGGAGGGCTGCACAAACTGGGGGGGAGGCCCAGGGTGGGGGCAGCTCTGGCCCTTAGAGGCTGGGCTCTGCCAGCCTCACGCGTGGCCTGGCCTAGAGCCTGCACAGAGCAGCTAAGGGTGGAGGTGAGGAAAGTGGCCTTGGTTCCCAACCTGAACCAGTGGGATACATGGAAGGGAGGGGAGGCCCCGGGGATCTGGGGACAGGTGTGTGCGCAGGGGCATTCAGGCAGCACCTGAGATGGGGAATGGGAAGACACATTCCACGGCACGTCCAAAGAGACAAGGTGCAGCCCTAGAACGTCGTCCAGGGCACGAGGAAGGCCACGCGGACCAGACCTCTCCTACAGTTCACCATCCTGGCCCCCGAGCTGGGGCCAGGTGCAGCGGGGCTGGCTTCAGTAGCCCTGCGGGCTGTGACCCTTGCCCTCCGGGCCTGCATAGAGGTCTGCCGGGGCCTCTGGTGAGTCAATCGTCTGGTAGGCACTGTGCTCCTGTGAAGGCCTGAGGAAACCTGGGGGTGGGTGCGGGGCGGGGAATGGAGAGGAAGGAAACATGGAGTGTGAGGGCTCAGGGTGGCCCACCGAGACCAAAACAGGGCCCACTCCACACTCCCCACGCAGGCCGGCAGGGCAGCTATGACGGCCCTGGCCCCGGCCCCAGGCCTCTTACCTGTGCTCCATTCAGCCCTCCCACAACCCGACAGCGCAGGTGGCTTTACTGTCCCCACTTTACAGATGAGGAAACTGAGGGTCGAAGAGATGAACTGACTCGCCTGACACTACACAGCTCAAAGCTGAGGACTAGGATTCAAACACAGGCAGCGTGAGTCCAAAGCCAGGGCTCTTCACCACTCTGCGCTGGTGCCTCCTCAAGCGGAGTGCTCAGGCCTCGGGGCTGAGGGGCGTCCAGCCCTGGGCCTGAGCTCCCCTCTGGTCCTGGCCCGGGCAGGATGGGCACAGTTACTCTATCCAGCGATTTTCAACCTTTCCCATTGGCACACGTAAACTAATTATTAAAATTCTGCAGCACAACAAGAATGTAACAGGGCCCACTCCAACAAAAATATACTTTTTGCAGACTGGACCGAAAAAATAGGTATGCTTTTGATTCATTCACACCCGATGGCCATTGTTGTGTTGGCTGTTGTCATTTAATTTGATAATGTGAGGAAAAAGAGGTCAGCGCCCCTGACTAAATAGTCAGGTGTTGGATGTTATAAAAATGCTGCGGCATACGGGCCGAAATCACCGCCCTGTGCAGAAAGCCAGAGCCTCGCCATTGCAGAGCCCAGTCAGGCGGGGCTGGGAGTGAAGGCGGGCGGTAGGGCTCTTGGTGCCTACCCTCCACATTCCTATCTACTCTGCTCATTTGTCCTGTGATACTGAACAAGTCCCTAGGGCTCTGGGCCTCAGTTTCCCCATCTGTCCAATGGAAGGATGCTATTGGCTCCCTCTCACCCTGGGGCAGGCCCAGTCAGTGCTGAGGTCAGCCAAGGCAGGTGCCCCCAGGCCACTCCTGCCTTTGGCCCCATTGCTCCCCTAGGTGAGTCACCATGGGTCACTCTAACCCTCTTCTGAGTAGTGAAAGGTAGCAGACCATAGCCATCCCTCCCTACTTCTTTCTGAGAGAGGGACAGGAAATGCACACATGTGTTGGAGCCAGCAGGACACTGGCACGGCCCCACGGGAAGGGGTGCAACTCAGGGAGGGCAGTGGGGGGCAGGGCTGAGGCAAGAGGGCTGGTTGGCAGGGTGCACACCTGCACCCAGTGCTGTCTTCAGCTGAGGCCCTCTGGCCCATGGTGGCACCATCTCTCCCTTGGCCACTCGAATCCCAGGAGGCAGGAGAGGGATTCTAGGGATGGGGTCGGTGGGAGCCGAAAGGAAGGGGTGGCCTTGCAGATGCCTTCATGCCTCAGGCTACAGACGGCCCAGAGCTGCCCTTGGGACTGGGGCATACTCCCAGCAGCATCCGGGCTTGAGCTCAGAGTGGGGTCCTGGCCACCTCTCAACCTGGTGCCAGAGAAAGGTCATGGCAGGCTAGGATGGCGGGAGACCAGGAGCCTACCTTCTGGCCTGGCCCTCAGTGCTCACACCCAGCCCCTCCCTGCACCTTGTTTCCTGGGCTCGGCTCCCCCGGGCAGGGGCTGTGGGTGAGGCAGGAAGACAAAAGGAAACAAGGGGAGCTCGCCGGAGGGGCAGCCTCACCAGTGTGGAGTGGGAGCATGCCCCCGCGCTCCCGGTACATGTGGTAGACCAGGCAGCAGGAGAACGGCTTGAGGAGCAGGCTGAGGATGGCCATGCCGGCGCCGAAGTGTTCCGTGTTCGTGAGGTTGGACCTCGGGTAGAAGATGCTGATGTGGATGATGTCCAGGAAGATGGTGGTTG
Organism: Macrotus californicus; assembly: GCA_007922815.1. Classification (NCBI taxonomy): domain Eukaryota; kingdom Metazoa; phylum Chordata; class Mammalia; order Chiroptera; family Phyllostomidae; genus Macrotus; species Macrotus californicus. Next base: position 162,951 of record VMDR010000232.1, read on the forward strand.
CCAGTCCACCCAGAAACTGCAAGATAGGACAGCACAGGGCTCAGGAGTGACCGCGTGTCATCTGAGTTTATGAGCACAGTGACGCCCTGTCATACCCCCACCGCCCCCCCTTCCACTATGTATAGCCCATAAGCTGCATCTGAGCCCTGTCCTTAGGGTTTGCTGGAAAGCAGTGTTAGTGAGCAGGTAGGACCCTGTGGATGAGGTGCCCGAGGGGACTGTAGGGCTAGAGCAGTGACTCGGGGTCCGAGGTCCCGAGCCAGCCTGCCAGCTCCACAACAGCCCCCGCCTGTCTCTCCTGTCCCCACCCTTGAGGCCATGCCGAGGCACAAGATTTGGTTTTAGAACCTCCAAGATGGAAGGTACCTCGGACTTCACCCACTGGCTACTCCACCAGGGAAATCTCTCCTCTGTGAGGCACCGGCCATGGCCCTTCAGAGCTTTGTGGGTGTTGGGAAGCCCCAGAGGGAGCACTTGGCAGGGCTGTGTCCACTCTGACCTCACAGAGTAGTGGAGCTTCCTCTTTGTGGGTGCCCCAGCCAAATCCCTCCCTCTAGAGAGGGTCCTGGGGGGGGATTTATGAGTTCATGTTCCACCACCCTCTGGGTGTGGCCAGTCTGGGCCACTGGTGGGACCCACCCCAAGCCTTTCCGGGGAGAGGCAGGGAGAGACTTCCAGGCTGTCTGGGCCAGGCAAGCAGAGAGGCAGACCAAGCTAGTGAACACACATGCGTGGGCTGCAAGGGCGGGCTTATCTGCAAGGCTTTAGGAAATGGAAAATGGGCACAAGGAACAGACAGGAGATTGGGGCAGGTGAGGGGAAGACAGAGTACGTGCCCGCGCTGCTTCCCCAGCTCACCAAGCTCATGGCGTCGATAGAATCCCGCTGAGCGACGGCCCACACAGCCACAGCCAGGATGGTGAAGTTGGCCCAGGCATACGGGCCAGAGAACATGAGGCAGCCCCTGCAGGAAGATGCATCTGAGTCAGGTTAGCAGGTGACTACCCCACTGGTGCTCATCCCCTCCCACAGGTCACCTCTTTCGAGCTCCAGGGTCTGAGAAAAGGCCACTGTCTGCCAGGCCACTTGTTCCCGAACTGTGAGCCAGGAATGTCAGCCAATTCCATCGGCTCTGCTTCCAAACAGGATCCCTTCGGGCCCAAACAACCACCACCCACTCCTGCGGGGATTTACCAGCCCAGCCTCCCCACTGGTCTCCTCACTGCTGCCCTCTCCAGGCCATTCTCTGAATAGCAACTAGTAATGTTAATGCTGGGACATCAGACCTCTGCTAAAAGTCCTCCAGCGGTTTTCTGTCCCACTGGAAATAAAACACAGACTCTGTCTATGGCCTAAGGGGCCCTGTGGGCACTGCCGGTGACACAGCCCCCCTTTACGACCCTCTACCGGGAACACCTGGCCCCTTTTTGTCATCTTACTCTTAGCTCAAATGTTAACTCCAAGACTCCTTCCCTGACTGCCCGATTTTAAATGCCACCTTGTCACTTTCCACCACAACGCCCGCAGTTTTATTTTTTAGGGTATGGCAACTCACTGGTATGTGTACTTGTTTGTCCACCAGGGAAAATGGTAGTTAACAACAGAGCCCTTACTAGGATCTGGTACATTTCTAAACGCTGTGAACTGACTCATTCATGTGCATCCGCGTTAGCAACTCTAGGAAGGAGACACTATTATCCTCATTTTACGAGGAAACTGAGGCACAGAGAGGTCCAGTAACCTGCCCAAGATCCCACAGCTGCTAAGTGGCGGATCCGGGATTTGAACCCAGGTCATCAGGCTCAAGAGGCCATGCTCTTATTCAGCATTTTCACTGGGCCTTGACTGCCCAGCATGGAGTGAGGCACTCTGTAAACTCGATGGCATTTCCTAAAGCGTACCATACAGAAAACACATGCAAAGCAGTTGAGTGCAGAATGCAGCTGGGCTCAATAGTCTTGGGAAGTTTTCAGAAAGCAGGTGCTGGGGCTACGGCCTAGACTTACTAACTCAGAAGCTAGGGGAGTATAACTGAGAAATCTGTACTTGACCTTGACACCCTGGATGAGGGCTCAGAGCTCCTCGGAGGTAGTGATGGCAAAGGCCTCTGGGAAAGAACTGTCTGCCCCTCCAACATTCCTGGGACGTGGGGAGCTTGCTGATGATCTGCTTGACAAAGGCGCTATTGAGTCTTGGAACTGGCTGGGAGACGGGTGGATCCATGTCCCGGGAGACAGGTGGACATGGAAGCAGTCACCGTGGGGTCACTTACCAGGTCGTCAACAGCCAGTGAGCCAGGATGATCATCTGTGGCATGAAATGGGGGTGGGGGAGAGATCTGTGAGTGTGACCGTCTTGGGGGTGGGGGTAGGGGGGGCTTTTAGAGCCAAAAAAACACAGGAGGCCCCTCCCTAGCCCCTAAGCAAGAAGGCCTCACAGGTGTCTGCTGAGAAACACCAGCGGTGGCCAGTGAAGCGGGTGGTGGAGGAAGAGGAAGAGGAGGCGGAGGCGGAGGCGGAGGCCAAGTGTGGGGACACGGCCACAGCTGACACCCACACCCTTCCTGCTCCCACAGGCCGGAGGCTCCTTTGGGGAGCGGGAATCTGCTCTGGAAGGGGAGGAGACCTCGATTTGAGCTTGCCAATGCAAGTGAGCTAAAAGGGGCCTGACTCCACGGCCCCCAAAACTCAGAAGAGCAGGAAAATACTTCTGTAAGGACTGATGAGCCTGACATTAGGGAGGTCCTGAGACTTTGAAAGGGCCGCGTCTGTACATCACAGGCTGGCTCTAGAAGGAATCAGCGCGATCATCTACCTTTGTGTGTTTGTGAGCACTTCCTACGTGCCGGGCGCGTTCTAGGTACTTCCTGCATTGGAGCTCATTTCATCCTCTGAGATGCATTCTAGAGAAAGCTGAGACTCAGAGGGAAGTAACGTGCTCAAGGTCACAGAGCTGGTCAGCAGCAGTGGTGGGATGCAAACCACCAGCCTCTCTGGGCCTGCATGAGTGTGCTTACCCCATTACAAAGATGGGGAAACGGAGGCCGGGAAGGCTTCATCTTCCGCGGGTTTCTTCTCCCAGAGGCTTAAGAGAAGCGACCAGATGGTTCTCAGTTTCTCAAATACTTAGTGGTTGAACCCGACACCCGAGAGCTGCTTGGCGGCTGCACTGCGTGGCCTTGCCCTGCTGAGACCTCAGCGGAGCAGAGGTGGCACCGCCTCGCCCTCCCCAGTGGAGACACTCGCTAACCCAACAACCACCTGAAGACCCAGGGATCCAGTGAGACCTCTGTCCCGAAGGCAAGTTACAACCAAGAGAAACCTCATTCTACAGCAGGGTGGCCAGGATGAGAATGGTGAGCAGGGGGTTAGGTAGGGGCAGAGAGAAAAGGGCATTTCAAGCAGAAGGGACATCAACTGCTCTGTGAACATTCTGGAAACTGAACAGAAGCCAGCCAGTGTGACTGGAGCAGAAGATAAGAGGAGAGTGGGAGAGGGACAGGAAGCTGGGTGTGGGCAGGGCTGGGCCTGAGTGGGGGGAAGAATTCTGATCTTTATCTTAAGAGCCAACCACTGTCCCCTCTAACAGGAAGCACTGCCCACAGGCGGGAGGGGATATGCCACGCCATGTGGGCAGCCGCAGTGGTCCTGGTGTCTGGCTTGCAGACTAAGACGAGGAGGAAGGAGGCCCAGGGGCGGCAGCTCACATCCCCATCCTCCCCCTGAAAATCAGCACCTGGTCGTTCCCACTGTGGGCTTCTGTTTCAGAGCCGGGCCGCATCTGCCAGGGCTCCGGATCCTCTGTCTAGACCGCGCACACATCAGCTGTTTCCCACGCGGCCCTGCGGAGCCTGGCCCTACTGCGGAGAGGCGAGCAGCTGAGACACAGGACGGCAGAGGATCCACAGGGGAGCCCCTGGGGAGGTCACTCGCTGTCACCCATGAGATAAAGATGCTTCCGAGAGACAGAGCGAGAACCTGGCTAAGGTCTGAAACAATGCCATCCCTTTGGGGAAGAAAAGAGATAACCTGGAAATAGTGCAGATTCTCCAAAGGCATCCAGTCCCCTCCATGGATATCACTTTTGTTTTATATTTAAGAGACGGAGCACTATCAAATCACTTCTCTTAAGCCCCTGGGAAAAGAAGCCCACTGAAGACTAAGCCTCCTCTTCCTCAGATTCCTCATCTTCAGAAGGGGGGGGCACGTCCCCCCCCCCGCCCCCCCAGGCCTATATCCAGGTCAGCTTCAACAAGAAACGTGGCCCAACCCGCCCTGCCCTTCCCTGCCCCTCCCCCACCCCCAGCCCAGGAGAACAGTGACTCATCTCAGCACAAAACAACTACCTGCTGGCTCTGGGGGAGGCTTCGGTCACCAAGGGGGCACCTGGGATTCTCAGGCACTGCCCTAGAGAGTGCAGGAGGGAGGGGCGGGGATCTGAGAATGCGTCCAAGGAAAGTGGAGAGAAAGATCTGAGCTCCTGGACCCTTCACACAGTGCTCGCCTTGGGGGGGGCTGCCCAGCTCTTTCCCAGATGGTGCCTGCGATGTGTCGACAGCCCGGAGGGGAGAGGGTCAGAGAGCCAAGGTAGCTGGGGTCATGGGATGCTGGTTAGGTATAGGATCCCCCAGTTCTGGTCCAGGGACCAGGTCCCTTTGTGTCTGAGCCCCAGGTGCCTTCCTTCTCTGTGAAATAGAGGCAACACCTGTCACCCAAGTGTCCCATGGGGGTGCCTCAACCCCAGACAGGCATCCGGACAGTCCCCATATGCATCCACTTAACAAGCATAAGCACCTGTGTGGGACAGGCATCCTGTAACGGCCTCAGCAAGGACAACTCCTGCTGCTGCTGACGACCTGCTCGCCCTGTGTCTACACCGCCCTGAACACTTAATCCACATCATCCTCGCAACTCCACGGAGGAGAGTATTAATCCCATTTTACTTATAAAGAACCGAGGCTGTGAGAGATCAGGTAAACTGGCCCAAACCGGAACATTCATAAATAATAGAGCGCAGATGCAAATCTCAGCATCTGCCTGGACAGGCCGAGTCTTTCTGCCAATAAACATGTAACGCTGCCCCACCTCCTGGACCACTGGATCCTCCTCTGTCGCCCCAGAAGATAGGGGTTATTTTTATCCTCTTTTTACAGTGAGGAAACTGATACTCAGAGAGTTAAGAAACCTGCTCAAGGTCACACAGCTAATAAGTAGCAAAGCCTGGCCTCGACCACAGGTCTGGGCCCAAAGCCTGTGCAACAGTCAGGACCTGGGAAAGCAAGGGAAGGGCGGATGGAAATGAGGTTCAACTCGGGGAAAGGAAGGCTAAGGGGAAACCAAGGGGGCACGTGGACAGGGACTTCGGCCCTCTGTGTGCCACTAGAGGGCCCATGGGGGTTTCGGGGTAGGGGTGGAGAACCTCAGATCAACACGCAGATGGACGGGTGGAATATATTCCTACCAGCCCCATGCAAACATGACCTGTTCCGTGAGGTAGTGCAATCCCCACGGGCGGCTGAGACTAAGGGCCACCAGTCAGGGCTGCCTTAGTGGGGAGACAGAATCAGCCAAATATGTAGGTCTGATCCTGGACTCAAGACAAGAAAGCTGTGTGACCTTGGGCAAATCACCTGACCTCTCAGAACTGCTGTTTGCTCTTCCGTCCGTGAGGGCTGACAGGCCTGTTTCTCAGGGTTGAGTGGATCTAGTGGTACAGGGGGGTGAATAGGCGTCTGAGGCACTCAACGCAGTGCCTACCAGGTGGTCATCCCTGATACCCAGCTGCCCTGAGCTCTTAACCCTAAGGCTGCACTGCCACCGCCCCTTCCCAAGGACCTGTTCCAACAAGGCCTCATGGATCCAAGTCTAGTCCTTTCTAAGCTTGTCACAATGTCACACCTCCCACCCAGGACTTGCCTCAGGACAGGGCTCGGGGAGGACTGCCCTTTGTGCAAAGGGCCTGGGGCAGCTGTTTCTTCTCATCTGGCACCACTGCCCACCCTGGCTGGGCACAAGCAGGCATTCGGCCAATGCCCAAGGAATGTATGAAATGCGGGGGTACGGGGTCACAGGGGCTCACTTCTCCAGTTCCCTCGGGGTGCTGACCTCAGAACATCTCACTTAAGTGCCCGCAAACAAGGAATTAACGGTGGCCAGATTTAACAATGCACCAACAGAACACCTAGTTAATTTTTAATTTCAGATCATGAATATTTTGTTAGTATATCCCAAACATTGCCTGGAATATATTTATGCTAAAAAAAAAAAAATCACTTTGTTGATCTGAAATTCAAATTCAGCTGGAGGTCCTGTATGTCATCTGGCAACCCTAGCCCCTCAGGAACTCCCAGCACTTACTTGTCTCTGACTAGCAGCAGCAAAGACCCTTAGAGACAAGGGGTCTTATTTCCCAAGTCAAGGGGAGGACCAGCCGTTTCATTCCGGGTCCCCAAAGCCAGCGCAGCTCACATGTGTGGTGGCGCGTGGCTGGCAGGCCTGTAAAGTTGCTCAAAAAAAGCCCCCAATAGACTAAGTCCTCCCGATGGACATAAACCATCAAGGCAGAAGCCAGCCCGAACTAACTAGTGGCCAGGAGAGGTCACAGCTTTGAAGTCTGACCGAGTAGGTTCAGATCCTGACTCTGCCACTTAATCCCTATGGGACCTCGGCAAGTTATTTACCTCCTCTGGGCTGCAGTGTGTTCATCCGTAAAAGGACGACAGTATCAGCTTTCTTGGAAGGTGGCTGTGATTAAATAACCTGGCATACCACGGATGCCCCTTCGATTCCAGCCCCTCTGTCCATCACCTGGTTTTCTCTTAGCATTATTTTAGGCAAATCCGTAATCAGAGAAAAGGCAGCTGGCGTTAACCCCACACTGCCTGAAACAGAAGGAGTCCGGATGCCAACAAACCTCAGCGACCCTCATGTAATTTCCTCCTGGCTAACGCGGCATCCCAAGCCCGTTCCCTTGCTCCAGCCCTCTCTCCACGCAGCGGCTGACTGCTGTTTAGCGGACACTTCGGGAGGTTTGCCCAAGGGAGTGTGCTTACAAAATCGGCCAGCGTGAAGTTATGGCACAGAACACATCTCGTGACCCAAACATGGACGATGTGTCGTTTGCAGTCATTTATCACTTGGGTTCCTTTGGTGCCAGACACCACTGGTTGCTAAATGCTTTGTCACTTGCGGGTCTTCCTGGACATAGGTCTCAAAGGAGTCCGCACCGGTACCCAGAAGGGACGCTTTGGCCCAAGGGTCACAGCCTCCTGACCAACGCTACAGGCCCCGCCCCTCCGTCCCAGACACCACGAGCAGCACAGTGCGGGGGTGGGGGGACGAAGGGCTGGGGACGGTGGACAGAAAAAGAACAGTCACGGGCATCCTGAGGAGCTGGGGACGACGCTCAGGCAATGAAGACACCCCAGGAAGCCCGGCAGTGCTTCAGTAAGTGCACAAAGTTGGGGTTTTCTGCTTTTAAGCAATTTCTACTGAAGTTCGTGTACCTTAGGAAATAACCACGCTGGGTTTATATATTTTGGAAAAACTACTTGTCTGGGAAATCTAAACCTGGCTTAGCAAACAAAGGAGGGTACCAGGCGGTGCTGGGAGGCCAGGTGAAAGGTCTAGCCCCCCAGCGCCGCAGATGGAGGGGAGGTGTCCTGCCTCCAAGCCCCGCCTTGGGCTCTCCGTGGGCCCCTCCCCCGCGCCTTCCTCTTTCTCCAGGGAATTCTGGGCGTGTAGGCCACCGCGAGCCTCCGGGGCAGAACGCTCCCAGGTGGAGGGGGCTGGCTCCGAGAACCCGCGGCCCTTTCCCTCCCCCTACCGCCTCCAGTTTCGTCTCGGTCTTCCCTGAAGGCTTTTTCCTGAACTCCGCTCCCTGCCCGGGTCTGTCTGCCCACCTCCTTCTCACCTGTTTCTGCACATTCTCTTCCTCCCTACCCCTCCTCTTTCCCACATTGTCGGCCCTCTCACCTCTAACACCCCACTTTAAAAAAGCAAACGCCCCCCCCCGCCACACTCGGGAGACCCGCCCCGCGCCCGCCCTGCCCGTCGCCACCTTCAGGTTCACCACGGGCAGCTCCATCCCGACTTAGGAGGAAGGCACCGGCGCGACAACCTCGGAGGCTCCCGGCCTGCAAACTCCGAATGAAAACTTGCCAGCCCCGCCCCGCCCGCAGCTCTGACTCCAACGCCAGCTCAACTCCCCGCCACGTGAGTCGGGTCACGGGACCGCTGCCGTGTTGCCAGGAGACGGCGTCGGGCCGCACGCGCTTACTCCAGGCTCCCAGCTCCCGCCACTCACTGCTCAGGCAGCTGCCCGGGGCGCCTGGAGACCACCAGGATTTCTGTCGCAAAGGGCGCAGTGTCTTGCCTGGTTAATATCCCAATCGGTGTACCGATGGGACTACCTGCTGCCGGGAGGACCTGGGGGAATGTCCAGGTGCAAATTTTGGATGTAGCAACAGCTGGTGTCTCATTTCTTAGGGCATCCTCTCTCCGCCCTACTTCCCAGTGTTAAGGGGGAGATATTTACAGGACCTACCTCATAGGATCCTTGTGAGGATAAATGGACGAATTCGTGTTGCTAAAGAAAAATTATTTTGACCCTTGTTAAAATGGTAAGGAAGACTTTATTCCAGACTCTTGCAGTAGGGATATTGCCAGAGGGATGGGAAATCAAGCTTAATTATGAACACAGCAAGGACAAATGGGGTTTCCTGGCCAAGCAGCAGAGTGAGGGGTCAGTGGATGGAAAATTCCTAAGAGGAGATGTCAAGGTTGGGTGGGATTATGCTGAACTGACCTGGCCAGGTTCCTGCTAAAAGGCCGGCCAGGGACTGAGACATGGTAAGTGTGTGTGTAGGGGGGGTGGGGTGGGGAGCGGTGGGGCTGTGATCAATACCAAGGGGGACCCAATGTCAAGGGCAGGATTCTCGCTAAAACTGGGCTTTGCAGGCCCAGCAAGAACAGGATGGACACAGAGGCCAGGCTGAAGCCTAGTCAAGGGGAGGGCTCAGAGGATTCAAACTCAAGTTTGATGAAGGATAGAGTTTCTGTCAAGGCAAAGTCCCTGGCACTCAGTAAATGGACAGTATGTATCAGATATCGTTAGGATCTGCACAAAGAGCCAATGGTTGGCGCCCACTTGAGGTAAGGCACTAAAAGCTGGAAGGCCAGCAGAAAACCTATAGGGTGTGTCTGTCTCCAGAAGGAAGAAGACTGGAGAAGACAGATCCTGTCGACATCCTGTTTACCCCTTAACCATGAAGGGAAGAAATTGAGGGAAGAAAAGTCTCTCTCTCCAGGCATCTCAAAGACTGTTGACCACCCCGAACAGGAACATCAGTTCCTGCTACCTCCATTCTCTTCCCCACTCCCTCCTTCACCCATGACCAGAGAAAACCTTCGTTTGCAGAACACCAGCTTTCATTTAGAGTCACCTGGGATGAGCATCCCCTGGGTCCATCTGCCAACTTGCTCTTGTTTCCAGGAAGGGAGGATCCCTGTGGGAGACTGGGAAACTGCCCAGGTGGGTCCTGAGATCATAACAAGGCACAAGCTCTCTTCAGATACAAAGAGGGCATTTCCCCGGATGGGCATGGGGCCTTCTGCAGGGCCCGTGGCCTAAGCTAATGCCCCACGTGGAGATACAGTCCTCCTTCCCGGGGCAGAGCAGCACAGCACCTGCCCTTGCAACCGAGGACGGGTGAGCTGTAGAGAGCAGCCAAATGGCTACAACCAGCGTGACTTTTCGGGACTTAGAGCACAGGGGGAACAGCTCTAGACCAGGCAACCAGAGCGTGAGTCCTGACTTTGTCCACAGACTGTCCGAACTTGGGCAAATTGCCTAACCCTCTCCGCACTTCAGTCTTCTCGTCTGTAAAATGAGGGTGGTGACAGTATCCTCCCCAAAGTGCTGCTGGGATTTGTAACGTGGAGAACAGGGTGAGCGGTGCCTGGCAGACTAAATCAGGATCGGCTATGTTTTTACCATTAATGATTGGTTACTTATGGCAAATTACTGTTGTCAGCAGAGTACGTAGCAAAGAGTAATTCCTCAATAAGTGGTGGGAATGATAACATTGTTATTAGATTATTATTGATCAGTTTCCTTCTAAGAAATATTCCCCAGGTACCCCAAATCCTAGAACTGTCTAATCCAAGGCTGTAGGTAACAAGACCACGATCACCTTGTCAGGAGAAAACGCACAATGAGCAGTTCCTGGGATTAGAGCTGACGTTTATTAACTACTCATTTTGTGGCAGACCGTGTGAGCAGCGCTCAGGGGAACTGCTCACAGAGTTGCAAGGAGGTGACTGAGGTGAAGAGGAGTTAGGCGTGCCCAAAGTCACATCCCTGACTGCATGAAACCGGGCTGGGACCCTAGGAGGTCTGGCTCCAGGACCCTGACATTCAGCCACTCAGCTCTGCTGCCCACATTGAAGGGAAATACTGCCCGGGTTGAGACGGAAGAGATGGAGGCCAGGAGGGGAAGACAGATTGAAGCTGGATGAAACATAACCGGGTCTGTGTGATATCTCCGAGGTGACACTGCATTCCTCCTGACCAGCTGGGGCCAGAGGCGTGGGGGGGCGGGGGCGAGGACAGACCCAGCTGGCTGGGGTGGGGAGGGAGCCGAGGGGGACAAACGAAAGTAAAACTATTCTCAAGGAGCCAGAGTTCCTGCTGTGACCCAGTCATGCCTAAGGAAGGACAAATGGACCCCCCAAAAAGCACATTCCACAAGGTTTTTTGGGAGGAGGTCATGTTTAGTGAGTATACTTTTGGAAGTCAAGTTTGAGTTTTTCATGTCCCTCATCAATCCTGTCTGTCTCAGCCACATTTTATCTGAGCACCTTCAACAAAGAAACTGACCTGCAAATAGATTCGTTCGTTCGTTCATTCATTCATTCATTCAGACAAGAGGTATTGAACACCTACTTGGGTGAATATCTAGTTGAGGAGTGGCTGGATCATATGGTGGGGGTATATGTAGCCTTTTAAGAAATTGTCCAGTGGTTTTCCAAGTTGTTTGCACCAACCTATTTTATTTTATTCGTAGCCCTTATCAATAATATCTGAAGGTATTGCCCTGTCAATTCACTTGTTTCCTTGTTTATTGTCTGCCCTCCCCGCCCCCCCCAACTAGAACTCCAAGTCCTAGGAGGGTCTTGCCACCTCAACACTTGCCTGGCGCATAGTAGGTGTTCAGGGAATGGACACCCACCAATGGAACGCATTTGTGTGTACCACCTCCTCTCTCACAGCCACCTGGAAGACCTGCCACCCGACTCCCTGTTTGTCCTCAGGGTGCTCCTGATAGTCCAGGCTCTGGCCTGGAAGTCACTTGGTCAGTGCTGCTGGTTATGAAAACAGCTGATGAAGCAACCACAGCCATTTCCTTCCGACGGTTGCTTGTGTCCTTTAAAGGTATTTTTTTGATCCCTGCCTTGCTCCCTCCTAGCAGAGTGATCTCGGGCAGGTTACTTATCCTCAAGGTGACTGGGGGATCACGTGAGATGATTACTCAGCCTGTCTGACACAGCTCCTGGCACTTTGTGAATGCTCAGGGAACAAGTAGCTGCCCTGCTGCTATGGAAAAAAACCTCACAGCATCTTTCAGTATCTCTCAGCATCTCCTTGGCCCACCATAAACACCAGGATCGAAGCGGCAGAAAAAGTCCGCTTTGATGGAGGGAAGACTCCACCCATACCCCTTTCCTAGGAGCCAAGCCCGAGCGCCTCCCCAGCCCTGACCCCTCCCCCCCAGCACGGCCACTTTGCATCTAGAAAATGGGGGCAGTGATAGTGGACCGCAGAGTTGGGTCAGGCACAGAGGAGGCACTGAATAGGAGAGGCTCTGACATGATTTCCAACTGTCCTTCAGTCCCCAAAGTTCTGGACACCCAACAATTCTGACGTGGGCTGGCTACCTCCTTTTTCCCAAGTAGGTCAATCAAACTGGAACTGAGAAAATAACCAAGACCCTGTCTGCAAGGCACATGCACCCGTGAGAAAGCAGGGCCCTCCACTTCAGGGAAGGGTCTAGGGGGCAGAGTATGGCCCTCAGTGGCCCAGGGAATGTCACCGGGACTTGGTCTGGAGACCTGTCCTCCAGTGTTTCCGCTCAGCTTGTCACAAACACACTGGCTGGCTCTGCGCTCCTGGGCCTCGGTTCTGGCAAGAGCTGGGGAAGGAAGTCCCGGCGTTTTGCTGCCCATGCTGTTCTCCGTATCTGTGGACTTGCTCTTCTGTCTCCAAAGCCGACAGCGGGAATGGGGCAGAAGAGAAGGAACAGGAAGAATAGAAAACCCTGTGGATGGGGGTTGGGGTGGCTCTTCTGGGCTCCCAGACTTCACCCCCTGTCCTTTGGCCCAGGTTCTGGTTGATGCTAAGATTCTAAAAGTATCAAACGCCATTACGACTCGTCAGTAAAATCGCCGTGTGTCCCTACAGCCATTCACTCAAAGCAGGAAGGGGGTGTGACCCTGGGGAAGCACGTGGCTGGAGGGAGGCACGGGGGCAAGTCTGCTGCTTCCCTCTTCCTGGGTTTTCTGGAGGGGGCTGGACATTGCTGGGAGGTGCGAGAGGTCCTTCTGCAGAGGAGACACTTGTTCCCTGGACTAGCCAAAACCAAGGGGGGCTGATTCAGAGCCATTTGTCCCAATGGCACAGATTTCAGACTGACAGCAGTATCCATCGCTGACTTTTACAGGCCCCGCCAGGCTCCATGGATACTCCTCCTTGAGCCTTAAAATGCAGCCAGTAATCTACTGTTCCTATTGCTTCCCTATCTCCTCGGGGTCCTCAGCAAATCACTACTGGGTGAGCCCCATCCTGGTGAGCCCTCTCCAAACCCTTAGCGATATAACTCTGGCCCTCCAGAGACCCCTGAGCTCACGCCGGGCACCAGAGAACCCATCAGCACGCCCATGGACACTTGGTGCGTGTGGGAAAAGCAGAAAGGAGACGTCCGGGGCCTTTTGAATTCCAGGAGACAGTGGTTGTGTCAGACACCAGCTGGAGAGAGAGATTTTAGACGCCGTTGCTCAAGACCAAGGCAGCCCGTCTGCCTGGTGCTCACTAGCCCTGTCCTGTGGTCGTTCTCTCCCCTTGTCCTGCTCCAGCCACGCTCTTTGTGTTGTCATGTGGACGTATGCGCACACCCACTCCCACACTGAATGTGTGCTGGCTGCCTCCTACCCCCCTCCCCCGCCTGTCCTGGTTCTGCCCTCTGTGCCACGTCTGTCCGAGTTCAAGCTGCCACCTCCTCCTCTCTTCCAGCTCCCGTCTCTCCATGTGGACGGAATTCCAGTTCCGAGGGTAGCCCGGGCTGCGCCCTGGAGGTGGCTCAGACACACAAACAAGGCCAGTTATGGCCACCACCACACCCTGCAGCCCCCAAGATGCCCACCTGCCGTGGGGCCTATCCTGGTGTTTGCTTCCACTCTCTGTTGCTAGGCAGGCTCACTGCAGAGATTTCCTGTCTGGCTCTGTGCAGACTCCCCGAGGGCAGGCAGGGGGCGGGGGTGGAGAGAGGAGGAGAATGAGGAAGCAGGTGGTGGGATCGGGCAGGGTGCTTCCACAGCTCCTGCCAGTCGGGGAGCTCCTGGGAGAAAACCTGAGGGGCCTCCAGGAGGCAGCATGAAGGTGAGGACATGTCCTTTGGTTCTGGCAGTCCAGGGCTGGGGCCTGCCCCACGGAGCCCCTGTCCCCTGCAGGCCCTGACCGCAGCCTTGGAGATTCTGGCTGAGCTGGGGAGTGGGTGGGGGCAAGTGTGAGGATGGGTGGCTGTCTACCAGCAGGTGCGCAGTAAACCTGAGGCATTCCACAGGCAGCGTGGGGTCGGTGAACATAATCAGATTTGGGAGTTGGGGAGACTTGGGTGGAGCCCCTGGCACTGTCACCACTGCATTACTTTGACAGGTGGCCTTTATTTCTCAGTGCCTTAGTTTCTCTCCTCTGCAAAATGGGGTCCAACAATTTCCAGTTCTGCAAGAGGGTGGGGGACACAGCCCAAAAGACAGAGGCCAGGGTTGTACTCAGATGGCTGCATTTCTTCTCTAAACATGTTCAGTCCCCCCTCATCTACCCCTTAGATGTTCCAAGACCCCCGGCGGATGCCTGAAACCATGGGTAGCGCTGAACCCTACACAGACTGAGTCCTACCTATACTGTGTCCTTTCCTACACACACACGTACCTAGGATTAAGCTCTGTATAAACCAGGCACAGGAAGAGATTAACGACGATAATTAATACAAGTGAAACAATATAATCAGTATGCTGTAATGAAAGTTGTGTGAATGTTCTCTCTGGGACGCACCTTTCTCCTTGTGACGATGGGAGAAGACGCCCCGCCTGCGTGGCAAGATGCAGCGAGGCGAGTGATACGCTAAGGAAAATGAAGGTCCCCAGGACACAAGCGCGGCAACAGTCAATCTGATAACCGAGGTGGCCACCACCGGGGAGTACAGCGCAGGGGTGCCCACGCTTTTGGTGTCTCTGGGCCACACTGGAAGAAGAAGAGTTGTCTTGGGCCACACATTAAGTACATTGCGACAGGTAGTCACAAAAACAATCGCATAATGTTTTAAGTAAATTTATGATTTCGTGTTGGGCTGCATTCATGACCATCCTGGGCTGCCTGCGGACCACAGGTTGGACACCCTGGCACAGCATGGATACCCTGGACAAAGGGGTGATGTAGGTCCCAGATGGGACAGAGCAGGACGGTGTGCGACGTCACCACGCTGCTCAGAACTGCACAGTTTAAAATGTATGAATTGCTTACTTCTGCAATTTTCCATTTAATAGTTTCGGACTGCAGGTATCTGAAACCAAGGAAAGGGAAAGCGTGGATAAGGGTCACAGACGGCCATTGAGCTGAACAGTGCTCACTGCAGCTGCCACTGAGACAAGAGGTGTCCTTCTCAGTGCTAAGCCCAGCCACCTCCTTGCCAGTTCATGTCCTTGCCCAACGTGGCATCTGAGCGTGCCCAGGCCCAGCTTCAGGTGCTGTTACTTCATTCTTCCCCATCTTGCCAAATTTGGCGTCTGTATTTCTCTGCACTTGGCCACCTGGGCCTGGAATGAGGTTGCCGGAGGCCAGCCTGCCCATGACCACCTCCTTGGGACCTTCGCTGCCCCCGGCCTACAATGGGGAGGGAGGTAAAACTATGAGGACCAGGGGAGGGCAGAGTCCCCGCTTAGCTGGAGGCAAGGCTCAGTCAAAGGTGTGCGTGCACGAATGAGACGTGGAGGGCGGGGGAATACTGGGCTTACTGTCCCCTCCAAACTCACAGCCTGCACAGGCAGCCCACCTCCTGGAGGGGCAGAGAGAGACAACAAACACGTCAGCTTAGTAAGCATCATCTCTTTATTTACAGCTCAAGAGGGCACATGCAACACAGGACTATGAGAGCGTGGCACCTCCCCTTCCCCATTCTCCACCCCTCCTCCTGCTCCTGCTCCCCACACTTTAAAGAGGAACCACCGACCCCCCAGGGAAGTTCCAAAGAGTGAGAACACCCAGCACTGAGGGCCCCAGGCCCAGGTGCCCCACTTGATTTTCTCTAAAGACCAGTTCCAGCTCCGGAGGCAGGGTCTCTCTGCCTTTGAGGTCACGCAGATTATTAATGGGCAAACTGGACTGTCCACTCACACCTGAATGTAAGTGCCCCTGAATCACCCAAATGTCCCCATGTCCTGGACCTGTCTCTCACTTTATATTGCCTAAAAATGGCCTGGAGAACTTGTAAAAGCTCACGTGGCCAGGTCCCACCCCTAGAGATTCTGATTCAGCAGGTGGGGCCCAGGGTGGGTGGGTGGGGGTCCTACACTTCTACCCAGTTCCCAGGTGGGGCCCTGTGGGAGTCAGGAGGGGCTAGGAAGCCTCTCCTGCACAGAAGCAGCCACCGATCCTGAATCAGCTCCCGTCCTGACAGGATGCAGAAAATACACTCGCAGCAACATAAGCCTCTGGTTTCGCCAACCCCTAGCGCCTGCTGCCCCTCCCCAGCACACACACACACACACACTCTCTCACACCTCCCATGAGAGCAGGAGTCATCGTAGAGGTGACAGTGCCCCTTCCAGCCTGTGAAAAACCAGAGGAGGAGCCGAAATAGTTTGCTTTTTGGGCCCTCTCACCGTCTCTCCCAGCACTCGGGTTCCCTTGCTGTCCTGTTTTACAAACATGTTCCCTGCAGGTTACTTGGATCTTCACCGTCTCTTCCATTCCAGGGGGCTGCATGCCCACCACTTAACCTTTGATTTTATTGGGTGTGTTGGACATGGCTCGAAGGAAAGATCCACCTGCAGTATCTCCGCAGTGGAAGGGGCAGTGGTTTTGCGATTTGGACCTGTATCTCAGTTACTCCCCAAAGGGCGAGTGAAGCTGTCACTTTCCCATGAGGCAGGGCTCCTGTGTCCTCTGACCTTCAGGGCACTCCCAGCAGCCTGGGGAGCCACTCTGGGTGTCACCAGACAGAGCACGGAAAGGCAGCCCGTGGGAATGGTGAATATCTCTGGGGAATGGCATAAGACTCCACAGGAGGAATGCAGGAGGGCACAGGTGACTGTCCCAACAGCTATTGGTTTCCACTTGGCCCCTGCTCAGGTCCCTCCGCCCCCAGAGTGTATTTTTAAAAACTCATGAACCTGTTATCTCAAAGCCACGCACACCTCCAGCTTGGCTCAGAGTCTGCACCTCCTGCCTCAGGTGAGTCCAGAGCACTTTGCCAACCCTCTGTGACTACGGAACCCCCCGTCCCCTTTTCTAATGGAGCATCTCAAGGCCCCAGCGTTCTGGGGGATACTTCGGGGAAGGAGCCTGATGGTGACTTAGAAATGGTCTTTGAAGATGTGATAGATCATTAGCAAAGGACAGGACACCTATTAAAATGATCCTAGAAAATAAATCTGCTAACCCTGGGGGCTTATGATGTGCCTGGCACTGTTTGGAACATGTTAGAAGGATTTGGCGGTCACCTCTTGCAATACTTCTGTGAAGGAAGAGTTATTGTTCCCGTTATACAAATGAAGAAATCAAGGCACAGGGACCGTAAGGAACTTTCTTAAGGTCACAAAGGTGGTGAGGGGTGGAGCAGGCCTTTGGTCACCAGATCCACGCCCCTAGTCGGTGGGACAAGAGCGGCTCTCGGGCCCAGCTCTGCATTAAGCACTTGCATAAATTTGAAAACACGAGGAACCCACACACAACGCAGGCCAATCAAACCAGCATCTTTGTGGGTGGCCTCACACATCAATGCCTTTGAAAGTCCCCAGATTATTCAACCGTGCAGCCCAGGTTGAACCTAGAGCAGGGATCCACAACTGCGAGCCAGGGTTGGGGGGGGGGCGGAAATCCAACACACTTCCTATTTTCGTGTAGTCCACAAGTTACAGAGGTTTTTACATTTTTCAATGTGCTTTAGAAAACCAAGACAATAGCAGCTTGTGATGTGTGAAGATTGCACGACACTCAAATCTCTGCGTCATAAAGAGTTTTCATGGAAGCTAGCCTAAGATACGCATCTGGTCCTTCAAGGTCAAGTTTGCCGAACCCTGGATTAGAGGAAAGTGGCTTCTGTACCAGCAGAAGGAATTTAAGATAGGCCTAAAGCAGAGAGGTTTGTTAAATACTTAGGGGGCCTTGGGATCCCTAAATCTGGAGATAAGAGCATCTCACCCCCACCCCCACCCCACTTTGCAAACGCCACATGGAGATCGCCAGGGCAAATGAGACAACTAGGCCCTGAATTTCCAAGTGCCCTGGTGGGCAGTGAGAGTTCTGTGGGGTGGGTGTTTCAGCTTTGCCTTGACCTTCTGGGTTCCATTGCCAATGTCCGGGGCCATCTAACCACTGCACCCAGACTTGACTCTGGGTTTCCTACCTGCAGCCACACCCTTCGGGCTGTACCACAATCTCCAATCAGCCACCTCCTGTGAGGCACACACAACTCTCCAACAGACAAAACTGCCGGCGGGTGGAGGATCCGATTTCCAAAGAGCTGGCTTTGATCTCTTTCAGTTCCCCTGCCGCGCCCTGCAAGAATCCCACGCCCATCGAACTTGAATAGGAGGACAGAGCATATTTGGTTTCCGCTACAGGAGTCTCTTTCATTGGCGCCAGACCCCTGACCCCAACTGATTTTCCCAGGGGAGTAAACAGCCCTGGCATCCTGGGGGCATGGCCCCTCCCTCCTGCAGGTGTCCAGGCCTGCCAAGAATGTGGATGGGGTCCTCTAGGTGGCCCCCAGAGCCAGCTCCAGGTAGAGAGATGTTCTGGGTGGGCATCATGAGTCTGGCCTGTGGGAGCAGTTAGCTTCAAGCACCTCAACCTCAGAGATGCCCCAACTCCTCAGTGGGCTCTGTGGCAGAAGTGTGGGATGGGGGTCCTGGCAGGTTCTCTGGGAGGCCTGAGGACCACGAAGATGTAGCAAAGTGGAAGCACACGGGCAACGTGTGTGCTTTTTGAGTCCATGCCTGTATTAGATTCTTGAAGGGCTTGAACTACAAAAGCTGAAGAACCCCTGGGGCAGAAGGGCTAGAGGAATCTCAGGAGCCCGTCGAATCTCCAAATGCCAACCCCCAGAGGGCAGGGGCCCATCTGCCCAAAGCATGCCTTACGAACAAGCAGGTGCTTAGTGCAGGTTTGGGTTGGTTTTCAAGAGGATGCCCACTGGTCCAGGGAAGGAAGACAGCGGTCAGTTACTGCAGCTGCACCCCAGCGAAAGGACTACCAGGGAACACCTCTCGCTGCCAGCCCTGGAGAGCCCGCAGCGAGTCCGTAGTGGTGGGAAAGCAGGAACCTGGGCCGTGGAGCCGCACGACCTTGGACCAGGTTCTGATCACAGCTCCACATCTATTCCCTAAGCAGGGGCGTCCGACCCACGTGGCCCGCAGGCCACATGCAGCCCAACACAAAATCATAAATTTACTTAAAAACTTTTTTTTATGCTCATCAATGTTCGTTAGTGTTTGTGTATTTAATGTGTGGCCTGAGATAACTCTTCTTCCAGTGTGGCCCAGAAATGCCAAAAGTTTGGACACCCCCGCAAGGCATGGGTGGGTGCTCTCAGGGGGGCTCGGGGAGGATCAGCAGCATGGGCAGGGCCCCAGAGCTTGCTGGGAAGGCAGAATCAACAGAATAGAAATCTGCGTTTTCATTAGATGGCAGGGGCTGGTACACAGGTTAAGGTTTGAGAAGCATTGATCTGGGACCTTGGGCAGGTCATAGGACTCAACTGTGCCCCAGTCTCCCCACCTGTAAGATGGTGATGATGCTCACTCTAGAAGGTCACAGGATAACTAAATGGGATAATACATGCCACTTTCAGCACAGTGCCTGGTACAGAAGAGGTGCTGCTTATTCCATCTGCTGTTTATGAGTACCCTATCTCAGGACGTTTCCATCCCTTTTCCGGTCCAAATTAAACTCGAAGCTATTGCAGTGCTGCGGTCGGACAGTAGAGGGCACTCTCGACATTGCCATCGTGGAGAACTGGGCACCGGGTCTCGGAGGTCCTGCGTGTGGGTCCCCAGGGGTGATGGGTGCAGATGTGCTGCTGCTCGGCTTCTGGGCAAAGGGAGATCTCCAGAGCTCGCATCTTAGGGCTGCGGGTCTTGGGCCGAAGCCTGCAGCCTCAGACATCTGGTCCCCCCATTTGGTCTCCCATTGCTAGTTACACACAAATTGTCTGCTTCTTCAAACCTCCAGTGCTCAGTGCCCAGGTCTGTGGGGGGGGGGGTCACCTCAGCCCGGGCCACTAGACGTTGATGAAGGAGCCCTGGTCGCCGTTGGCCGTCTCAGGTTCCACGCAGCGCCCCTTCCTACGCGTGACCCTGCGGTTCCGGTGGAACTTGACGTAGCAGCGCAGCCCTGAGCAAAGGGAGACGAGAGGGTCAGGGGTGCCCCCCCCACCACCGCCATCTCCTCCCCATCCTCCCACACACACCCTCTGGGGCCCCTGCACCCTCCCCCCACCACCCCCTTCTTTATTTTGCCCCACAAGCAGCCCATCCTCTACACAGAAGCCTGAATGCAGAGAAAGGGAACGGAGAACCGATGGAGCACTGGGGTGCGCAGAGCCGTGAAACCGTTCTGTGTGATACTGTAACGGTGGAGGCCCGCCATTATGCATTCATCAAAACCCATAGAATGTACAGCCCGAAGCGTGAACCCTCACTTATACTATGGACTTTAATTAATGATAACATATCAAGATTGGTTCATCAGTTGTAAAAAGTGCACCTTACTAACGTGAGGTAACAGTAGGGAAACCTGCAGAAGAACTCTGTATTTTCTGCGCAATTTTTCTTTGAACTTAAAGCTGCTGGGAAAAAGCCCATTAAAGACTTTTGAAAGGGCCGCAGTTTCTGCCCTCCCCTACAGAACCTCCCAGGCTCCCCACTGTACTCAAAAGGACATCTAACTTCAGTCTTCTTGCTTTTCCTCACATAGCCAGCCCTTTCCTGCCTCAGGGCCTTTGTGCCTGCTGTTCCCTCAGCCAGAAATCCTTCCCCCAAGCCCTCTGCATAGCTGGCTCCGTCACGGCCTTCAGGTCTCAGAGACCCCCCTGACCACCCAAATTAAAGTAGGCATGGCCCCCTGGTGCACCTGTGGGAGGGTTTTCTGGCTGTGGCTCAGTCCACTTTGCCACAGGCACCCCCTGAAATCCATGGGTAGATAGAGTTTTCATTTAAGGCCACATCCTCTGGATGATGGGGGAAAGACATATCAGCGCAGCCTGAGCAAATCCCAACATTTCCCATTAGGAGTGACCACAGACAGAGAGGACACTGCTACTTTAAGGTCCACTTATGTCACTGTCAAGGGAATAAAGGGACTGCTATGAAGTTTGTGCTTTGGTGGCCTAGAATTGACACCTGGGTCACTGGACTTTTAGACTTATGGCCACACAAGTGACACTCGGGAGTAGACAGGGGATTCATGAGCAGGAGTGATTGGTAGCCACAGAAGCCCTCCCGGAACCATCCAGAACACAGGGCGGCCGTGACTGCTGGACTTCAGCCCTGAGCCCTGTGTTCAACGTTTTGGAGTATCTCGGGAGTCTTCAGGACTCCTGGTCCTCCTGAGGGTTCCTGGCACCCCCTGGGTCCCTCTGGGGTAGCATCTTGGTGAGAACCTCCTCCTGCACCACCTTGAAGGAGCTGCCTGAACTGTTACTTCCACCCTTCATTTTTCTGAGCCTCCGTCTCCAAGGAGGAAGCAAGGGTTTGGATGGAACCAACCAGTGCGAGGGATCAGTGGAAAGGAACAGATGGGGCTTTGTAGACATACTCTTTGGATGCCTGGAGAGTGGTCCCTTCCCACTGGAGGCCCAGGGAGGAAGGAAGGAAGGAAGGAAGGAAGGAAGGAAGGAAGGAAGGAAAGAAGGAAGGAAGAAAGGGAGGAAGGGAGGAAGGAAGGAAAGAAGGATGGATTTTGATTCTTGGGCAGAGGGACCACCACTGAGCATTCAGCCAGGCACCGACTAGGCGCAAGCAGCTAGCTCAGTAGGGCCAAGTCCCCCTCACTCGGTTGGGCTGGACTTGGAGGCCAAGGACTGAGGTTTGGCCCCAACGCTGTTCTGGGCTCCCTGGACTGGAGTGCCTCCTGCCTTCTCTGTACCTTGGTCTCCTCCTCTGTGAAATGGGCCCTGACTCTGCACACAGGAACCAGAAAGCAGCTTCCAGCATCCCCCCACCCCCGCTTCCCATTCCAGCTGCCCCTGCTGCCCCCATCCCCTCTGACCTTCCAGTCTCCATTCCTGCCCGCCCCCCCACCCCGAGCCCTGTATCCTTAGTGAGCTTTTAACCCCAAAGTCAGACCATGTTACACCCCCACTTGAAACCTGCCTGCAACTTCTGACTACAAGTCAAACAAGGGCCCGCGAGATCCTCACGACCAGCTTCCCCCACCCTGGTGTGCCACCTTCCCTGGGGCCCACTATGCCCTATGTGCCAGGCCCACTCGCCACACCAGCCTCATTCCTGCCCAAGGTCCTTGCCTTTCCCTGCCTCTCGCCTGGGGCTCCCCTGCCACCACCCCGACATCTTCAGGTGGCTAACTCCACTGTCCACTCCTGACCATCCTTCCATGAGACCTCTGGACTATTTTCCTTACAGCCCTTATTACTTACTAAAGACCTTTTATCTATTTATTTGCTTATTGTCTGCTCACCTCACTAGAATGGACTCTGTGGGTGCAGAACTTGCTGGCTCTTTTAGCTGTGGAAACCCCAGTGTCCAGAACAGTACCAGACACAGAGCAGGTACTCAACAAACATTTCTTGACTGACTGGATGAACGAATAACCGGGCCTATGGAGTGCTGTGGCCTTCATAGCAGATGATTTTAGGCTGAAGTGAACAAAACCAGGGCACGCATCTCAGAGTGGTTCACAGAGGGGCTGGGACTGAATTCCCCCCCTCAGGAGGTATGAATGCTGACTGGATATCGAAGGATATTGAGTTATTATTGTTTATTCCTGTTATTTTTTTTATCCCTCACCTGAGGATATGTTTTTATTGATTTAAGACAGAGAGACAGAGAGAGAAACATCAGTTGGTTGCCTCCTGCACACTCCCCGACCAGACTGAACCCACAGCCTAGGTACGTGCCCTGGCTGGGAATGAAATCCGCCACCTTTTGGTGCACAGAACGACATTCCAACCAACGGAGCCACCCAGCCAGGGCTTTGGTATTTTGTTTTTAAAGGGAAGTTATCTTTTAGAGATAGACTGAAATATTCACAGATGCAATATCTCTAAACTCCCAGGCATTCTTTCAAAATCGTCCTGGAACGGTGGGGGCCGGGGGGATGGGGGGACTGGCCAGGGTAGAGAAGACACAGACTGGCAGCCAGGTGGTCATTGTTGCAGCTGGATGCTGGAGAATGGGGGCTCCTTATTCTGACTGCTCTTCTGACCACTTAATATATTGTTTGAAAATTTTCAGAATACAACACTAAAAATATTCCCCTACATTTCTAGCTGTGTGAGTTTGGCCAAGTCACTTAACCTCTCTGTGCCTTAGTTGGCTGATATGTAAAATGGGGATCATAATGGCCCCTTCCTGATGGCTGTGAGGATTAAGGAGACAGAAGGACTAAGGATCAAGAAGGATAATGTGAGTAAAGTGCTTAGCACAGAGCCTGGCACACCTGGGCACACCTGGGCAGGAGGGCGCCTCCTGCTCTGGGCAGGAGCTCAGAGGAGTTAAAGAGGTAGCTGGCCAAGTGCATCCTTCCCTGGGACATGCTGGGAAATCCACCCCCCAACCCCGCTATCACACTTGGAAGGCCTCCTCTGGGATAGAGTTCTGGCCTTCTCAGGTTTGATCTTATTTAAAGAGATAGGCTCCTCTCTGCTCACTTCTCCCGCTTCCAGATCATGGGAGATCATGCCAGCTTGTATTTCAGAGGTGAGAAAAGCAAATCTCAAAAGCAATGCCAGGAACCGAGACTGAATGAGTTCACAGATTGAGAAGGCCCCGAGCAGAGCTGTTGTTCCTCATGGCTGCAGCTCCCAAGGGATTCTCCCACCCCCTCCTTCGCCACAGGCCCCTCAGCCCACCCTCTGCCAGGAAACCATGTCCGCCACTCAGTGCCGAACCAGCTTCGAGGAGGAGGGGAGGCTTTGTGGTTCTCAGAGATTGAGGTCCCCCTCCTCGGAGGGCTCAGGCTCACCTTCCACACACATGCAGTCGTCGAAGCATTTGTTGTTGAGGCCCCGGTTGTGGGGCGTGCAGAGGTGTTCCCGCAGGTCACAGCAGGTCCCTGCCGGCACAGCGAGCACACGCGGTCAGCCAAGCTGAGTGGACCCGCCCCACTGGCCCGCACATGGTCCCGCTGGACAGGAGATCCATCATCTCTGTGGCAGGGCCGTGCCCTGGTGGGGTGGGGCCATCTGGTGTGCAGGGCTTCCAGCCGGAACCACTGACGGATGTCATGGCCCAGGCCCCTGAAGGCGGGTGGCAGAGACCCCAGCTGCCCCAGATGGGCAATTGATTGACCGAGGGAGGGGCGGAGGCGGTGTGGGATCACCTCCTCGGAAGAGTGAGTGGAACAGCTTGGAGCTGGTGGCTGGGCCTCAGGGACTATCAGCACCAACGTCCTCTTTGGACAGATGGGGAAACTGAAGCCCCCCCGGGAAACAGTGAGGTCTCCCAAGGCAGGTCCAACGCCCGGCCTTGCCCACCACGGACCAGCTCTCAGAGCCACTGTCCAGTTGGCCCAAACTCCAGCCTGTTCTCTCTGCTCAGGGTGAGAACAACAGTTTGGAAAGAAAACAGCCCGTCGGGGAGCCGGTGGTCAAGCTCACACAATGCCAAATGCTGGCTTGGCTGCTGTTTTATAGACTATTCCGGCCACTGAGTAAACCATGGGGCATCAGGGAGGTGTGCCATTTGGATGTCCCCCTCCCTCCGATGGCATTGCTGTCTAACAGTAAAGAGGGCAGCTAGCACCTTCAGGATGTCACCCTGGGCTCATGTCACACTGTCCCTGGAGCAGTCTCAGCCTACAACTTAAGGCAGCACGTGGGGCGGTGGTTCACCAGGCAGACTCAGGTGCGGGCCACTTCCTAGCTGTGGGACCTCGGCTCAGACACTTAGCCTTTCCGAGGCTGTTTTCTTGCCTGAAAACTGAGGGTGACAGGGCTTCTCTCTCTGGGTTGCTACGAGCACTAAATAAAGTGTGACAGCAACTCTCAGTAAAGTGGAAGCTGGAGCTGTTACCCCTTACTCCCCCCAGAGGACCACGAACCTGGAAAGGCCCACCCCACCCCCGCCCAGTCCGCCCACAGCCGGCCCAGTGCCTTGACGGTGATGCTGGCTTGGTACCTGGCAGGCAGTCTTGGTGGTGGTCGCAAGGCCCCCCTTCGGCTGGTGTCGTTTCATTGCCATCACTGGAGAGTTTACCCCGGTGTCTCTCTGGGGACAAGAAGATCCGTGGTCAGAGGCCGAGGCCCAGCAGAGCAGACATGAAGCACCGGGACGCCGGTGTCACGGTGCTCGGCCCGTCACCCATGCCATGTGGCTTGGACACTCTGCCTTGAGTTACCTCTTTTCTAAAACGGGGTCAACGGTAAAACAGACCTAACATTTTTGTTTTCAGGCTGTGACAAGTCCTCAATAGTGGTATTTCTATTTAGGTGTCTGTTCCAGTGTGGACTCCATGCCTTACCCACCCCAGGCTGGGCTGACCAACAGATGGTGGGGGAGGGAAGGGGACCCAGGCGTGGGGGTGGCAGGTAGGTGGACGTACCTTTCTTTTTTGCAGAGGGCCAGACCTCAGGTTTTAAGTCTTCATAATCGGTCCAGTCGAACAAAGCCATGTCCAGCGTGGGCATCACCTCCCCGCCAGGCCTGGGCTGAGCCTGCAGAATGAGAGTGGAGAGGAGAGAACGTGGAGCTCCCAATTGGTGGAAGCAGTAATGCGGGGCCCCATGGCCAGAAGGCGAGGGAGGGGCTGCTCAGAGGCTAGCTCACCCTCTGCTAGACTGCCAGCCCCAGGACATCTATACAGTCCCCTGTGGTCCCTGTCCCAGCAATCACCAATCACTGGGGTGCCTGCCTCACCTGACATTCAAGCAGAATGATGCTTACAGGCGACCCAAGCAGATGGCAGGTGGGGGGGTTGGGAAGGTAATCGTGCCTGCTCAGGGGCTCTACACCCATGTGGAGGGAGTTCATTTCCCTGACCCTTCTGGCCCCTGCAGAAGTTGTCAGTTCCCTGCGGTGGTACCACTGAGGCCAAGGCCACGGCTCCATTCCACTCACAGCCCCGGGTCAGCCTTCTCGGGGTAGGATCTGCCCATAGCAGGACGTGGGCAATAAAGGCACCTTCTGGGGCTAGGTGCTCAGTGGATGGACTTCAGGGGGCCTGAGACAGCAGGGAGAGCCACATATTCATGGGGGATGGTCCACAGCTTTTATCAGAATCTCAGGGGGTGCAAGACCCAAAAAAAGAGAATAAGAAAGATCTGCTAAAAAGTAAAGGTTTTCTTCTGCATAGATGTTATTGCTCATTTTAAATATGATTTTGGAAAGCATTTCAAAGCTCCCACAGAGCGGCCATAATGCACACCTCGCTAATTGCAAGAATGACGCCATGAATTCCCGCCGTCCCTGCCTCTGGACTTGCCAGCGGCAGCAACCCGGCTGCCTGTGCTCGCCCGCTCCCTCTCCGTACGTTTGCTCCAAAGGTCTGAAGCACACATTAAGTGTTGACCAATGTTTGTTAATTCTGGATCATGGGGACCTGGCTTTTTACAGTGTTATGATTCCCTGTACTTTCCAGCACGTCTAAGTTCTTCTTCCCCAAGGACACTCCTCTTCTCAGTGCAGAGGCTAGTGTGCTGAGTGGGCACCGGCTTCCTGGGCTGTCCCTAGGGTGAGCCCCCAAGACCACTTTCTCCTGGACAGTGGCAGCCCTTACAGGACAAGAGTGCCCCCCAGGCTCTAGCTGGGCAGGATAGGCATCAGGAGACCTGGTTTCTAGCTAGCCCCAGCGGCCTCCACCCATTCTCTCCCACCCCTGTGCCTCAGTCTCCCTACATGTCCTAAGAGGGGATCTGCATGATGAGGCCTCAAGGACTCCTCTAGCTCCAAGGCCATTCTGAGGCCCCTTACCTGGGGCCACAGGGATGTGACAGGCAGGATCAGGGACTCTTCCGTGGCAGGCGCTGCCTCCAAGGTGGAGAGGTAGAGTACGGTCGGGGCCAGGCTGGTGGAGGACTCCTCGGTTGTGGCGTCCGGTGCCTGGTCTTCCGGGAACTCCACCTTCTTCGTTAGGGAGCTGGGGCCTCGGACCAAGGCTCGGCCTGAGACACGGAGTCGGAAACACAGGGCCTTTATCCGCTCACCACCCTGTAGCAGCCCGAAGCAGAACCCACACTTCCTGCTGCAAACAAGGGGTGGAAGGCCTGACAAGCCCTTAGCTCAGCAGATATCCCCACTGCCCACTCTCCTGGGGAGGTAGAAACCAGGGCCTGGGGGCAAGGAGAAATGTCTTGGAGGAGCTTGCAGTGTTGCTGGGGAGGCCATCCCAGGATTCTCGGTCTAAAGCAACATTCCGGCAAGTCCAAGGTGGGGTTGGCTGGGTGCAGCCAAGGGTGTCCACACAACAAATGGGAATGGACAGGACTCTGCCTAAGGAAGGCCTGCGGAGGAGGTCCAGTCTGAGTAGGGGAGCGAGGGGATGAGGCTGAGCTGAAGCTTATCACACACAGGGCATGTTTGCCAGGTGGCGACAGTCATCACCCTGTTTGCTGAGGACCTGCTATGTGAGAGAGCCCCAGTGCATGCCTGATCCCGCTTCACAAGCACTCTTGCATGGGCTCTGGGAGGCAGGCAGGTACTCTTCCAGTCTCATCCACAAGGGAGGAAAGGGAAACAGAGAGGTTAAGAGACTTGCCTGAGGACACACAGCTGGTAAAAGTCCGAATCCGAACCCAGCTCTGCCTGAGTGTAGAATTGGTACTTTTTACCACCAATGCTGCCTTCTAAGACACACGGGCAAGAGGTAGAGTGAGTATGACTAGGCAGGTTTGGGGTGGTGGAAAAAAAGGGGCTTTGAGAGAAGCTGGCGAGCCCAGGCTCTTCCTGGCCTCTTTTTTCTCAGGCAAGATCTGACTTGAAGGTTGGGTGGGTCAGTTGGGATCATTCTGCTTTCCAGAGATGAATCCCAGGGAGCAGCAAGGCCGCTTGGGGACCGTAGAATCTGCTCTATTCATTTCCTAGGCTTCACAGCTGGTCAGCAGGGCAGGGCCTGGGCCTGGGCCTGGGACCTCTGTGGTCCCCTCCTCCTCTTGCCCACTCTCTTAGGAGGGCCCCACTAGCCCACCGGAACTGGGGGCTGGAGCTGAGCTGGATCCACGCACCATGTTCCCTTGGCCTCAAGGATGCTAGCTAGCATCCAGGAGTGGGAGGCTGAGGGTCTAAGCTTACTGTCCCCCACCCCCTTCACTCACATACTTCTTGGTGTATGGGGGGGGGGGCTCTCAGTAGAGCTGGCAGGGAAGCCTGCCCCAGCTGTTTGCAGGGGAAGGTGGGGCTGAGGCTCCACCACCTTTCTCCTACCCAACCCCTGCCTCTTCCCTGTGTGCAGCACTAGACCTGCCCCTAGAGGCAGTCTCGTCACACGAAGAGACTCAGAAGTCGGCTGGAGGCCAGGTGAGACTGGGGTGGGTCCAGCTGGGCACAGCTGCTGGGAAATGCTTGTTCAGAGACTGAATGGGCAAAAGGAGGGGGCGGCTGGGGCCAGTGGGTGGCTAGATGCTCAGGGGATTTGGAAATGTGGAGGAAACTTAAAGGAAGGCCAGGGGGGCAGAGGGGGTGGGGAGCAGCACAGGAGACCCACAGGGCAGAGGCAGGAGGGATAAGGATGAGGTGCCTCTCCTGGGACATCTGTGTCCAGGTTGGAGGACACTGATTCAGCATCAAGAGAAAACTGAGAATGAATGATAGCTGCTCATAGTCCCTGCCACTTGCCAGGCACCATTCTAAGTACTCTCCAGATCAAGTGTGCTCTGAACCTACACTGAGGGTACACGAGGGCCATTAACCTCATTTTGCAGAGGGAGAAACTGAGGCAAAGACTAGTGACTTGCCCTGGGCCACACAGCTAGTAAACAGTGGAGCCAAGATCTGAACTTGGGCAGATCTGGCTTCAGAAACTAAGCTCTCAGCCCTTGCTCTATGCTTCAGAACTGATTAAGTGATGTTCTTGGAGGGCACTGAACTGGTCCATCTCTACTCAGTAGGATAGATTTAGGTCAGATACAAAATAGAACTTCCTGACTTAGGAGGCTCATCTATTGGTAAGAGCTTCTGTGGCCACACATCCCTCTCTTCCTCCCAGGCTCCAGCCCTAAAGTTCCCTTGGCCATTTGGGTCTAACCCCCTCCCCTCCCCCACCCGTCCCTCCCTTCCGTGGAAGGACACCACCCAGTCTAGCTGCTACCTCTGTGCAGTTTCAACCTCTCCCTGCGTCGCTTGTGCTCCCTGCCACGCTTCTTCCCCGGAGACCGGTTCTCCTTCTCAGGGTAGGGCAGTGACAGCCCCAGGTGCAGATTCTTGTCCTGCAGCAGGCCAGCAGGACTTTGTCCAGGCAGCAGCCCCTCTGACTCTGGCAGTCTGGAGGCCTGCCTGGTGGAGGTACCCATAGCTCCCTCCTGGGCCCAACCAGGCATGTTGGGGCCCCGCTCCTTCTTGCCCAGGCCCCGCCGGCGGTGGTGGCTTGCCTGTGGTGTCCACCGTGCTGGGCCTGGGAGGTCAAGGTGATTCTCAGGGAGGTTTCGAGCAGGGGTTCCAGGTCCCAGGGAGCCCGCCAGACTCAGCTCCAGAAGCACCAGGATGGTCAGGAAGAGCATGGGTGCAACACGGGGGGCGGGCCAGGCCATGGGCTCCTCCCTGCAAGAAGAGCAGCCTGTGAGGGGCAGCCCTCCTCTTCCACTTCCCACTCCCAAACCCCTCACTCCCATCACTATGCCTGGTGTTTCTCACCAGGGATAGAGGGGCCTTTGCCCCGCCAGGTGACACTTGGCAATATCTGGAGACATTTTTGGTTGTCAAAACTGGACAGTGCCACTGGCTGCTGGCTGGAGGCCAGAATGGTGGCAAAGACGTCAGAAGCCTGGACAGTTCCCCACAACAGACTCCTGGCCCAGAAAGACCGCAGTGCTGGGGCTGAGGACCGCACGCCCCATCCTGGGAAAATAGCTTGAGCAGCATCCAGGTTCCAGATTAGTCTAGAATTCCTTTCTCTGCACACACCTTTGCCCTTTGCCGAGTCCCCTGGAATGAGCTAGAATTATGTCTCTAGTCCCTGGGACCTGACTGGAAGCCCAAATTAAAAAAATGAAATAATAGCGTTTGGGCAAATGCCACAGGCAGGAATCGCATTCAGTGCTTGATGTGGAATTATACGGCTCAGTCCTCTCCACAGTGCTCTGAGGTGGCGCCTACTGTTTTCTGAAGTGGAAGTTAAGGCTCAGAGCGCTTCGGTCATGCCAGAGGACTGTCATTTGTGCCATCTTATGCCTGTGCTTGGAGCCGTCACGTGGCTATTCCTGGACCACTAGGGACATTCTGGTTCTGTTATAGCCCTGTTTTTCGCTCCAGGGTCCGGGCAGGTTCTGACTCAGCACAGACCCTGCTGGGCTGCGGGATTCTGGAGGCTTGAAGCTAAACCCTGCAGGGTGGAATGAGCTGACAGCCCCCCATTCTCCACCAGAAGTGGCAACCCCTCAGAGGACCCATAGCTCTCCCCCTACATTGGAGGAAGAATCAGACCCCTGGATGGTCCAGAGAACCTTGGAACTAAGGCCCAGGAGGCCTGTGGCTGGGGGTGGTGGAGTGTCTGACAGACTCTGGAGAGCACCCCCAGGCCCTCCCCCACAGTGCCCCCCTGCACCCACCTCAATGCATCCAGACAAGTCCGGCACCAGGTTAGCCAGGCTGATTGAGTTTTATGGACTCCCCGGGCCCCCCCTGAGTATCCCATTAGGCTCAGAAAGGTGCTTACACTCTGTTTCCTTGTGATTTGTGGTCGTGGGATTGTTCAGGCTAAGGAAGGGCTGCCAGGCCTGTGAGGGCTCCTGCATGCCCCGCGCCAGCCCTCTTGGTGCCTGCTGCCCCCACACTGGCCTCCCTTCCAACCCAGGTGCACCTTTAGCCAACCCTGCCTGAAGGGCCCTTGAAGTGGGTGGGGAGGGCAGGTGGGACCAGGAGACTGAGGCTGCAGCAGGGTGAACCACACTGAGAGGGCCTGGCCACCTGCTGCACTTTACCCTGCTCTCCCTTCATCCCTGCCTCGCGTGTCCTGGTCCCTTGGGAGGCTGTGGCCCAGGTCTCCACTGCCCTCCGTTCTGCTCTTCCTAGAACCATGGACAGAGAAAGAGGCTGTCCCATCCCTTCTCCGTTCAGCCCGTCTCTGGAGCCACTGTGTATCCTGGGAGAGCCTCAGTGAGCTGCGTGGGACCCTGGGATGGGCTTGTTGTGATGACCCCATCTCATCACACCCTTCCATTCCTAAGACTATTACCGATAACTTGGCAGCCCTGGTCAGATGGCCTGTCCCCTTGGCAGGCCACAGGTGGGCTCTGCACCCTCAGCCTCCCCTCCAGCCTTGCCATCGTGAGGGTCCTGGAAGCAGGGGATTGGGACACCTGGCCGCCGGGCAGGAGGAAGGGGCCCATTTCAAAGGGCTGTTAGTTAAGCATTGTTCCCCTCCCAGGGACCCCTCGAACCCTGTTTCCAGGACTGAGGCATGTCATCTTTGTTCCCTCCCACCCTTGTATCCCACAAATCATATGCAGTCTGCCTGGAGCAGGGGAGAGGGGATTTCAGTGTGCAGTCCTGGTGGCCCCATGGGGGGCCATTCCTCTCCCCAGACCCAACCTGTACGGCTGTCAGATTTCTCTGGCCGTAACCCTTCCCCCTCCCCAGCTTACAACCATCCATGGCTCCCTACTGCCTCCCCTTTTAACCAGACTCCTCACTCTGGCACTTGAGGTCTTGCAGAATGTGGCCCTGACCTAGCTCTGCAGCCCTGACTTCTGCTTCCTCCCTGCACAGCCAATAGAGACTATTCTCTGAGCCCCCAACACGCCCCATCTGCCCTGTTTCTATTCTCCTTCTAGGCTGTTCCCTCTGCCTGGAACACTCTCGCCCCTCCACCCTCCCTCTGTCCAAACCCTGCCCGTCTTCTGGCCCCATCCCACGTCCTCTCTCAGGAAGCCTTGTTCAGTCCTCCAGTTAGCTGTGCTCCTCTGTGCTCCTACCAGCTCTTCAAGACCTCGAGAGCCATTTCCTGCTGGGTGATCAGCTTTTCGTAAAGCCCCTGACTAGACGGGAAGATCCTCAAGGGCTCTGTCCCACTTTTCCCTCTGGTCCTATCAGATCTATAGGACCCTGGCAAATAACAGGCACTGATGACTGTGAATTGGAGTGGAAGTGGATCGAGCGCAATTGAACTGACACCTGAGCACAGGATCATAAATATATTCTTCAGGTGTGTGTGGGGAGGGGGGAGGGGCTGGAGTGAGCGCTGGGGGACCTGGCACCACTTTGTCCCGACAATTGCCTGGAGCTCACTCTCCAAGCCCACAGGGCTTACACGCAGATCTTGGCACAGCCCCGCAGCCAAGATGCCAGCCTGGCAGAGAGCCACTCGGGAAGTGTGGGCTGCTAGAGAACCGTGCCAAGGATCCACAGTGATGAAGGGCTCCAGTCGTTTCTGTTGCTCTGGAGGCCGGTTGGAGGCTGACTCACTCACAAAGTGCCAAGCATCCAGGCATCCCTCCCCCCCTCCAGTCGGCCACAGAGGGCTCTGCCTGTGGCTTGCTCACAAAGCCTGCTCTTCTGGGGAGGGTCAGTTCCCATTCCCCTCGCCTCCCAGACGGGGGACAATCAGTAGCTTGGAGTTGTCCTGACAAGAGGTGTCAAGGGACATCAGGACCACCCACAACCCAGAAATGGCATTCTCACAACTCAGATCTAATAGTGACTCATTAAAAGCAAAGCCAAACAAAAGCAGTCGTGAGAATAGGAGCCCCACTCCCTGCGCAGCCGTGCAGCACCGGCTGCTCCGTGCCTCTTTCGCCCATTTCTTATCGCATCCTCTGAAATACCCTGTGGGGCGGGTCGTTTTCCACGTTTTCAAAATGAGGACACCGAGGCACTGAGAGGGTAAGCCACAAATCCAAGGTGACATGACTGGTGAGTGGCAAAGCCACTCAAGGCTTGGGATCTCTCTGCCCTTACTCTCCATGGCCTGTGCACGGCGCTGCCTTGGGGGTCACCTGCGTCCCCCACATGTCCTGTCCTGGCCGCGAGTGCAGTCAGCACCCAGCAGGGGAGACCAGGACCAAGGAGGGGCTTATCTCAGGCCCTTATCCTGTGCAGAGTGGAGCTGCAAAGCTGTCTCCACCCAGATGGCTGCCAGGAAGCAGCATCACATGCAAATGAAGGCAGTTAATCCGGCCTGGAGCCTGCTTTGATTCCTGAGCCCCTCCCCCAAAGAGCCTTGCATTTGGGGGCCTTGAAGTGGGTGGGTAGGGGCTCCCGCCTGGCAGACAACTGCGGAGCTGGGTGGCCACCAGGCAATCTTGCCTTGCTGATCAGCTCACCCGCTGCACAGTGGGTTGTGGCAGAAGGAAGTGGTTTGGGGGTGGCGGGGAGTGGGGCTGGCCAAGGGGCGTCTGATAGGAATCCCCAGTCAGGGACCGCAGCAATGCAGACTATGGTGCTCATTCCAGGCTGTGAAGCAACCACCCACTAGGAGAACTGGCCCATCGACCCCTCCCCGACCCTGAGTCTCCTCCTTCTGCGTGAAAGGGCCCCATTTGGAACAGAAATGTCAGGGGCTCTGTAAGCATTCCATTCTAGCCTTGCTCTTTAAAAATATATTTTCCACTATCATGTAAACTAGAGTAAAAACAGATACTCTCCAACGTGTTCTCCACCAGTTTTCACCCAGGCGCAGCCCTGTCGTGACTTGGCGTTCTCCTGTGTGACTGAAGAATGTCCCACGGACACAAGGTGACCCTTTAAGGAACTGCTGCCCTTTGCAGCTACTCATTTACATGTAAGCTCCGGGGTTTTCTGGACACGAATGACCAGAGCTGGTTAGAGGCTCAGTCTCATCCAGACAAGTGTGACCGATGTCCCTTGCATTCTTTCACGTCACTGAGGGATGGCTTCCTTTATCTCACCAACTTACTTTAAAACAGGGCAACGCTGTGTATTGCGGGCATAGGAGTGGTCAAGTAGCACCTCCAGGAGGAAGAGGCTAAGGAGTCTGACTGCAAATGGGGAAGTTGTGTCTGCAGCCAAGGTGGGAATCGAGATTCAGGGGAGGGATCACTGGTGGAGACCGCTCACTGACACAGCCTTTGTTGGTCCTCTATTGGGATTATGGGTAAGATTGCCCGGAAAACAATTTACACTGCTCAGAATATTGGGGTAGGAGGAGTAGGGGAAGAAGACCACTGGATCGTTGGGTTAGACAGTCTGCCAAGGGAGGTGGGAATTCGGGGCCCATAGGGGCAAGACTCCTCCATCTGTCTGTCTGTCCAACTGACAGCCCACCCATGGGGAGGGATGACAGATAATTCTCCAGGATCTAGAGTGAGTCCCCAGGGTCTAGGGACATGTACTGAGGCAGTGTGAGTTCAGAGGACGTATTCGTAAATGTTAAAAGATAAAGCAAGCCCTGGCCAGGTAGCTCGGTCGGTTAGAGCGTCGTCCTGATACACCAAGGCTGTGGGTTTGGTCCCCTGTCAGGGCACGTACAAGGGTCAAGCAATGGATGCATAAATAAGTAGAACAAATTGATGTTCTCTCTCTCGCTCCCTTGCTCACTTCTCTATAAAAATCAATTTAAAAAAAGATGAAGCAAAATACAATACATAAGAAGAACCAGCACATTCAGGGCTATCACCCCCACTCACTTTTGGAGGTGCCCTGCCTACTCTGTCCACCTTTCCAACTGTGCCTGACTCTCTGGTACAGATGTGACCCTAAACTGCCGAGCTGCTAGGATGGGCACCCTGAGACCAGCACAGAGTCTCTTTGGGATGACTGGGGTCCTTCTGTCTTCTCTGGGAGCTTCAGAAAGGGACGGAGGGTGTTCAGGGGGCAGTGGGGGTGGGGGACTGGATGGGAAGGGACCCTAATCCTTGGCATTTCTCTGGTCACAGCTCAGATCTTGAAATGACCCTCCCCATGGAAACACCCTAAGCCTCTTCTGCTCACATGAAACTTGAAGGCAGTCACCTTAGCAAACTTTGGGTGGGAAGGGACCTCTGACCCCTGAGAGGCCAAGAAACACATCCAAGGACATCTTGATCCATTGAGAGAACCCGGACGGGGAAGCACATGCCGAACTCATGCCAAACACATCGCCTTACTCGGATGCAATCTGGGCCCAGGGGATGAGCCCTTCCGGCTCCTGGGGAAATGGGCCTGGGGTTTCTTGGCCTGCTGGGCAAAGCTGGGCACCTCACGCCTTCCCCTCTGGGGAGCCTGGGCACTTTGGGCTGAATTCTGCCCTTTGAGCAGCAGCCTCAGGCAGGACTGGCCTCCATGTGGGTGGCCCCCGGTGACAAAACTCTCTCCAAGTTCACTGCACGTTTCAGGGAACCAAACAGCCCCCTACACTGTTCCTTTGCCTCGTCCCTGCTATTCACCAAAATATTCTCCAGGTCGTGGTCAGAAGAACAAACCCGATCACTAGCTCTCTGGTGGCTTAAAACTCTTCAGTAGACAAAGCTGCAAGACATACAGCAGACTGTCAACTCCTTAACTCTCACCCCACCCTCAGTCCTGGGCATTGTCAGCCTGGGACCCCGGGGGAGCCACAACTGTCTGCCCAGAACCCCGACACAGTACTGCTGAGGACAGATCTTCTTAGAGGCAGGAATCTCTGATGTTATGTTCCCAAACGTCACTGAAGATTTTAGGGGCGCTCTAACTTGGAGTTGATTGACCTGACTCTTCCCACTGGCCCCTCCTCATCACCTGGTTGGACATTTCCTGGAACAACTGGAACTGGAGAATGGAGGTGGCCATCCTCAGGTCCCCATCCACTTAGATCAGTGGGACTACCCTGCATTCAGCTCTGCAAACCTGGGACCCCAGTTGGGGGATTCTGGCCCCTGGGAGCAGATTGCTGTCTTCTTTAGGGGGAGCTGGCTCCCCCAGGGCTGGAAAGTGAGCAGTTTTACTTGTTCAATCAAAATACTATATTCCCCGTGAGAGTCAGGGAAAGGTGGGTAGATTCTAAATACATGGACTGGGCTCCTCCCAGGGCAGTTTGGGACTAGACTTGGTCCCTCTAACCCTCTCACCATCATGTTCATGAGTCACCATTTCACAGTCTGGGAAATGGGATCCTTTGCCTGCCATGAGATTTTGACCATTTAGGAAGTCAATCCTTCCGTGTGGTGTGGGGCTGGTTCTGGGGAAGGATGGAAACCAGGAAGGGTAAGTGGAGCGAAAGGTGGCGAAGAGCTGACTGTGGTGGGTGAGATTGGGAGCGGCTGCTCTGGGAGGTGCTTGCTGGCAGCTGGGGTGTTGACAGTCCTGAGCTCCTTACCGGTCTCCTGCCCAGAACAGCCAGAGCCACACTCACCCCCCACCCCGCCCCCACCATTGATCTGACCTGACCTCCAGCACAGAACTCCACCTCCCAACCTGCGGAGCGGCAGGTGCTTCTTTGCAATGGAGACTGCTGGGCAGGGTGACACCAGGTGGTCACCACTTGCTGAACTTCTCTGGGAGCCATGCAAGGGAACCTGCTCCAGTCTGAAGGGGGAGACAGGGTCCCTGCTCCTGGACATCGCCGGTCTGACTGGGAGCAATGAGCCCTGGCTCTGGAGGGGGGGTCCCAGTGTGACAGGAAGATTGAGCTCTTGCCTCAGAGGACTCTCTGTCTAAGGAGGAAAAGCAGCCCTTGTCCCGGGAAGCCCCTGGTCTAAAGGGTGAGTTCCAGTTTCTGCCCTTAGGGACAGAATTCCCAGTCTGATAGGAGAGACACAGTTCTGGCCTGGGAAGTTCCTGGAACGTTGGGAAAATATACGCTTCGCTGGATGGAGCTGCTAACCTACAGGCAAAGACACAGCTGTGGCCCTCCAGGTGTCCATGCTGACCTGGCAGAGGCCACAGGTCTAATGAAGGACTGAGGCACCATCATAACTCCTACTGATTCCAACACACAGACACCAGCCCAAAGCCATGAAGCTGAGCCATGGGGGAGCCCCACCGAGCCAAGTAGAAAGAGCTGTGTGTCCCTGGGCAAGTCGTCAACCTCTCTGAGCCCCAGTGTCCCCTCCTGTAAAATGCCAGTGGGTATGAGGATGAGGGAGGGAAAGGTAAATGACGTGTTACCCAGTAAGGACAAAAGAGGCAGCAACTGTGGTTATTACCGGGAGGGAAAAGAGCAGGAGGGGGTGCATTTGTGCCTGCGTGTGCAGGGCAGGCACAGGTGGCCTCATCTTCCGTCTGTGGTGGGGTGATGGATGGCTTCCATAGGGCAGGCCAGGCCAGGCCAGGGCCAGCCTGGAAGGGGCCATTGTCTTGGCAAATGAGGTTTGGCTTCCTTGCAGGAGCAGCCCCATCTGCTTTTATTGTTTCCAACAGCAGCCTCGGGAATTCCTACCCGCCCCCAGAAGGCCACCGAAAGCCTGTGCAGGGATGTTGGGGGAGGGGTGCTCCTCTGCCAGTATCCCACCCCCACCTCCTGGTTACAGGTGCTCCTCTCCTTCTCTGCTCCTAGGCAACCCTCCCGCTCCCTGCTTCCCAAACTTCATTATCGCAGTGCCCAGATCATTCACCACCACTTGCTGTTTGGTCAGACCCATTACTTTAATCATCAAGCGACAAAAATGCCTGCTGCCGGCTCTGGCAGAGCCAGCATGGACTAGAAAGACACCTGGAGTCGGGCAAGTCTGGGCATGAGTCCTGGCTCCCCGAACTTAATGGCTGTGTGACCCTGGGCAAGTCCATTAACCTCTCTGGGCTTCAGTCCCACATCCGAAAGATGAGTGTGTTATTGGGTATCATGCATTGGGCATTTACTAAGCTAGCCCTAGAGCTTCATATGCATGATCTAATTGAGCCCTCTGAAGTGGACAATATTTTTCACATAATAATGGCTCACCAGCGGGACAAAGATTTGGGAGATTTGCCCAAGGTTACACAGTAGGGCAAGTTGTACAGCTGGGATTTGAACCCATGGCCATTTGACTCCAAAGGCAAGGTCTTGACCGCTCATGCTACAGTCAATGACTGATACCGGTGCAGACACCATGACTGTCAGGTGTGACACCAGATCTGGAGGCACAGAAAAGACCCCTAAAAATCTGTGGGTTCTACTACGAGTTCATCCCAGCTGCTCTAGATCAGGCAGGGGCTTCATCACTCATAACCTCACATCCCTCCAGGGGTGGGTATAGGTGATCAATGCCAGGCCATGGTGTTGCAGTGTGGGGGCTGCCGAAGCTGGGACCTGGGGGCAGTGGGGACAGGGCCTCTTGTGGTAAGTCTTTGGACACCTCTCATGTCCACTAGAGAAGAAAGGCTGGGGTAGGACAAGCAGAGGGCCTGGAGCAGCAAGAGAGGCAGGTCTCAACTGTAAGGGTCAGAACAGGGATGCTCGCACGACGCCCCGCTCAGGAACATGCCCAGAACCCCTCTCTGCTTCTGCTCTCCCGGGCTGGGGCATCAGGGAGGCGGGGATGCAGATCCCAGCCCTGCCTCAGTCCTGGCTGAGACAAGTGCGGGGGCTCCCTCTGGGTCACAGAGCTGCTTAAGGAAATCAGCTGGGAAAACTAACCCTGTGGGCTTTGGCCACTTCCCTGGCCAGTCTGTTTCCTCGGCTCTAATCAGGTACAGACACCCTCCTCACCTTCCGGAGGGATGCACGGGGCTTTTCCAGGCAGCTTGTTCCCTCTCCGACCTCCCCAACCACGGTCCTTGACTGCAGGACTGACTCTGCCCCTGGCCTGGCCAGCAGAACCCAATGGCACCAAGGGGTTACCTGTGGCGTGCAATTTTCAGTTCATTCATTCAGTTCGTCTCCTTGACCAAGGATCCCATTCAAGAGAACAGGTGTGTGCAGAGCACCTACCATCAGTCAGGGACTAGGACCACAGGTGGAGCGGGAGCCAGCCCCGCCCAGGGAAGTGAGGACCATGAGAGACGAGGCAAAGGGTAGTGGGAGGGCTTCCCACAGGAGGGGCATCTGACCTCCGCCTGCAAGGATGGGCAGCCTTTGACTGAACACACAGAGCAGGGAAGACATTTCAAACTGAGGGAAGAGCCCCAGCCAAAGCTAAGAGGAAGTCAGGGCATGGAGATGATTCGCCCTTCATCGTGGCTGAAGCCCCAGGTGTGGATGGGGTGTGCTGGAGGCAGGCAGTTAATTAAGTGACATTAGGAAGCCTCGGAATTTAGATTGAATGGTGAGGAAGGCAGCAGAGAAGGTGCCATCATTTTCACCTGGGGGGGAGGGTGATGGGCAAGGAGGCTATGAGGGAGGTTCTTAGTGGTCGCCGGGGCTGCTGAGCTGGCTTTCCCTAGGACAGCTGTGGCCTGGGAAGGCAGGGGACAGCGATGGAGAAAGGCTCTGGGTTGCCAGAATTGGCCTGTCTGCCAGGCAGATCATGAGCTGCAGGCTGAACGGGGTACACATGTGTCCCCACTCCCATCCTTGCCTCTCTAAAGGGAAAAGCTCCAGGTGTCAGCCCTGGCTGTGGCTGCCAACAAGAACTCAGCTAGGAGGGCCCAGGCAGAACTTGCCACCTGGGAGGTGTCCCTTCTCCAAAGTTGTTCTCATTAGGCCACTTAGCCCACATCTGGGTGGACACGTCGGGTGGGGTGCCACCTGTTGGGGTGACATAGATGATGATCAGAGGGTTTGGGTGACTACACGGCAGGTCCAAGGTCCAGCAAGATGATCCCCCCGAGGAAAGCAAACGGCTTGTGAGCTAGTGACGTGGGAAAAAGCGAGCAGTGCAAGGCAGGGGTTCAGAATTGGGGATGGGTCGTCTGGATGCCTCATGATAAACGACCCACCCTTGGCAACACCAGCAGCCATGCTGATCTCATTTGGAAGCACAGACCCTTTTCACCCTGATTTTTAAACTCTAGTTTTAGGACAAACAGGGGAAGAGGGACAGAAAGAGAGAATAGGGTAAGAATGTAAATGCCTGTATGGGTGGGTGAGGCGACAGTGGTGCGGGAGGGGGCGCACTCCGGTTTCTCCGCAGTGTGTCTAACCTTGAATTTCTGATCCACTTCCCCCTCTCTGTGGAGGCCCAACCCCCACCCCACCCAGGGGCTGTAGACGCCTTCACTGCCTCCGCTGCGTACTGCGCTGGTGTCCAGCATGCTTTTTTCCCCCTCCCGCTGATTCCACACACACCCCTATGTAGGTGCTATTATTATCCCCGTTTTGTGAAGGGGACACTGAGGCTCAGAGAAGTGCGTTCCTTTGTCCAAGTCACTCCCAGAACATGTCTGCCTGACCCCAGAGGGATGGTACCAAACCAAGACCTAGGCACTCTCTTGTGTGCCACGAGGCTTGGAGGTGGGCAGCATGGATGAGTGCGCTGGGCTGCAGAGACCAGACAGAGGCAAGGCTGGGGGAGCACCCAGAGGAGGAAGGGAAGAGGACTTGGCGGGAAACCCAAGAGCCCTCTCGTCTCAAACCTTGGTGCCTGCAGGAGGCTGAGACCCCAGCCCGCAGTTGGAGGGAAGACGGCAACAGGGACAGAGAGGGGCTGCGCCGGGGCCGGAGGAGGGAGCTTAACGCCGTCGGGGTTGCTAGGGCGCGGTACTGGCCCTAATCGGGGAGCGCGGGACCAAACGTGATGCTCGCGAGGGGCGCACCCAGAGTCCCCTCTCCCTGCAACACACCTCAGCCTCCTGGGCATCCTCAAAAGGGGCAGGAGGGCATACCTGCCAGCTCCGTCGGGGCTCAGGGGAGTCTTCGAAGCTTCTTCGAACGGTAGTGGACTGGGGTCCCGGGCCTGAGAGACCACCCGGCGAATCAGAGACAAAGAGAAACCGGGTCCCGGAAGGAGAAGGCTAGTGCCAAGGAGGAGAGTGGGCGACACCCGCGACCAGGAGAGGGCGGCGAGGGCGCGCGCGAGGCAGAGTGTCAAAACGTGGAAAAGTGAGTGTCCGGCTGAAGGTAGGTGGTTGAGGGACCCGGAGCAGAGCCAGGAGCGGAGGGGAGACGCGGCAGGGAGCGGAGGCGGCAGACGGACGGACCCACGCGTCGGACGGCAGGGAGGGCAGGGAAGAAAGCAGCATCCTCACCTCTAGCCTAAATCCTACGCGCACTCCGCCCCTGAGTGCTCCAGGTAGCCCACCTTTGTCCAGGCGCGCAGCCAGGTGAGGCGGGAGGGCGGGGCCAGGGGCGGGCCAAGGCCATGCCTTACCTGTCTGGCCGGCGGGGCGGGGGCCGAGAGCCTGCGGGAGCCGAACGCAGCCGACAAACGAGCGGCTGAGCGGGAACCGCGCGGAGAGGTGCGCGGGCGTCAAGAGGATGTGCCCCGGCTGCGCGGGTCTGGAGGGGAGGGGGCGGAGGCGGTGGAGAGTGAAGGGGGCGGGAGCAACGGGAGGGGGCGGAGGAGGGACGGTGGGGAGTGGGCTCGGAGGCCCCCTGCGGAGGGGCAGCCCCGGGCCAGGCCAGCCCCGCGCGCTCCCGGCCGGCGCGCCCTCGCCAGCTGCCCTCGGCGTTCCCGGCCGGCTCCCCAGAGGCCTAGCCGCCACCGCCGCCGCCGCGAGGGCGCGGGGCAGACAAAGGAGGCAGACAAAGGCGGGCGCAGCCGGGCGGCCGTGCGGGCACCGGGCGAGGCGGGCCCACTCCTCCCGGTGCGTAAGAGCCGCCTCGGCGCGGCCCGAGGCGCGTGGGACGGGCGGGGCGCGGGAGGCGGTGGCGCATTTGGAGTGGCTCCGCCAGGAGCGGGCGACAAAGGGCCACGG
The DNA here is from genome assembly GCA_007922815.1 of Macrotus californicus. Classification (NCBI taxonomy): domain Eukaryota; kingdom Metazoa; phylum Chordata; class Mammalia; order Chiroptera; family Phyllostomidae; genus Macrotus; species Macrotus californicus. The sequence goes on from VMDR010000232.1 coordinate 204,458, forward strand.
CAGGGGGTCCCTGGCGGACCCCAACAATGAATCGGAGCTGCAGCGTCTGGCCCTGTAGGGGCTGGCGGGTCCCCAAAAGGATTATTCCGCCTAGGCTGTCAAATAGGACGGAAGAAATGCCCGGTGCGAGGGAGGCGGGACCCAGCGCCGCTGAGCCTTTGTAGCATCTGAAAGTATATGAAGTGGGGGGGTTGGGGGGGCGGGGCGGGTTCAATGAGAGCTCGCTCTTGCATGTAGGGGTATGGGGTCTTCAAAGCGCTACCTGGTGAGACTCCTGGGCGCTGACGGCCGCACTAATGCGCCCCCCCCCCCCCCCCCCCGTCGGCCGCTCGCCACGCCCAGTCCTAAGTCCGATGCTCCCAGCCTGGCCCTGACGGGACAAAGCAAGTGGCCGGGGACTGGCTCATCCATCACCGCGCAGGGCGCCGTGTCTTCCCGACTCTGGGAGTCCGGGAATGCTGCGTTATGGGTCCCGCTGCCCCCATAACTCACAGTGGGGTCATCGGGGCCACGGGCGCTGAAAAGATCAAAGAGTGGTGGGGTGGGACCGGCGCGTGGGAAGTCGCAGTCTTTCCATTTCGACTGTTTTGTGTTTTTTTTTTTCCCTTTCTCCAGAATATGGCAAATTATGGCTCAGATGTTTAAGAGCTCTGCTTTGTAGTCAGGCTGAATGCTTGGGTTCCTCTCCTGATGCCATTCCCCGCGTCTTTGGGCTAGTCTCGTAAGCTCTCTGAACTCATTATTATCCCTAACTCTCAGGGTTCAGGGGTTAAGGGCGATAACCTGTGTTAGGAGATAATGTTTGTAAGGTCCTGGATCCATAGGAAGTGCTCTAGAAAGACCAACTGCTATTGTCACTGTGATGTTATCAACTTGATGGGCTTCAGGGTGGACTGGCGAAGGGCTAGGCTGCTTATTCACTGGAAGGTTTAGATCCCTTATCCCATAAGTACCTATTGAGCACCTACTATGCGCCAGCTCTGTTCTGGGCACGGAGGCTACAGTCAGGAACAACATCGGCCCAACTCCCTGCTCTCTTGGAGCTTACGTTCTAGTGAAGGAGACAGTGAACAAATATCTATGTAATATGCCACGTGGTGATTAGTGCTACGAAAAAAACAAAGCCCAGTAGGAGAGAAAACATTGAAGGGCAAGAGTTGTTTTACATAAGGTTCTCAGAAAAGGCCTCTTTGGTGAGGCAGTTTCTTTAGCAAAGAAAATGAGGTAATGAAATGACTAAGAACAACGTAAAATTTTTTTAAAGGAAAGAAAGCGAAGAAAATGAGATGATGAGCCAGGTGGCTGAGGGAAGAGAGATGCAGGCGGAAGGGGCACGCAGAGGCCCGGAGGCAGGAGCTTGGTGTCTGGGGAAGACCAGCGAGGCTGGAACGGAGAGCCATGAGTTTGGAGAGGGGGCGGAGCAGCAAAGGCCACAGTGAGGACTTGATTTGGGCTTTCAGTCGGACTGAGATGGGAGCCTTGGGAGGGTTCTGAGCCCCGCAGAGATGTGACCTGACTCGGGTTTTAACAGTGACTCACTGTTTCCAAAAGCTGAGCACATACCACGGTGGGACAGGCACAAGAGCGGGGAGATCAGTTAGGAACTGTGGCAGAGAGGAGGGGATGGTGACTTGGGCCTGGGAGGGGGGCAGTGGTCATGATTCTGCGTTCCAAGGATGAAGCTGTAGTCAGACGTTCACTGAACCAGAAGCAAAGTACTAGGGACTCTGGTTCAAATGCTGCCGCTCTGCCTGCTCACCGGCAGGCAGTCTTTGGCCGTGCCCACACTCTCTGTCTCTGGGTTGTCCCAGAGCGAAGCAGTGGGGAAAGGTGGGCATTAGGGGAAGCCTGGATGCCTCTCCCATCCAGGGTACGGTGACTCTGGGCCTCAGTTTCCCCATCTGTAAAGTGTGGTAGTTGAATGGCCAAAGTGGGAATGACAAAATGTGGTATATTCACACAATGGGCTACTGTTTGGCCATAAAAAGAAAGTACCAAGTGCACCTCACATCTGGGTGAATCTTGAAAACATTATGCTGAGACCTGAAAGCCACATGTAAAAGACCACATATTATATGATTGGGTTTATATGAAATGTTCGGAATAGGCAGGTCCATAGAGACAGAAAAGAGACCGGTGATCGCCAGGGCTGGGGGAAGGGAGACTGGGGAGTGACCGCTAATGTGTGTGGAGTTTTTCTTCCTGGAGTGATGACCACGCCCTGGAGTTAGACCGTGCTGGTTGGCGCACAACTTTGGGCCTATCCTCGAAACCACTGACGTGCACACTTTAAAAGGGTAAACTTTATACTTTGTGAATTGCGTCTTAACAAAAAGTTGAGCTGGATCAAGGGGTTTTACCCTGTGGTCCAGGATGACTTCGGAGGGCCTGGACACTCCTAAAACTGTGGGAGACATTTAGGGTCTCTGTGTATTTGGGCAGAAGTTCAAAGTTTAAGAAGAGATTAAGTTCGGCCCTGGCTGAAGTGTGGGGAGCGCTCAGTGTCGCTGGCCTTTGGCTTGGGTTGGAGGTCAGCAGTGGACCCCAGGGTCTGGGACAGCTGTGCAGGCCAGGCCTCACACCAGAAGGCCAGACGAGGGAGGAGTGGAACCGTCTGCCGGCTGCAGCCCCTTGTTAGGCATCTTGGGCCGTGAAGATGCGTGTCCTCCATTAGGGCACCCTGGGGGCTGCCTACTGTCTGGGGAAATGAAAACGGGGTGGGAGGGCACACAGCTAAGGATGTTTTAAGGATGGGTGGGGTTTTGAAAAGTATGCTGCCTGGTCCAGAGCGTTTGCTCTAGGGGCTTAGACAGCCTGTGCCAATTTTAATATCATTGTCATAACATTGTCATTCATTGAACATTTATGTGCTAGGCACTGTTAACCTCAAATTTTTACAAGCATTATTTCATTTAGTCCCACTCAACTCGATGGAGTTTGTACCACTATCCCAGTTTACATATGAGAAAACTGAGGTTCTGAGAGCGAAGGGCCAAACAGCTGGTGCAGTGGCAGCGGTGGGTGACAAACAGCAGGCTGGGTACATGAGCAGCCTGGTGGGTATGGGGGCGCAGCAGTGAGCACGTCGCATCCCGTGCTTCTTTTCGAAAGCAGCTCTTCTCTGCACACCATGCTGAGCCGCTGCAATCAGAGGTCTTTGCTCCTCATCCAGACTGTTAGGGTTTGAGTCAGGCAAGTGGCTATGAGCCACTGTCTGCCACTGTTTCGCTCCTCTGTCCTTGCATTCACTCATTTAACACACACTCATTGAGAGCCTGGATCTGGCCAGGCCCCGGGTGAGGTGCTGAACTAAAAGAGTGAAGGAGGCTGGGTCTCTGCTTAGAGGTTGTTCCAGCTGGCTGGGTTCCTGAGCATTGGGGTATCCGTGGGATTGTCACCAGGCTATCTGTGGCTGACTCTGTGACTCTCCCACCTCTCTGTGTTTGGTGTCCTAGGAACCTCCAGCAGGGGTAGGATCCGTGATTCAGCCTATGATCAGCCTGGTGGGTGTGTGTGTGTGGGGGGGGAGCTTTGAAAGCATCTTGGGGTCCGGACTCTGTTGTCTGCTGTCCTCCCCAGTTCACTCACTGTGTGCTTGCCCGGTGCACCCCAGGAGCCCTCGTTGGTCCACGCAGGCCTTCGTCTTTGCAAGGCCTTTCTCTGCAAGATGTTGTTGCATCTTGCCTTCTCTTTAGTTTCAATGTAAATGTCCCTAGGGAATGAGTTTGTCTCTGTTCCCATTCCAGACCCTTGGGGACCTGCTCCAGTTGACAAATAAGCTCTTCCTCTTCCTAAACATCCATCCTTCCCTCTCAGACACCCTCCTACATAGTGTCGTTATGGTGAAAAATATGCAAATAACTTTGAAAAACAGAAACAGTCTCCCAGCAAATGGGTATTCAAAAATGTAATAAATTAACCCCATAATGTCATCTGGGTCCCTCGACCATCCATCATGCTGACGTGATTAAGATATGAAAAGCCAGATGCTGCAGAGCCCTGTGGATGGAAATGACAGATGAGTTTTCATAGTGCTCCCCTGCAGCCCCTGCCCTGTCCCTGGCTTCATGGCCCCCGTGGAACCCAAGGCCACCAGAGGGTCAGGGGACATCCGTCCAGCCTCCTCATTTCAGGAATGAGAAGATGCCTGTTTGGGGTTAGGGGTCAGATCAGTTTGAATCCCTCATCTGTCTCCCGCCTGCTTTCCTCTGTGTATGGCTCACTCTGAACACAAAGGCCCACGCCCAGGCACTTTTATCTATGGGTTTTGACAAGGTGGGTACCCCAGTGTCAAACAAGGGCTATTGGGACCTCAGTTTCCCAGTTGGGGAAACGTTAAGTGTTGGGTTGTATGTCCTCCAAGGTTTCTCTGGAGTTCTTTAGCTGTGTGTCAGGAAACCTTTGGGTGGCTTGCACTGCATCTTCTTAGGGTGGAGGGCTAGGGCTGTGGGCTCATGGAAGGGGGCCCTGGCACAAGCCCCATGCAGCTCACACTGTGCCCCGGAGGCCGCCCTGCAGGAGTACCTGGGCTCTGAGCTTCTCTTCTCCAGGCCCCAGTCCTAAGGGACCCTCTACAAGGAATTGCCTCCCTAAGACTGTCACATCCTGTCACCAGCGGAAAAAGCTACTTGAGTAGCCTCCAGAAAGAGGCGAAGGAGGACCCTCATTTCCCTAGTGGCCAAAGCATCATAATGATTAAACCTCAAGGAGCCAGGGGACACCTTCTACAAGACAGGGAGCTGCGTGGCTGGCTCTGTGTGAAAGTGGTCCTCTCACGCATGGCATGATGGGGGCAGGATCTCCATGTCTCAAGAAGAGTTGCTGTGCCCCACATGCGTTGCTAGGTGCATCAAGTCTTGAAATTAATCATCCACCCCTTTGGGTTAAGTGCTGCAATTTTATGAAATGCAGACTTTCCTTGGGAACAGCCCAAACCAGTTGTGGTGATTCCCATACTTTCTTGGGCAACAGGTCCCCTGGGGAGCTGTTAAAGGGCCAATACCATGCTGTGCACTCTGCCTGAACTGGTAGGTCTGGGACGCCAGGGTTTCCAGTATTTAATGGGCTCCCCAGGGATTCTGATGCAGATTTCCAAGGACTCCTTTTGAGAACTGCTCTGCTGGCATTCCTGGCTTAATGGGCCAAGCTACACATTCTCCCCTCTGCCCCCACCTCATCGGAAGTGTGTAAATGAAGATTTGAAGGCTTCTGGGGTAAAGGGTCTCCCACGTTCTTGGCTAGATCTGTGCCCCCACAGATGGGTGTGACTTCTGACAAGCTCTCAGAGGTCAGAGACAAGGTCCCTGGGCTTCTGGTTCTGACTTGTTTTCCCGTAACTCCACAGCCATTTCTCTGATCTTAAATTGTCCATCTGTAAAATAAGGGGGCTGAAAGTAAGCTGAAGTCTGAATAGAAGTCAGAACTGGGTTTGAATTCCAAACGTGTGATTTCGGCAAATTTGAGAACATCTCTGTGCCTGTTTTAGCATCTGTAAGGTGGGGCTGTATAATGGGTGTTTAGCTCCTAGGGTTAATGAGGGAGTTAAAGAAATCAGTGCTTGACATATAATAAGTGCTCAATCCACGTTAGTAATTCTTTTAATATTAATACCCTTCAGGAGTCCATGGGGGCGGGGAGGGGATGACTCTAGAGCGGTAAAGTGCAGTGGTGGACCACAGCTCTACGCGCCCCTCCCCCAGTTGTGTGACACTTTTGCTCCACCCCTCGTTGGCTCATTTGTAAAATGGGGACAACGAGAGTAACTCACGTAGAATTGTTTTGAGGATTTAGTGACACAATCCATGTACACACAGTTAGTGCAGCGTCTGGCACACGGATGAATCTTCATAAAGGCCATTGTTTTGATGCGTGAGTCCGGGAGGTTTTATCTTCTTGGGAGGTAAAGCCAGGCTGTGCAGGTTCCGGGTGGGGGTGGCGGTATCCCAGGTGCACCATCGTCCTCCCCCCTCTCCCCGCCCCGGAGCCGGCGGATTCGCTTTCGGTTGGGCAGCTGAGCCCGCGAGCCGTGATTCCGGAACTAGTAGTAGAAGTCGCTGTCCATAGTTCCCAGCTGTGACCTCCATCTGGTTCGCACCAGCAGCACGTACCCACCTCCTTACCGCGCCTCCTAAAGTGAGAGAAATGTCCTGGGGAAGAAGATTCGCAGCGATCTGACGTGCAGGCCAAGGTTGTCTTTTGTGGCGCCCACTCAAAATTGAAACCAGGCGGGCTGGCGCAGCATTGTCCCATTCGGGCCCTGGGTCTCTCCAGCCTGGAGGCCGGCCCCGCCCCTTGGCTCCGCCTCTTCCGCCCCCTGCTTCGGTCCCGGCGTGGGGGGGGTTGTAGGCGTGGCCCGAAGCGCGCTCTAAGACCGCCGCGGCGCCACGGACGTCACGAAGCGGCGCCTGGGCCGCGCGGATTGAGCTGGAGGTGCAAGTGGTTGAGTCCGTGGCTCCCCGCGCGGGGGCTGGACCTCGAGCTGGCAACCGAGGCCAGAGCTGGTACCAGGGGAGGGGAGAGGGGCGGGATTCCCTTCGGGGAGGGGTCCGGCCCTGGAGAGGGTGGAGCCTTACTCCAGGCTAGTTTCTCTTACCGCGTGTCCAGCTTCCCGCTCCCCGCCCTAAGCATCCTGCGGTTACCTCTGCGGACCTTTTCGCCCGCACAGCTCTGGCCTTTCCTACCACCCGCCACGAGACATTTGGTGAAGTGGCAGTGAAAGCAGGCTGATCGAGGGGCAGCTGGTGCCCCGAGCTGTGACGCCAGTGTGGGGGGGTCGTTCCCAGCTACCTTGATTCAGTGTTCTGGGGAGTCCTGCCCTATTCCCCCCAGGCGGAGGGGAGGGGCTGTTGAGGCGGGCGGGCCCTGTGGCTGGCTGGACTTTTGGAACTAGTCCTCACTCCTGTCCCTTCCCAAGGAGGCGGGAAGGATGACTACGCTCACGCGACAGGACCTCAACTTTGGCCAAGGTAGGGATGCTGGACCTGCCTACCTGGGGGCAAGGGAGGGCCTGGGCTGGCGGGCTTCCCAAAGCACACCGGGTTCTGCCCCCTCGCAGTGGTGGCCGACGTGCTGTGCGAGTTCCTGGAGGTGGCCGTGCACCTAATCCTCTACGTGCGCGAGGTCTACCCGGTGGGCATTTTCCAGAAGCGGAAGAAGTACAACGTGCCTGTCCAGGTGAGTCCCCACGGCCAGGTTGGAGCCACTGGGTCATACCCTAATCACAGAGTGGGTAGAGAGTGGATTTTAAAACTTTGTTTCACCCTCAGGCCCAGTCCCCTTTCTGCAGCGGCGAGGGCGGCAGGGAGGTCTTGCCTCCCAGGTCCTTGCAGCTACTGGTAGCCACTCCCACCCCTCACGGCAGTGGTTCAGTTCCTTCCATCCCCTTGGAACTGGGAGTTCCCCTCCAGGAAGTTAGGGACCAGGCCTTCAGATTAGAGTTGCCTTGGGGCATGATTATATTTTAAGAATCCTTGAAGCAACTGGTCAATGGTTGGTTTGGGGACTGGATTCCTGTAAACCTCAGGCACCTTCTTCCTGTCCTCATTTACCCTAATTGCAGGTTAACACACAGAAGCTACTCTAGTCCCAGTCTCTAGAAGTGCCTGCCCCTCGGGAGGCACTCAGTAAACATTAGAATAAATGAGTGAAGGCTGGAAGGTGGTGGAAGCTTAAAGAGTATACAGGGAAAAGGCAAAGAGAACAGCATTTACTGAGTACCCACTAGATACGTATCTTCTCACTTTTTCTTTGAGATCTTCACGGATAAAGTTTATTAAAGCTCAGAGAAGTAATTTGACTGAGGCCACACAGCTCCTTAGTTCCAGATTCTTAACTTTAGAAAACTGATGACATTTCTGGATCCCTTCTCTGGAAAAATGCCCGTATGTCCAAATACATACAATTTAGGGTTTTCTCAGACTCTGGAGGAGCCAAAGGACCCTACATTAGGAAACTCTAATGCTATGTTAAGTGCTAATGTTGAGACTGAATTCTTATCTTCTAACTTATCCCCCTCTGTGGATAACCCAAGAGTTCTTAGCCCCATGATAGGAAGTTGGTCTCCTGGGTAGGAAGCTCCAGGGAACTACTGGGCCTCTCTCCAAAGGCAGACAGGGCCTGGGCTCCTGGAGGGGATGGTGGGTGTCCCCCACTGGTGCTGCGGGCCTCACCAGCGTCACGGCATCGTGTACAGATGTCCTGCCACCCGGAGCTGAACCAGTATATCCAGGACACGCTGCACTGTGTCAAGCCGCTCCTGGAGAAGGTGAGGCCACTGGCCCCCCAACCCACCTCATCCCTGATGGGATGGGATGATGCTGGGCCCAGGAGCTCTGGCTTGTGGATGGTTCTATGAGTGGGGCCTCCCTGGGAGGGTTCTGGGTTCTCAAGTCTGTTTCTTACCCCAACCCTAAGTTCTGCCTGGGCTTGGCCCCTCAGGATTTCCTCCTATCTTATCCTGTTCTCTGAGATGTCCTAGGACCCCTAAGGGTTCCAACAGTCTCTCCCCTCAGCCTGTACCACTCATGTCTGGGAGTGCCTACTTGAACTTCTCAGACGTTTCTCTGGGCTCTTGGGGACCCTTGGCCTAGAGGCTGACCAGGGCTGTGAGGGCGCCCTTTCCATTCCTTCCTTGGGCAGAGCGGGGGTGGTGGGTAGGGCACCCACTTCTGGAGTAGGGGATTCCTGTCCTTGCAGAATGATGTGGAGAAAGTGGTGGTGGTAATTTTGGACAAAGAGCACCGCCCAGTGGAGAAGTTCGTCTTTGAAATCACCCAGCCTCCACTGCTGTCCATCAGGTGAGTGGCCACCCCGCCGTCCCTCTGCTAATGGTGTGAGGTCCCTAGGAATGCCCCTCCTTCACCCCTTTAAGGCAGTTCCTAGTACCTTGGAGAAAGGCAAGACGTGCCAACCTAACGGGCAGGCCTCCAAGGTCTCGGGACATCACACAGGTTACACGGAGGTCCTCCTGTGTCATACCTGGAAAACCACAGCGCTGGTGAGTGGTTAGTCCTAGCCTCATCTTACGTAGATGGAGAAACAGGTCTAGAGATGTGACATGAACTACTCAGGGTCTCCCACATGGTGGCAGAGCCAGGCCACGACCCAGTGTCCTAACTTCCTAGCCAAGTGTCTAGTTTCTAGCCAATTAGAAGTTGACCTTGGGCAGGACTGTTGGCTGGTCAGCTGCTGGCTTCCTGTGGTGAAATCAGGACAATAAAATCTGTCCCTGTCCTAGTACGGCCTTGGGCAAGCCCTTTCCCTTGAGGCTTGGGGTCCTGGTTCCCAGACTGGGGGGTGGGGGGCTATCTGCTTATAGGCATCACCTATAGGGAATCCCTTCCTCCCTTTTTCCCATCCTGACATAGTATGGGATGGGGCTCTGTACTGGTTTTGAGCTTCCCAGATGATAGGTAGCCGGGCTTTTAGAAGCCAAAACTCTCAAAAGGACTAGTGGGACCTTGGACCCCCTGGTTTGCTTCCCTGGTTGACTGCTTGCTGGGGGGAGCGGGGCACCCGTGTGATGATGGCCTTCCTCTTCTCTCCTTTCCAGCTCAGACTCCCTGCTGTCTCACGTGGAGCAGCTGCTCCGGGCCTTCATCCTGAAGATCAGCGTGTGTGATGCTGTCCTGGACCACAACCCCCCAGGTGGGCTCCCCTCCTACTGCCTTTTCCCTGGCTGTTTCCATGGCTACCTTGGGTTGGTCTGTGTTCTCAAGTCCCTGTTTCACTGCACTGAGCCTTATCCCTTCCTGCTGTTTAGAACTCCTTTGAAAGTCCACTTCCTCCAGGAAGCTTCCTTGGTTGACTCCACCCTGGCTTCAATCTGTCTGCTGACTGTGCCTTAACATTTCGTTTACACTCTGATCTGTGGGGCTGCTGAGCTACCTAGGGAGGGGGGAAGAGTCTAAGCCGAGTGGCAGGCACGGTGTGGCCTGGGCGTGACCAAACACTTGCCTCTTCAGGCTGTACTTTCACAGTCTTGGTACACACGAGGGAAGCCGCCACTCGCAACATGGAGAAGATCCAGGTCATCAAGGTGAGATGACACTGGTCTGGGCCAGCGGGCAGGGGGACAGCTGGGAGGCTCTGATAAGCAGATGCCACACTTCCAAGTGGGCAGGGGTGCTGCCCGTGGCCACCACATTTATCACATACATGGCTCGTGACAGTGCCTGGCACCCAGTAGGCTCCTTCTGTGTGTTAACTGCACGGCCACAGGCCTGCCATTGTCAGCACTGAGGAACGGGTGGGGCCGGATGCTGGGGCTGCTGGGTTGGTGGGGGTTCTCCAGGGAGGGCGGGGTCTGGGAATTGCAGAATTGGTGCTTAGGGCTTACTAAGTTACTTGGGTTCCCAGCCCAGTTCTGACCTACAGACTTGGCCTGTCCTGTGGAAGAGCCTGGGAACCTACCCTTCCCTGGTGATTCTGATGCTCCCCAAAGTCTGAAGACCCCAGCGCTGGAGGGGGAGGAGGGGAACAAAGGGAGGGCAGTCCAGGGTCCAGCACCCATCTACCCCCTCCCCTTGACTCCCTCCCTAGGACTTCCCCTGGATCCTGGCAGATGAGCAGGATGTCCACATGCATGACCCCCGGCTGATACCCCTAAAAACTATGACGTCGGACATTTTAAAGGTGAGCTGTGTGGGGACTGGGTATGATTTAGGGTGTGCTGAGGCCTTGTGGACAAGGCCTGGGGGACAGTTCCAGGGAGTGCTTGTGTAAGGCTCCTCCCATCTCCCCTTTCCCTTCACTTCTGGCTGTGGCCATGCAACCCGACCCTTGGCAGAGAGCTGCCTGCCAGGGGCTTGTGGGCCACACACGTGCCCTGATGGGGCTGTCCACCTGATGTGGCTGTTTGTTCCTGTCCATTAGATGCAGCTCTACGTGGAAGAACGAGCTCATAAAAGCAGCTGAGGGTGTGTCTGCCCCCTGAAGATGCCACAGCTGTCGGACTTTGGGGGCCCTCAGCCTCAGGCAGCGCTGCAGGGCCCCCCTGATTCCAAGTGCTCTTATTGCCTCTATGTATGGACTGCCCGCCCTCCAGCGCGGGGCTGCTCAGGGCTGGCTGTCTTCATGGAGGAACTCCCCCCAGGAAGGCAGGAAGGGCGTGGGACCTGCAGTCCTCGGCCTCCTGGGGTTTAGCCGGCCAACACTGTCTCAAATACTGTGCTGCCAGTCGTTTCAATAAAGGGCCCCAAGGGCCGACCTGGGCTCTCACTGCCTGTAGTGGGAGGGACAGATGCAGCCAAACTCACCTGGGGCAAGGGCTGCTTCTCTACCAAAGTGCCAGGACCCCAATGCCCACACTCCTAGACCCAACCCAGGCTGGTTTTACTGAAAACATTTATTAAGACAAAATAGCAGAGCTACACTTAACAGTAAGATGCAACAGGAAGTTACCACAATATAGTGAGTTTGCCCAAGGTTAGAACTGTGGCAGGTCACTGGGCTGGCAGGGACAGGTGGTGGATAAATAGCTGTCAAATGCCACAGTGTCAGGAGGGTCTGTAGAAGTGACATTGGGGGGATGCAAGACAGCATCCTCCTGCCGCGGCCTGGGCTGGGTTGTAGAGGGCGCTGGGTTCCTGGTCATCTTAGAGCTGATGATGATGCTGCTGTTGGTGACGCGGGGCCCATACCAGCCTGCCCAGAACTGGGTGTCACTGCCCCCGTGCTGGAAGAGGATGTGTCGGACGCCCGGAGGGTAATCTGAGAAGGTGTGGGTGACCTGAAGGGAGGGGAGAGGAAGTGACCACCAGGATGGGGAGGCTACGAGTTCTGGGTGGCAGCACTGGGGGTGGTGCAGGCCCTGGGAGAGGTGGGTGGCAGGCAAGCAGTGGAGGCCTCACCTCTGTCCACGTGGCATCATTCCACTGATGGATGGTCACAGGTGGGGGCTCGAAGGAGGCCAGGGTGATATAGTCGGCTGAGACCAGCTGTACTCGGATATTGTAGGTGCAGCCACAGTCTGCTCTAGCGGCGAACCTAGGTGAGGGTGGGGCTCAGGACTGTGCACCCCAAGACAAAGGGTGGCCCTGGCGGTGGGCAGGCAGCGGGCCTACACATTGGAGCTCTTGAGGTTCATTTCTTGTGCAGCCCACGAGGCCCACCTTCAGTGCTCCCTGGACCCTGGGAAGCAGTCTGCCTGGGCTGGGCCTCGGTTACTGTCTGAGAAAAGGGCAACCCTTTTGGGTATTTCAGAGGAGTTCACCTTAAAAAGCAAAGCACAGAGATGGAGGCCCAGGCTGTCAGAGCTGTGTCACTTGTACGTTGCTGGGGGCCGGGCTGTGGACTCCATGGGAGATTAAGAGAGGGATGGCCTGGGCGGTCGGGGCTGGCACAGAGCTCACCCTCCACTCAGCCCTGGGTTTCCACCCAACCCCCCACAGCTCTGTCCACCCCTCAGTCCCTGCCCCTCCACCCCGAGTGGTGCCCTGGCTGGGACTGGGGTCCTGCTTCTGCCATGGGCCAAGTCAGAGCTTGGCACAGCTGTGTAGAGACAAGGAATTTGACAGGTATGGGATGCAGTGACAAGGAGCAGGGAGGCAGGTAAGGCATGTGAGCATTGCAAGGTCCAGGAAGGCTGCATCTTGGTTGTCTGTTGCTCTAGTGCCTGTTCATTACAACTCATCTGTAGGCCTCAGTCTCCTCATCTGTAAAGTGGGGTCAATGTCCACTGCTAACACAGGGTGGGGGAGGGGGGCTGGAAGGTGTTACTGGATGAGCAAGTGCTGGGTCTGGCGATGGCTTCGGGGTGGCCCTTGCTGTAGGACGCTGCTGGGCACAGTGGGCACTTCCACTGGATGTTCTTGGGAAAAGTGGAATATGCAGAGCATGGGGTCTTGGCTGCACTCACCAGTCCGTCACCACGATGTCAGGCCGGAACTCGTCCATCAGCTCCTCCCAGTAGCCCTCAGCTTTGAGGTCCACCACCTGGGACTTGAGGCATAACCTGGGGAGCAGAAGGAGAGGCTTGCATTCCCAGGTGTGCTCTGCATGGACCGGACCCAGGAGGTGGTTCAGGGGACCCAGCAGGGTCCCCTGACCGCTGCAGGACAGCTGCTGGCTGGTGCTGACTGGCTCCTAGCTTGGTATAGGCCCATAAGAAATGTGCAAGGGAGTCTGACCCCTTTGCGCCTGGGCAGCATCTGATCCCAGTCTCTAGGCTCAGTCTCCCGGGGCCCCAAGGAATTCACATTCCTAGGTTAGGGACAGCCTGTAGACACCCTGACAGCGTAACTGCCCCACAGGCTCCCTGCCTCCTTAGGCTAATCACCCCCCGTCAGAGTTTACTCCTGCCCCAAGAAGCAGGCTCTGAGCTGGTGTTAGAACCACCTTCCCTGAGTTTCACTGAAGCCCTGAGGAGGTGGGCCTGGGGTTTGGAAAAATGTGTCCTGACCCTCTTGTCCCCAACCCAGCCTGCTCAGTTCAGTGTGTCTTACTCATAGGATGTGACGAAGTACTTCCTGACTTTGGAGTCAGGAAAGTCTGTCCCATGGGCTCCAGGTAAGCTCTCCACCTTCCATTCGTCGCCACCGTTGGAGTCTATACGCCAGGATGTCATACCCTCTAGGAGAGACAGAAGCTGGGTAAATGTATATGCACAGCCTGGCCCTCCCCATTTGGTCCTGGGAGGGAGGGAGGGAAGGAAGGGCCGCTGAAAGGCAGGGCTTGCTCATGCTCTCAGATCCCAAGCTGTGCACCCCACCTGCACCTGGGAACACCCCTACAAAGCTCAGCTCCTCCCACCCATCCTGCCTGTCCCCACGGTATCACTTCTGATCTGGGACCTTCCTGTCGCACTTTGTCCTTGACTAGCTTGACTCCTTAGGTGAGGCTGGGGAAAAACCTCACCTTTTCTGACTTCCATGTTGCTGAGGATCTCTGGGAAATACCCAAGATTCGGTTCTCAAAACATTAAATTAGGATGATACTTTTTGTTTGTTTGTTTTTAATATTGATGTTTTTTTTTTTAAGATTTTATTTATTTTTAGAGAGAGGGGGAGGGAGGGAGAAAGAGGAAGAGAAACACTGATGTGTGAGAGAAACATGGATCGGTTGCCTCTCATGCCCAACTGGGTACCTGGACCACAACCCAGGCATGTGCCTTGACTGGGAAGTGAATTGGTGACCTTTTGGTTCACAGGTGGGCACTCAATCCACTGAGTCACACCAGCCAGGGTGGTACTTTCGTTTTTAATGGCTCATGTGAACATCCTGACATTGCCCCCGACGTCCTCACCGTGTCACAGAGCTGCAGGGGCATGAGAACCATTTACAGGTTTGTCAGTGGATCCCAGGAAACCTCCACCCTGGGCGGGAGGGATAGCAGCTGGGAGAACGGGCTGCCTCTGGGTTGGTGGTGTGCAGTGGCCCCCCATTTGTGGAAGGGTTCCTACCAGTTTGGGTCAGCACGTTCCAGTCTCCCTCTTCAGACTGAGCTGAGAAGCCCTTCACACAACAGCTGTGTTTCTCACCAAGGCTTTCCAGAACGATCACCAGGGGAGCGTTTCCAAATTACTTGCTTGCTTCCTCTACAAGGAGCCCACAGCCATTACCCAGGTGCCTAGGGTCTCTGCAGTACAGAAGCAGATGCGCAGCACCAAGTGCAGGCCTAAGGAAGGGTCTGAACAAGGCTGGGCCAACCTCTGCCGGGCTCAGAGCTGTAGGCTGGCCCTAGAGGGCTGTGTAAGCTGAGCCGGTGGCCTGGCTGGGCAGCTCTTGAATGTCAGGGCACTGGCTATGGGGATTCTGAGGGGCCTGAGGGCCTTCAGCAGCTGGGCGTGTCTGGGTCTCCAGGCAAGACACTCATGTTGCTCGGGGCCTAACATTCCCATCTACATGATGCAGCTGACCCGCCTTAATGGGCCAACTCCTGGGACCTAGGTGAAAGGGATTCTAAGTATACAGACAATGCCTCTTAATCAATTGCTGCTGTAGCCCCAATAAGGAGCACAGTGCCTGGTACGTAGTAGGTGCTACATGAAAGGAAAAAACCCTGGTGAATACAAGAGAACACAAGCCAAACAGGGGCCTCAAATTATGTGACTGCAGCCACCTCTCAAAAATCCTCATTTTCTTCATCTGTATAATTGGGATAAGGGAGGGGAGTCACATTTGGGAAGAACTCAGGACAGTGCCTGGCACACAGGCACCTCGGGCTGAGCTAAAGGGGGAAAGGTGGACCTGCTGTCTGTTTATTTGTCCAACAAACGCTTCTCGAGCACCTGCGGTGTGCGGGTGTCATTGTGGACGCTGGACATAGAGTGGCAAGTGTGAAGTTTGTGGCAAAGAAAAGAGATAAAGTAACTCTAGGTTATGAAAAGTTCTAAAGAGGAACTGAATGGGGGTGGCAGGACAGAGATAGGGGACACTGTTTTTAGATGGGCAAGGGACAGGTCCCTGAACTGAGACCTCAAGAATAAGGAGGAACCAAGGGAGCATGGTGGGTGTTAGGTTCTGAGAGAACATTCTGGGTCGTGTGGGCATAGCAAGTGCAAAGGCCCTGAGGTTTTGACAAGGAAGCAGCCCACCTTCAGCACACGGGTTGCGAAGGAGGTTCCTGCGGAGACTGGATAAAAAATAGAAGATCTTCCAGTCGGCCACAGGCTCGTCCCAGTGCTCGGTGATGAAGCCCTCACGCAGGCTTTTGCGTTTCCAGAGGGTCACGACGTCGATGAGGTCGCGCCAGAAGCTGCAGACCGGTCGGCAGTGCAGCAGCAGCTGACGTGCTGGCACGTGCGTGAACACCTCCAGCAGGATGTTCTCGGGCAGCTCGTTGATGCTGACCAGAGCCATAGCCACGGTTGGGGTGAGGTGCGCACACAGGCCTGTAGGAGGCAAGGGTGGTTACACGTGCTGACCAAGGAGGTGGCCTCTTCAGATCCCCAGGGTCCCGGGCCAGCGACTCCTAATCCTGCTTCTGTTGTAAAGTGGGTGGTTCAGACTAGAAGTGTCTGAGCATCCTTCCAGTTCATAGTAGGCCCTCAAAACACAGACTAATTTTTTTTAATTGATTTGAGAAAGAGGGGAAGGGAGACGGAGAAACACTGATGTGCTGCTCCACTTATCTAGGCATTCATCGGTTGCTGCTTGCATGTGCCCTGACCTGGGATGGGGCGTGGATCCGGCAACCTTGGTGTATCCGGATGACACTAACCAACTGAGATATCTGGCCAGAGCCAGACTAATTTTTTAAAAGGCCTTTCCCTCCTGTTAAAAAAAATAATAATTGCTTAATTTTAAGTTGGTGCACTGTAAGACTGTCAAGGCCACACTGCCGGTCTGGGAGCTCTGTAAGGGTTTGTGGTTTTATTTCAGTGTTGTGAATTCACTGTTATCAAATCTTTATTACTCTGTCATAACTTGATTAAGTGGTGAGGCTAGCACTGAGGAACAAATTGCTGACTTTGGCCTGGAAGCCAGATGTGATAAACACCCAAGTGAACGCCCCTCTTCCCTTCCGGGATGGTAGGGATGGTAGGTAGTCACGGAGGCCAGAGCCACTGTGAAAGGACGAGAAGCCAAAAAGTGCTTTGGGGGCCCTGAGCAGGGCTGCCTGGGGCTGAATCCTGGCCTGCAGTGACTCATTTGTAAAACTGTGAAAAGGAGGTGGTGGGTGTCCCAACCTCAGAGGGGCGGGAACCGCTAAGTAAAGCATTTGGCCCAGGACTGCTATCACTGGACCAAAACCAAAAGCAAAACCAAACCAAAGTGCGTAGCTGTTGAGCTACCTGTCCCCGAGAAGGCTTCCCTCCCTCCACATCTGAATTGCACAAAGGTTTTGACCTACAGTGGCCTGAATCTTGCCTGGGGGGATCCGGTAGGGCGGATGTCTAAGCAGATCCCCCAGGTGGATGGGGGTGGGAACATTCTCCACCCACACCTAGAGGCACTGAGACTTCTCATTTCCCATAAAGACTGGGACAAAGAGGCAGTTTTGCACCTTCTCTAAGCTCCTGTTTGGGGGGGCAGGGTGGAAAGGGGGGTGGGCGCACACACTCTGGCTCCTGCCCAGGGGAGAGCACTGTAGCATGGCAGAGCAAAAATAAACATAAGGCACTGTGTGCTATGCAAACTACTATGATGGATAAAAACCCTCACGTGGCCAGGTCTAATTTTTCAGGAGGAACTATGAACATTTTTTAAAAATGAAACTGAATTTTTAAAGGTGGGCAACTTCTAAAAGCACTGTCTAGAATTGAGACACCCCTCCGGGGTGTCCAACCTTTTGGCATCTCTGGGTCCCGCTGGAAGAGGAGTTATCTTGGGCCACACATTAAATACACAAACACTAACAAAAACTGATGAGACCCCCCAAAAAAAGTTTTAAGTAAATTTACAATTTTGTGTTGTAAATTCCCAGCCATCCTGGACCGCATGCAGCCGGCGGCTACAGGTTGGACAGCCCTGGCTAAGTAAAAGTTGCTGGGCTCTGAGTTAGGTACCAGCAACTCCTCACTTGGGCATCCACAGCCCCGCCCTTGGCTCTGGTCACCTGTTATATCACTCCCCCCACCGTTAGTTTCTGTCCTTCGTGGGTCTCGTGTCCTGCGTGAAGCCTGACTGCGCGGTGGTGGCGGGGCACAGAAAGGGAGCCCACCCTAGGACATTCATGCCAGTCCGAAGAAGCCACTTCGCACTTACTGGGCTTCCCACGTGCCCGCCCGGAGTCACGCACTGGCCTTCTCTCCCTGGACCCTCCCAACTCCTCCAAGCGCTCTCAGAAGCCGAGGCTCGGAAAAGGCAGGCGCTGGTTCCAGGCCCCGCGGGCGTGGGAGTGCCGGCTGGTCCCAATTTCTCCGCCGGCGGGGGTCTCACCGCGAGGTGTGGGCCCGGAGGTCTGGCGTGTTTGGGGGCGGCCCGCAGGCCAGGACGAAGTCGGAGTCAGGACTGGGCGACACGGGGATTCCCCGCAGCGTGCGACCAGACCCGAGAGACGAGCCTCAGCCCCGCACCCCGCCGGAACCCCCACCCCGTGGTCCCGGGAGTCCCTCCCGGCCCCCCTACACAGCGTCCGCGGATAATGCCCTGGGTCTACCCCCTTCCCGGCGCGGGACACTCACCCACGCAGCGCCGGTCTCCCCCTGTCTGCGCTCCAGCGGGGCGGAGAGCTGCGCACGGGGCGGACCTGGAGCTCGGCGTTTAGCTCCGCCGCCGCCGCCGCCGCCGCCGCCGCCGGACCCCGCCCGCCTCGCACTGACGCATGCGCTGTGTCAGCCTGTGGCCTCGGGGCCTGCGGGCCGTGACCTCGGCATCGGCAGCGCGGGGCTGACGCTATGGAAAAACGGGTTCGGGGCCGCCCCCCGGCAGTCCAGGCCCTCGTTTCCTATAAACGTCAGTCTTTACCCCCAGGCGGTGAGCGGCTCAGCAGCCGCCGGGATCTATTTTTTCCTTTTGCTTCCTCCCGCCTGCTGCGACCCCGAAGGCTCGTCCTAACCAAGCCCCTAAATACCCCACCTCTGCGCCAGTCCTCAGACTTCTTAACCTGTTCCCGAGATAGGGAAGGGAGGTGGGGTCAGGGCGACCGAAGGGCGACCTCTGGACCGGTGGGTCCCCCGGGAGGGTGATCGCTGAATGTGAAAGTCAGGGTTAGCCTGGCTCCGACCTTCGCTAGGGCTTGACCACAGGCAGGCCTTCATGGACAAAAAGGTAAAAATCTCTCTGCGTGCTTGTCTGGATTAAATGCATTGACCCTTCATTCTACAAATAATTATCAAGCACCCGGTCCTTCAGGAACCACAAAGAGCTGTGCAGGCCAGGGTGCCTGGCCAGTTCACGTTAACTCCTTGTTAGGGCTGTACCTTCTCCAAGGAAGGGTGTCCTCTGCTAACTTGCCCTACAGGTGGTGAGTGGTGGTTCCTACCCCAGCTGAGGCCCTCATCTAGCTCCTTGTTGAGCGAGATAAAATTAAGTTTAAAAGTACTTACTGAGCACGCACTGAGAACCATTTTAAGTGCCTCGGCTTCATCTAATGTCATTAAAGCTCTGGGAAGGGTAAGTTAACCACCTGCAAGCAGGGCTGGGATGACCCCGCTGACCCAGTGTGAGGTGCACACAAGAGCTGCTGGGAGGTATCCACACACCCCACCCCCAGGCTTGCTGCCAGGCCACAGCAGAAGCTAACCAGGCTGATGGCTACTGGGGCCAGGTGTTTGCAGCTCATTGAGGGGTCTGTTCTCTCACCCTGGTTCTCCGAATGCCAACCCCTCTCTGTTCCTTGGACAGAGGCCACACGTGCTGCCCCTTTGACAGGCCTGGGGCCTCCCGTGAAGTTTGCCCTTTTCCCCTAGAAACCACAGGGCACAAGTTGGGCTGGGAAAGCCTTTTATTTGGCTGCATGTGGTGGGGGTAGGATCAGAGCACTGGTGTCCTTCCAGTAGGAGGGAGAGGCACAGGGAAGGATGGGGAGGCCCTGTGAATGGCAGTTCCAAGGGTGGGGTGGGGGACCTGGTCCAGGCGTGGAGGTGGACAGGTGGTCCTTGAAAATCCCCACCCCAATCATCCTATGCTCACACAGCCTAGCTCTCAGGGTCACAGCCCAATCCTGCACCCACCTGCCCTTTGTTACCACGTACAGGATTTGGGAGATCTTCTGGAGAGCCCCGCTCCATCTGACTTCTGGGACTTCACCGACGGTGAGGACAGCCCAGACCTGGCGTGGACTCCACCCCACCCTGGGCCTGCCCATCTCAGACCAGGTATGAGCCTCTGGGCCTCAGCCACCACTCAGAGCCAGTGGGCAGGGTCCTCCTTCCACTCCCAGGTCTGTCTGAGCCACACAGTCACCTGCCAGCATCTGCATTATCCAGGGCAGCCACAGGCTTCCCAGATGTCCTTCACTCTGCCCCTGCTTCAAGGGGCCCCAAAAAAGACATGGAGAAAGGCCCAGGAAGGGAAAGTAGAAACCCAGATATAGGTTGCCATCTGAGCTTGGAGACCCACCCTCAGAGGGCCTGGGGGAGGACCCTGGGGGAACATCCTATACCTCCCTAACCTCAGGGGCCCCATCTCTTACAGGCCTGCCCCCTCATCATTCGGGTCGAGGCCTTGGGTGGAGAGCTGGCTGTCCACAGCATGTGAAGGCGGCACAAATGGAGAGGCCACAGAGAGGTGAGGGGTGGGGAGCAAGGATGAACTAGGAGCTCTAGGGAAGCCTGGCCCACCTCCCTTTCCCAAGCCCAGCTTTTCTCTGACAACAGTTTACCAGTCAGCATTCTGTGGATGGGGGCTCGGAGACATCAGGGCAGCGGGGGGCCCGATGGTGATGCTGCTGTTGGTGACCCTCGGGCCGTACCAGCCGGCCCAGTAGTGGGTGTCCACACCGCCGTGCTGAAACCAGATGTAGCGGACGCCGGGCGGGTAGTTGGAGAAGGTGTGGGAGACCTGGGAGGGGCAGGTGGAGGGAGGGAGTGAGGTCAGGGGAGCTGATCCTGAGGGTAGCGCTGCCTGAAGGGTGGGGGTGGGTGGGGGGGTGGCCAGGAGGCATCTGCTATGTTAGTGCTGGTCCCGGACTCAGCGGAACTGAGTTCTAGTTCTAACTCTGTGATGTGGGGCAGATCACCTCCCCCTCTCTGCCTTCATTTCCTCATCTGTAAAATGGAGTGAAATCCCGGAGGGCCCAAGGGCGGCACAGAATGACGAAGGCAATTTTGCACGCTTTCAAAGGATGTCCAATGCAGTCGTCGCTGGGCACATGTAGCTACTTAGGTTAAAATTAGCATTAGGTGAACTTGAAAATTCAGTTCCTCAGTCACACTGGGAACTGGCTCTTATTAAGTGCCTGATAGTCGCACGTGGCTATTGGCTACCATCTGGACAGATCGTTTCTATCACTGTGGAAAGTTCTCCTGGGCACCAACCGGTCCAGATCTGGGGTTGGCCCCCCACCAATTTTTGTAAATTTGACTGGAACACAGACATGCCCACTCGCTGAAGCTGCGTTCACTATGCACAGCAGAGTTGAAGAGTTGAGTCGTTGTAACAGAGACAGCGTGGCCTGCGAATCCTGAAGTGTTTCTATCTAGCCTTTTAAGAAAATGTTTGGCTCCAACTGGTGTGGCTCAGTGGACTGAGCGCCAGCCTGTGAACCAAAGAGTCACTGGTTCGATTCCCAGTTGGGGCACATCCTGGGTTGCAGGCCAGGCCCCCAGCAGGGGGCGCGCGAGAGGCAACCACACATGGATGTTTCCCTCTCTTTCTCCTTCCCTTTCCCTCTCTCTAAAAATAAATATATTTTTAAAAAAAGAAAAAAATGTTTGCTGACTGTTTGCTGCCGCCTGCCAGCGTCGAGACAACAGTAACAGTACTGGTCATTAAAAAGAGCCTTTGAACACGATTTAGCAGCGTCACTTTGCTGATGTCTTTCAGAGCTCAGAGCAGCCAAAGCCCGGGTGAGAGGAAGCGGAGCTGGGATTTGAACCCAGACCTGTCTGGCTGTAGTCTCGGCCTTGAGTAGCGCGCTCTTGCCCCCTTCTGGCCCACGTACCTCCCTCCACTTGGCATCACTCTTCTGCTGGATCATCGCCGGGTCTGGCTGGAAGGTCCCTAGAGGCACATGTGCTGATGAGAAGAGCTGAACGCACAGCTGGTACTTGGACCCGCAGTCTGGCCTTGCTGCGAACCTGCAGGCAGAGGGAAGGCCCATCAGGGCCTTGGAGATGGGGGGCGGGGTGGGGCACCTGAGTGGCAGGGCCCCGCCCCCAAACCCTCACCCCGGGCACTCACCAGTCCTTGACCTTGATGTCCGGCCGTGTGGTGTCCATTAGCTCCTCCCAATACCCTTCGGCCTTGAGGTCCACCACCTGGGACTTGAGGCAGGTGCTGGGGGCGGGCGGAGGGTGGGAGGGGCTGGGGCTCACCACTAGGGCACTGGGAGGCTAGGACTGCCTGCCCAGAACAGGAGAGACCCCAGGGTGCAGTGACTTGGGCTACCCCCTAACCCCAAGACCCCCTGACCTTGGATCTTACTAATAAGAAGTCACGAAGTATTTCTTGACCTGGTCATTGGGGAATTCCTTCCTCTGGTCTCCAGAGAGATCTTCCACCTTCCACTCATCACCTCCATTCACGTCCAGGCTCCAGAACTCAAATCCCTCTGGCAGGAAAGCACCATGCACATCAAGGGGACACCCCTCCGTGGTCACCATCTCCCAAGGGCCCCTTCTCCTTGGATCTCAGCAGTCGTCCTCCAGCCCTGTGCTGTGGGACACTGTGGATCGGTAGTGCCGGCCTCGAATGAGGAGCTTCCTGTGTGTTGGGCACCACAGTAGGTGGTTTCCACTGGAAGCCTGAGACACGGAATGATACGAACAAGCAGCAGCCACCTTCTGTGATGCAGAACGCTCTGACGCTGGCCAGATCTGGGTCTAGTCCTACCTCTGCTGATACTGAGCTGTGTGACCCTTAGGCAAGTTGCTTTGCCTCTCTGAGCCTTGGTTTTGTCTTCTAGAAAATGGGGTCAAGAATAGGAACTGGCAAACTTTCTGTAAAGGGCCAAAATATTTTAGGTTTTGTGGGCTATATACTGTCTCTATCACAGAGAATGCTTTTTTTTTTTTAATCCTTTGAAACTGTAAAAACTATTCTTAGCTTCTGGGCCAGATTTGGCTCACGGACCATAGTGTGCCAGCTGCTGAGCGAGAACATGGCTGTTGGGGAGTCAAGTGAGGCAGGCCTCCGACAGCTCTGGAGAGCCTGGAATTGTTTTATCATCATGTTGCTCCAGAATTTGGCCACGTGATGGAGAATGAGGTTCCCGTCCCACCCATGCTGGTGTGCAGTCGACGAGTTCACCACAGCAAGGGAACAAGGGAGCTCTGGATAACTGTAGAGGTCTTGTTTTATCTGTTGTTGAAGTGTTCTGGGGAGAAGACTGGCTCTCTCATTCTTCCATAAGCAAAGCCCCCTTTGACCTCTGGGACGGTCCTAGTAGGCTTAGCCACAGAGGCTGACTTCATGGTCTTCTGTCTGGGACACAATTAGTCCTAACAGGCCAACATACCCTCTGCTAGGAAAGGTCACTGGGGAAGTAATCTTAAAGGCGAAATAAGAAATGCCTCTCTTGACCTCAGTTTGTGCATCTGAAAAATGGGTATGCTACCAGTACCTACCTTTTAGGGTTATTGTGAGAGGATTAAAGAAGTTAAACCACTGGAAGTGCCTAGCACACAGTAAGTGCTTAATAAATGTTAGCAGGTACCCCGGCGGTGTGTGTGTGTTGGGAGCGTGCCAGACCCGCGCTGCACCCCACCTTCTGCGCACGGGTTGTGCAGGAGGTTCCTATGGAGGCTTCGCAGGAAGTAGAAGATCTTCCAGTCGGCCACAGGCTGGTCCCAGTCCTCGGTGATGAAGCCCTCCCGCAGGCACTTGCGCTTCCAGAGGGTCACGAGGTCGATGAGGTCGCGCCAGAGGCTGCAGACCGGTCGGCAGTGCAGCAGCAGCTGACGTGCTGGCACGTGCGTGAACACCTCCAGCAGGATGTTCTCGGGCAGCTCGTTGATGCTGACCAGAGCCATGGTTCCAGGCTTCTGGACGCTCTCCTGTGGGTATTGAAAAGCTAGGCCACAGACCAAGGCCTCTCCTTGCGCCTGGTATTTGCAGCTCCCCACGGTGGCAGAGGTTCCCATCTTCAGGCCTGACATTTACTGTTTCAGGAAAGTCACTGTGCCTTTCTGAACCTCCGTGTCCTCCTCTGTTAAGGAGGCTTAAGGAGGCCTGCGGAGAGATGGCTGGATCTGCCCGAAGACACACAGACAGGAGCCGAGGGAAGGAGCCCATCTTCTCCGATTCTAGAGGCAGCCTTTAGACTGGAAGTAGCAAAGCGCAGCCCCGCAGAGCTTTCCAGCTCTGTCCCGTGCCTTCTCCATTCTCTCTCCCATCATCGGAGAGAGGGGGGATGTTGGGGGCAGGAATAATTATTGTCTCAAACGGAGGTCCAAAGGGCTCAAGCGACATTCTCAAGACCGAAGTGTAAATGATCTGCCCAGCTGGGACTGGAGAAGGGGTGGGCGATGGAAAGGCCTTGCCTAGACCCCCACCCCCATTCCCGTGTCTGGGCTCCAGTTCCAGGTCCCCCGCCCGCCTTCAGCCTCCCATTCCGCGTCGCGACTTTAATAAGTCCCCCAAAGTGGGGACTCGGACCCCTGCACATCAAGGAAGACCCCGGCCTGGGTTTCCGCTCTCACCGCCGCTGGAGGCCGCACCACGCAGCCCCAGCCGCCTGGGACTTGTCCGAGCTGGGCCTCCCTTCGCGCACAGCCGCGGGGCCCGAACCATTGCGCCCGCTGCCAGGTCCCGACCCACCCACCCACTCCCGCCGGTCACCTGCATTCGGCGGCCGCGGCAGGATCCCGCTGGGTCGCAGCAGCTGAGCCGGCCTCCGCCTGCGGTCGCCGGTGTACGCGCCCTGCCCAGGCCCCGCCTCCATTACCCGCTCCCCTCCCTGCGCCGAGCGGCGCCGGGCGTGCGCCAGAGTGCGTGGGACCTGGGACGCGCCCCCCACCGCGAAGTAGGAAAATTACCCGGGGTGGGGGTGTCAGGAGGAGCTTCTGCCCCTCCCCTTTGCTTGGCTGCATGCCCCGCACCCTCCGCGTGACCCAGACTCTCCGTCCCCTGGCGTCCTCCTCCCAGCAGCCAACCCAGAAGGGAGCTGAGAGAAGGCTCAGATCGGACCCCCCCCCCTCCACCCCAATTAAAAATAAAACAAGCAAACAAAATAAATAAAAACGACTCTTGGTCTTTCCTGGCCTCCCGGGTCCGCCAGGAACCTGCAGCCTTAGGCCCTGGGCCGACCGCTCCGGACTGCCGGGTGGCCAGGCTCCTGGCCAAAGGCGGGGCGGGGGCGGAGGCAGGGGCCTTTAAGAAGCGCGGCGGGCCGGGACCGACCCAGACGCAGGCAGCACCTAGACTCGCCAACGCCTAGGAACCCGGGCAGCCTCGCAGCGCTCCGGCTCCTCCTCCTCGCGATCGCCCTCCGCAGCGATGGACGGAGACGGTGACCCAGGTAGCAGCCACAGCCCGGGCCCACTAGCTCAGCCTGGGAGGGGGGACTCGGGCAGGCGGGCGAGTGTTACAGGGGTTGCGGGTGCCGAAACCGAGCGCCGCAAACTTTCACCTGAGCAAAGCCCTTGACACAGTCTCAAAAGAGCACAGTTCTCTGTCTCGTATCTGAAGCCTCGAGAGGTGACAGGCAGAGAGGAAGGACTCCTGGTTTCCATTTACCCGGGAAACAGCATAGGAGTAATCCCACGTTCCCGTTTCCCAGCTTTCTGAGGGTTTATCCGGCTGAGGTCTGGGCGACATCTAGGATGGAGGAGGCTGCACGCCCTTTCCTTCCATCAGTTTCTTTTATTTGCCAGCTCTGGCTGGTGAGCTATCTGAATCCGCATGGATTTCTTGGGGTTACCGGCCTCTCCCCACCCCGTTCTCCTGGATTTCCTTGTCTGGAGGGGCCACCCTCCATCTGGGTGGCCAGGTGCCCAGTGGGGACCAGTCCAGCAGTGAGAGAAGGTTGGGCACCAGCTCTTGCCAATATTTGGGGCCCTCTGAGACTGCCCAGTCATCTTGTCTGGCACCAGAGACCCCCTTCCCCATCCTTGGAGCTGGCGGAGCTGGCTTGGCCTGCAGGGGTTGCCAGCCGAGTCAGGGCGGGAACAAGTCCTGCCTGCAGACTCCCCGTCCCATCCTCAGCAGGCCCATCTGAGAGTGGGCACTGCTCTGAGGAGGCAATGGGAAACAGACCGGTGCCTGCTCAGGCAGCCCAGCCCCCTTCTCCTAGCCCTGAAAATCCCAGCTCCTTCTGCTCCCACTCCCAGTCCTCTGGCCCCCTTGCCACACCTTTTCTAGGGCCCCAGAATGGGCTCTTGCTTTTTCTCAGGGCCCAGCTATTCCCTGGACTCCAGGGCCCAATCCAGGTGAGTGAATCAGCTCTGGAGGCAGCTTCCAGGGGCCAGATAACTTTCCGACAGCAACAATGTGGGGAGTTGTGTGCACTTGAGCAAGGGTGGGGGGGCCTGTAATCAGATCTGGGGCCTCAAGTGCCAGGCTTGGGGCCAGGAGAGGGGACTGGGTGAGGTGCACCTTTCGGGGGAGCATCAGGTGTCCACCAGGGCCAGGGCAGGGCAGGGGGAGGGGTGGAGGGGTGAGGACACTGGGCTCCGCTCCCCAGAGAGCTGTGGGCAGCAGGATGGGCAGGTAATGTGGCTTCAGGGCCTGGCATTTTCTTCCCTGACTTCCCACTGTTCCGCAGTGTGACTTGGGAGAAACCAGGAAGCGTCTCTGGGCTCTAGCTTCCTCTTTGCCAAAGGGGAAGGGGTAAAGCCCCACATCATACAGATATGGCAAAATAAAGAAATAATAAAGATGCTAATAATGAAGGGAACGTGCTGTGCTGAATAATAAGACTCACAAATAAGGTCTACTGAGGACCCACTGTGCACTCTGGGCTCTGAAGAGGTAAACCCTGATTCAGCAATCAAGGGTCTGACTGTGTGGAGCGGCGGAGAAAATGCTGCACGTGAGGAGGTGAAGGGCTCACAGGCTGGGGTCCTGGCAACACCCAGACTTGGACCCGGGCCCTGCCTGGTCCCTCTCCTGGTGCCTGGCCCATTTCCACCACCACCTTGGCTTTCCAAGGTTCAGTCCTTAGGAACACCCCCACCCTGAGTCTGAGAGAGCTGTGTCACCCAGAGTGGCCCCGTCTCCTCCCCACACTGGCTCCCTCCTCCAGAGACACTGGGCATTTGGTATCTGCTTACTCAAGGCTTCAGTGGCCTCGCTGAGGCCAGCTGGGATCCAGAGGACAGTCTAGCCTGAAGCTCCTGACGTCTGTCCATCTCCTTACCATTTAGAATGCCCTCGCCCCCTCAGGGGATTTGGACATCAGCATTGTTTGAATGGCCTGACATTTTATAGATGAGGAAACTGAGAGCCAGGAGCGGACTTTTCCCAAGCACTTATTACATCTCCCTGTTTGATACATGGGGTCTCTTAATGAGCCGCTCTCCCCCGCCCTCAAGTCAAGGACCCCTGGTTCCCCACCCCCCACCCCCTCGGGCCTCAGATCCCAGTGTCCCCTTCCCTAATACTAGCAGTGTGACCTTCGGCAAGTCATTGCACATCCCGGAGTCTGAGCATTTCCATCTGCAGAATCAAAGCCATGGCGGTGCCTCCTAATTCAGTGAGTGATTTTATTGACGTGTGAGGGCTAAAGGCTACCTGGGGTCAAGCTCCCCCATTTGCCGTGTGATCCTCAGCCAGTTCACCTCTCTGTGCCGCCATATCCTCATCAGTGAAATAGGGACAACGACAGAAAAAGCCTTGAAGGGGTGCTGTGAGGCTTTAAAGAGTAAATGAAATTAAAATGCTCAGAACAGGCCCACACTTGCTAAGTGCCCAATAAACATTAGCTGCTGACGCTGTGCCAGATGCCAGGCACTGGGGACAGAGCAGTGAGTTCCCCAGACCTCGTTCCTGCCCTCATGCCCTCAATGTAGTCCCAAGAAAGGTATTTTAAAAACCATCACCCACTAGGAAAAAACCTGGGAAGGACTGAAACTCCTGCGGTGAGAGGATGTAACTGGGAAGTCCAGGAGGGCTTCCATGAGGAGGTGACAGGAGCAGGGATCTTAGAGGGTGGTTGGAAGGATGAAAGAAGTTCAAATGTGAAACGTAAGGCAGTCTTGTTAATAATATCATCTGCTGTTATCTACTCAAGTATGGGGTGTGCTGGCCTTGCAGGGGAAACTGAGGCCTCTAGGGGCTCTTCGGCCCTGGGGCTGGTCTGTGGCCCTGATTCCCTTGGGCCTCCTCCACTGGGCACCAGTTTCTGGTCACAGAACCTCTGGCCCCAGCTGCTGAGTGTGGGGCGGATACCTGACTCATGGCGGTTCAGAGGCCTGTAGGGAGACAGTCTAGGGGGAGTCACCACCCCCCAACCCCTCACCCCCGCAGAGAGCGTGGGCCAGCCTGAGGAGGCGAGCCCCGAGGAGCAGCAGGAGGAGGCGTGCGCGGAGGAGGCGAGCGCCGGGGAGGAGGAGGCGGAGGCGGCGGCGGCGTTCCTGGACGAGCTGCCGGAACCGCTGCTGCTGCGCGTGCTGGCCGAGCTGCCGGCCGCCGAGCTCGTGCAGGTGTGCCGCCTGGTGTGTCTGCGCTGGAAGGAGCTGGTGGACGGCGCCCCCCTGTGGCTGCTCAAGTGCCAGCAGGAGGGGCTGGTGCCCGAGGGTGGCTCCGAGGACGAGCGCGACCACTGGCAGCAGTTCTACTTCCTGAGCAAGAGACGGCGCAACTTGCTGCGCAACCCGTGCGGGGAAGGTGAGGGTCAGGCCCCAGTACCCCACGGCTGGGGGGCTCAGCTTCCCCCTCTGGAAAATGGGCCACGCACAATGCCAGCCTGCTTGAGGGTGAAATGAGAACGCTTGGCACAATGCCCAGCACAGAATAGCCCCAATAAACACTATTATCTCCCTGTCCACCTGCTCCCTGGGGGTCTCTTTCCCAGGCCCTTCCACCCTCCGTGACCCGGGGCAAGACTTGCCCTGTAGGGGACCCTTCCAGGAGGGAGAGAGAATCTGGGACAAACAGAAAGTGCCTGCCATTCAACCCCACCAGCGTCTCCCACCCGACACCATTTAAGTACCAGTTGGCCCAACACCCCACTACGGGGACAAAAGCCAGCGCCGCCACACCATTACAGGGACTGGGTGACTAGGGTGGGGCTGTCGTGTTCCTGCAGAGGACTTGGAGGGCTGGTGCGACGTGGAGCATGGCGGGGACGGCTGGAGGGTGGAGGAAATGCCCGGAGACTGTGGGATGGAATTCATCCACGATGAGAACGTCAAGAAGTTCTTTGCTTCCTCCTTCGAGTAAGGAGAAGGGGGATGGACAGGGAGGGGACAGGGGGCCTCCACTCCTTCCTAACCCACTTCCCCCAGGTGGTGTCGGAAAGCGCAGGTCATTGACCTGCAGGCTGAGGGTTACTGGGAGGAGCTGCTGGACACCAATCAGCCGGCCATCGTGGTGAAGGACTGGTGAGCGGTCCTGGGGAACTGAGTTGGGGGTGGGGACTAAAGCCACTACCCTGCTTGGAGGGCCACTGTCTCCCCTAGTGGTGGTGGCCACGTGGACCCTGTCTCCAAGAGAAGGTGAAACCTACCTTTCTTCCTGAGTTTAAATGCTGGCAAATTCTTTTTGTTTTTGTTTTAATCCCTCCACTGTCCAAACAAATCATTTATTTATGGGCTGGCTTTGGGCCCAAGGTTGGGTCTGGCCCACCTGGGTTTTAGTCCTTGGGTTTGGACCTTGGGCAAGTCACTTTCTCTCTCTGGCCTCAGTTTCCTCATCTGTAAAATGGGGACACTGGCAGTAGGGTCGGCAGGGTTACCCTTCTGAAGATGGTCAGGCCTACCAGCTGAGGCCCGCCTCCACTATCGCTTCCCGCCCCCCCCACCCCCCTCCGTGGGGCAGGTACTCGGGTCGCAGCGATGCAGGCTGCGTGTATGAGCTCACGGTGAAGCTGCTGTCGGAGCACGAAGACGTGCTGGCCGAGTTCAACAGCGGGCAGGTGGCAGTGCCGCAAACGGACGACAATGGAGGCTGGATTGAGGTGAGCTCGGAGGCTTGGGGCAGTGAGGCGGAACCTGGATGTAGCGGGCGGGGTCTGTGGAAACCCCGCCCCATGGGCGGGGCAAGGCTGAAAGGACCAACAGGTCTGGGAGAGCGCCTGGGGGCTGAGAGATTGGGCAGGGCTAGGGGCGAATCAGTGGACCGGGTGGGGTGGCCAGGGAAGACCTCGGGGCCCCGAGACGGACCCTTCTTCTCACCCCCCCAGATCTCCCACACTTTCACCGACTACGGGCCCGGCGTTCGCTTCGTCCGCTTCGAGCACGGCGGGCAGGACTCCGTCTACTGGAAGGGCTGGTTCGGGGCCCGGGTGACCAACAGCAGCGTGTGGGTGGAGCCCTGAGCGATCACTCCTCCAGCTCCCCGCAGCTGCCCAGGAAGGGCAGAGGCCCGGGGTAGATAGGCCTTAGTGGTAGCAGCCCCCCCTCCCCTCCGCACCCCATGCACTCCTCTCCCGCCCCTTACTCCAAGCCCAGCCCCCACACAGGTAGAGAAGGGTTTTGCTGGCATGTTTGCACCTGGAGAATAAGATGGGTGAAGGCTTGGGCCTGGACTGGGCCCACCACTGACTCTCCTACCCCTAGACAGTGCCTGCCACAATGTGGATGTTCAATAAATATTATTTGTTCAAGGAAGAAATGAATGAACAAACGGATGAATGAACGCCCATCCCTTTGCACCCTTCCCTGTCTCCTGAGGGCCCCTGGCTCAGCCTGGAAAAATACTTGGTGGGGCTCCAGCTGCTTGGGTTTCCAGAGCCCATTGGGCCGGGGCAGAGCCAGCCAGGCCTGAGCGGCGGACAAAGGCTGGGATTGTGAGGCCAAGGAGTGGGGAGCTGGGCCTGGCGCCTGACTGACACCCAAGCTGCCCAGAGGCCAGAGTGGAAGGGGGGCACCCTGCAGGCCTCTCTTGATCCCCATGGGTGATGGCAACACCTCATCTGGGCTACAAATTCTCTTGGGCCCAGTGATGGATGCCTATGACCTGGAGTGGGGGATGGGGAGGTGGGGGTGGGGGAACACAGAAGGGTCAGCTTGGCATCCCTCTTCAGTTCATGCCCACTTCATGGCTTTCCTCCCTGGCTTGCTATTGGTTTGGGCAGGAGTCATTAGCATCTGGTCTCATTGGTCATTTTCTAAGCCCTGTCCAGAGCCTGGCCCCTGGCATTGATTGGAGAGGAGGGGAGGAGGGATGGGTGGGCCACCAGGCCCCAGGCCAGGCTTTCTCTTTCTGGCCTCCCCAGCAGCCCTGAAACCTGGCCCCTCCCCAGGACTCTCAGTTGCTGGTCCTGGGTGGTGCAGGGTCCTAAAACATCTGCTCTCTCCGACATGGGGACCAATGAAATCCCTGTGTCACTCCAGCCCTCCTTTGCTTCTGAGCCCTGAAGCCACCTGCTAGCCAGGTAGGATTGCAGGGTTCAGCCGGGGGCCTGCCCGAGCTTGTTCATTGGTTCAGTCATCCACTCACCCATTCGCTCATGATTCCTAAAGTCCCCATCATGGCCAGGCCCTGTGCAGGGCCCTGAAGTGACAGGGGTGAGCAAGACACTCCTTGTCCCAGGAAGAGCCATTGACCTGACTACACTGAGGAGGTGGCATCCTGGGAGGGGATTTATCTGGTGTCCTGCGGGGTCTCCAGTCTCATGGTGGAGGCATAGTCCTTGCTCTGGGGACATCCTCAGTCTGACAGGGGAGGCAAAGCCCTGACCTCAGAGAATGCCCAATCTAAGGTACAGGCACAGCTCCTGCTCTCTGGCCACCCCAAGTCCTTTCTAGGGGATTTCACATTCTGACGGGGGGGGGGGGCATTGTCCACACCTACCTGCATTGCCAGTGGGCCAGGGGGCCCAGTTTGATGAGGATTCACAAAGGAAGAGGCTCACCCCTGTGAGCTCCCAGGTTTCAGTATAGGAATAACAGGCAATGGGAAGCTTTGGGATGAGGGGCTAGGATGGGCGTGTGGGGGGCCAGACAGGGATGGGTCGGGAGAGGACCAGAGCCTGCCTGGGGGCTGTGGGAGGAGGCTGGACTGAGATATCAGTGGTCCCAAGTGCTTGTGAGGACTGGATGTCAGGGTGGGAATTTGGGGGGCATGGAAGATGTTGCAGTGGGGGAGCTCCCCCCATGGGGATTCAGGAAAGAGGCTGTGCAGTGTCTGGGGCTCTGGGCTGGAGACACTGGAGTTGCAGTGTATGTGGCCAGCAGTCAAAGCCAAGGACACTCGTGAGGCGCGGGAACAAGTGTGCAGTGAGGCAGGAGAGGGCCCAGGGAAACCTGTGTCTCTGGGCCTTGATGGGGAAACAGAGCAGCCAGGGAGGGGGGTGGGTGGGGTAAGAGGGTACATGTCCAGTGTGGCCACCTCCAGCCAACTGTCTGCTCTCAAAGGAAAGAACCAGAAGCCCAGAGGCTAGATTCTACCCCCAGAGCCTGCAGAGGAGACCTGAAGGGCTTGAATAATAGGGTGGTTCAGACCCACTGTCCCCAAGCACCTGTCACTGAGGGGACCATCGGACAGACTGGTGGTGTTTAGCTTGGGGAGACAGGACAGTTGCTCCTGAGCCGTCGAAGGGCTGATGCTGCAGGGGGTGGGGGACTGCAAGCCTCACTGTGCCCAGGGCACATCCTGTCACACCACCTGGTCCCCCAGATGGAGGTGGGGAAGGGGGAGAGGGCATTGTTACCCTCCTTCTTCAGGAGATGAGACTGAGGATGAGGGATTTTCCTGGCAAATGGCACACAGAATAACTGGAGAAGCACAAGTTCTAATCCAAGTGCATCTTGCTCCAAAGAGCTTGCTCTTAACCTTCCCAGCTTCATTGTCTCTAATCTAGAGGGCAGAGTTGGACCCCCAGGAACTGTATGTACAGTTAACAGGACTGCAGATATCAGCTTCCTTCAAGGGAAAACACTGTCCAGCAGGGGGCGCCCAAGGGGGACCACAGTGTGCGGAGCTGAAACCAGGGAGGGTAGACAGGTTAGCCAGCCACATCATGTGTTCAATGGCCGTGAACAATGGCTAAGGAGAGAGGTCTGCATGTCCCCTAAGATCCCTTCTAATTGATCAATACTTATTGAGCACCTACTGTCTGTTAGGCAGGGATAAAACAGGCAAGGACTCTGCCTTCCTGGAATACACAGCCCAGATGGAGAAACAAACACAAGAGGCTAAAAGAATGAATAAAAAAAATTACTAACATGGTATAGCACTTAATATCCATGCCAGGCACTACTCTAAGATATATATAAATTCATCATAAAAACCTTATGAAGTGGGAACTATTATTACATCCAGTTTTTACAGGCAAGAAAACTGAAGCACAGAGAGGTTAAGCAACTTGTCTGAGGCCACACAGCTAATCATTGGAGTTCTATTCAGCCACTTAGGCTCTTGACTTCTATAGTACTGTAAACAAAGTAGAGAGTGAGGGTGGGAGTGCCCTTTTGGTCAAGGTGATCAGAGAGGGTCCCCCTGAGGAAGTGACATGTGAATGATAAGGAGAAACCAGCAGATAGCTGGGGGAAGCACATTGCAGGAGCAGTAAGTGCAAAGGCCCTGAGGTGGGAATAGACTTATTCACAGGTCAGAAAGGCAGCCAGCATGGCCAGAACTCAGTGGGCAAGTGGGGGGACGGTGTGACATGAGGTTGGAGATGTAGGCAGGCAATCCTGAGAGTTTCTGAGCACCTACTGTGTGCACTGTCTGATAAAGTAGAAATGCTATAGGAAGCAGAAGTGATATCAGTGTCCTTTAAGGGAAAACCTTGCTTTGTCCAGCAGGATCTGGGTCAGGGAGTTAGACACCAGCGACTGACAGTCTCGTTGATGAAACCGAATTTCCCAAGAGTAACGGAATGAACGGTAACAATGACAACGATAACAAGCGACAGGCAGTGGTGGAGGCTGCGTAGGTGTGTCAGTTCCTGTGCTGAGCACACAGGCTTGTTTAATCTGCCCAGCGGCCCTCTCTGGTAGATCCAGATACTCCTGTTTTACAGACAAGAGAGCTAAGACTCAGAGATGTGGGGTCGCTGTCCAGGGTGACACGTGAGTAAGTGGTTGAGGCTGCGTTTCCGGTTCACATTCTAGCACCTTCACTATGGTGCTTGATCAAAGATGGACACAGGCCAGGGGACAGAGCAGGAGCGGCAGTTAGCGGCTCTGAGGTGAGGAAGAGTGGGAAGAGCTGGAGATGGTAAGGACTGTGGGGCGTTAGTGCTTCGATGCACATCACTGCCCAGGAAGAGAAGCTGCCAAGTGCTTTGGGGCCACCTTAGCTACGGCGGCCGGGGAGGTAAGATGAATTTTCTTTTAAATTTCTTGATGGAGACCTGTAGCCATTTTGCAGTTGACAAAAGTCCCCTTTCCTCGTTCTGATTCATTTATTTTGTGAATCTGTATTTTTGTACGTAGGGTACCTTTCGTTGTGGACCTAGAGGGAGGGGGAAAGGAAGGACTAATTCTTCGATTGACCACTAGGGGGCAGCATTGTCAAGGGAGTACCCAGAACGAGCTAGTCCTGCCCAGTTCTTCGGAGAGAAGGGGGCCTCCGAAGGCTGAATTGGAATCTGAAGCCTAATTTCTTTCCATTGCTTGGGGCTAAGTCTGGGTCTGCAGGGGCTGGGCCCCTTGCTCTGCCTTGGGGCTGGGTCCTCTGGGTCATAAGTCCTGTAAGACTAGGAAGGGCTGATGGTCTCCAGGGATCCAGCCCCCAAAACATCTGGGTCCTGGAGCCCCCAGCTCGTCCTGCCTAGGCAGAGCCCCATGCCTGCAGTCAACACAGACCACCCAGGCAGATCTCCTGGTGAGTAATGACTTAGCTATTTTTTCTCCCATAAATTAAACCTAATCTTGTGTTGACTCTGCTGAACCAGGAGAATAATGAGGAAGATTAAGATGAGATGGTATTCATTCTCCTCCAACAAGAGCCAATTAATTGTCAGCAGGATAACCGTGCCCTGAGCCAGGAGCTCTGCAGACAGGGTAGGCAGGGCTGGGGCCTCTCCTAGTGCTTCAGCTGGGATCTGTGGCTGAAGCAGCAGCAAAGCTTTCAGTCAGATGTCAGGAAGAACTGCCTGGGTGAGGGAGGGGGCTGGGGTCAAGGAGGGGGATGTGAAGGGCATGGAACCACCCACCCAGGTGGTGTTTGTGAGACACGGACGCATGCTCAGGGGAATTCCTGAACCCCTGAACTACTGGGCATTTGCTCTCCGAGGCTCCTGACTACTCAGGACACCTGGCATGCCCCCCTGCATTCACTCCCTCAGGGAATGTCCCTGTGAACTGTCTCAGCCTCATGGGCTCCATTCCAAGGTAACCTTTGCTAAATGAACCTGCATGCAGGGGTCTCTAGCCCCCTCCCCACCCTGCTCTCCTTCTTCCCTTACTCTCCTAGGGGTGAGGGAGGCCACAGGTCCAGGGTCAAGAGCATGGATCTGGAGACAGAAACACTCGGGTTTCACCTGGCTTCGCCCCTCATCCCATCTGCAAAACGGGACCCACCACGCCACCTGCCAGCCTGCTCTGCTGTCCCAAGGAGCTGAAGTGCTCGAGGTTCCAGACACAGCTGCCAGCACCTACCAGGCTGGCTGCAGGAGGCGGGAGGGAGGCTGACGGATGGGTGACTGCTGAGAGGTGGGAGGAGCTAATCGTTGATCTCTTACCCTCTGTCATGGACTGTCCTCAGCAGC
Source organism: Macrotus californicus (assembly GCA_007922815.1). Lineage (NCBI taxonomy): Eukaryota > Metazoa > Chordata > Mammalia > Chiroptera > Phyllostomidae > Macrotus > Macrotus californicus. The sequence continues at coordinate 239,763 of VMDR010000232.1, forward strand.
CCCTGGGGAGGCTTCATTTTGTCAACCCGGGTCATGGAGGACGAAGCTAAGGCTCAGAGAGGAGGGTCTAGTGGTCAAGGTCACACGGCAGTGACTTGCAGAGCTAGCTGGTCCGGGGCCTGGTCTGAGAAGCCCCAGGGCATGTGCCCCTCCCTGACTCTATGTTGCTTCATGTACACGAAAGGCATTTCCTGTGCACTGGACGAAGGAACAAAACACTTGTCAGGTGCTGTTTCTGGTCTAGGAAGTCCCTGTTTCAGACTCTCCCACGTCTCGGTCACTCTCAGGAGTCAATGGATTATGTGTGATTTGCCAAATCCTTCTAGGTGATGCTTGGAGACATGCCCAAGTCACCTGTATTGTATTAAGAGCAATCCACCCTTCCAGCCACGCCTAGAGCCTGATGCAGGACTTGATCGACACGTCGCCTTGTCCATATTTGGTCATTCGTGATGTTTCACACCCACCGTGTGCTCGCCACGCGCGAGGCATGTTCAAAGCACTGCTTGTGTGTGGTTTTATTTGAGTTCCCCAGCACACCTGTGTGCTGTTAGCATCCCTGTTTGAGAGACTGTGATGAAACTGGAGCCCAGAGAAGTGCGGTTTCCAGTTTTGCCCCAGGTCGCACAGCCAGGACCTTGCAGGGCTGCATCTGCCTGCGGTCCGTCTCACTCCAGAGCTGGAGTTCTCCCCACACCAAGGATGTGGCTTCCAAGGCTTTGACTGTGCTGTGGGTGGTAGGGAGGGTGGAGGGCATGGGCCTCAGGGTTCCATGGAACCAACAGGATGTCAGGCTCAGCCTCGGGGTTAGACCTGTGGTTCTTAAGTGAAAGCACTCAGTGCCCAGGCACTTACTGAGCACCTTCCGTGTGCCAGACACCTTGCTCCGCTCCCAGGATACAACAGCGAACCAGAGAGGCCCTTGTCCCTCGGGAGCTCACAGGCTAAAGGGGGAGACAGATCTGCATTCCCAGCCTGACCCTTCCTGCCTGTGTGACCTTGGCCACGTCACTTAACCAGGAGCTGCCTCAGTGTCCTCATCTGTAAAACGGGGCTGATCACAGGCCCTACCTTACAGGGTTGTTAGGAGGATCAAATGAATCCATATTCGTAAAGCACTCAGGTCGGGGTCTGCACAGAGAAAGTGCTATCTATGAGCTTGTTAAGTAAATAAAATGAACAAGGGGTAACCACAGTCCCACAGTAGGAAGGGCTGTGAGACACAAGGTCCTGTATTTTGGGAGCCTAAAGGAGGGGCATCTAACCTGGACCGTATTCAAGGAAGGCTTTTTGGAGGAGGCAGTGAGTAGACACTCCATCTGAGTGGGCACTTGATCTGCGGAAGAGTAGGATGCTAAATTACTTCCCTAGCCAAGGAAGCTTCCTTAGCTTCCGGTCCGTCAGTCGCAGCTGTGGGACTAACTGGTCTTTCCCCGGGGCTTATTGTTGTAATTTCTCAGTGTGCCAAGTATCATAGTGGCATCTAAATTTGAACAGAAGCCTCTGTCCTCAGGCTCTGTCCCCGTGGTCGAGGGGGCTGGGCGGAGAGGGTCCCACACCTTCTCCAGCACAGCAGAGGAAGACCCTGGCCAGGCGGGCAAGTGCGAGGAGTCTCCGGTGGTGGAGACGGCAGTGAGGAGCCTGCATAAAGACAAAGACATCTCTGGAAAAACCAAAAAAAAAAGAAGGAAAGAAAGGAAGAAGCAGACAGGGAAATGATTTTCTCGGCTGGCCTTCTTGGGGAATTAAATCTTGTTTTTTTGTCACCAGCGAGTGGAATAATCCAATATATTAAAGCAGAAGCCCCTCCTATTTATTGCTGTGACTTTGGCCTAACTGTCTCCGGGCTGCATTTGGAATCAGATGGTCCTGGGGAGGGAGGGCGGGAGAGAGGGAGGCGTCAGCCCCCTGGATCAATTACTCTCCTCTCCGACACTGGAAAAATGAATTATTCCCTGAAAAGCAGGCTCCTCATCTGATGAATTCTGCACTGCAGAGCTGGCGGAGTTAGACCGAATTGAATTTGGTCTTTGAGAGACATTTAAAACCAGGTGGAGTGTGTGTGTCGGTGGGGAGTGTCTGATTAGTACTGTGGGGGGGGGTGCTTGGCAGCCTGGCTGGGGAAGCCCCCTGCTCACAGTCCTCCAGGTTGGGGACAAGAGGCAATCATCCTGCCTGCCTGAGGGGGAACCTGCGTCCTGCAGGGGTAGGACATTTTGTTCTCAGCCTGAGGCTCAGAGCAGTGAGGTTGCCTGTCTGAGCCCACACAGCAACATGGTGACCAGGGCGATCTGTTACCTTTTTGTCCTTTGTCCTCTGGGTCCTGCTGAAAATGGCCTCAGAGGACCCCCTCTCCCTCCAGGGAGCCTTAGGTAGACTAAGATGGGGGTGAGAGCTTTCACTCTCCACACTGGTTCTGTCCATCCAGAGCTGTGTGACTTGGGGCAAGTAGCTCAACCTCTCTGGGCCTCAGTTTACTCATCTGAAAAATGGGGTTTACTAAAATCCTCATACTGGTTGCCACTCTGTCAGCTCCAAAGGACAGAAATGCAATTCAAAGTGGCTTAGTTAAAAAGCCAAGTTGGCGGCTCCCGTAACAGAAAAGCCCAGTGTTGATTTTTCAGGTAGGGCTCGATCTAGAGGATCCAAAGGTATATTCAGAGCTCAACATTTCTCCTTGTGTCTCAACTCCATGTGCCCTCATCCCAGGCAGGCGCCCCCAGATCGGTGTCTCTCCAGAACTAAGTCTGGTGGGTCCGCATGCCCACCTCTGAACTGTTGCCGTGGTGAGAGGCCTGGCCGACTCCCTGCTGGGCAAGGCCTGGGGTGGGGTCGCCCCGTGAGAACTGCAAGGCTGAGAGAAAGAGGCAGACAGGTGGAGCTCAAAGAAGGGGGACTGGGTGCTGGGACAAAAAGCTAACACAGAGTCCCTCACCGGCCCTGGCAGGGAGAGTGGGTGCTCGGCCCAGTGCCGGGCACAGGGCAAGCTCCTAGCCTACCAAGGCCCCGCTGTTGGGGACGCAGTGTACTTCTGGGCAGGACAGGAGGGGCTCTGCCAAGACTCCCTCACGCTCTCCGGCTTCATCTGCTCCCTGCCCTCCACCACCCAGGCCAGATCCCAACCTCACTCCCTCTGCCTGACCAGGGGTCCCTAGGGAGGGGCACTCATCACCCCGCACGGCCCTGGGAGCTGCAGAGGCTGTGCTTTCACGAATGATGTGGGCAAGAGGGGAAAATAGCCTTCGATGCAGCTCCTCCTGGATTTGAGCAGGGTTGTCAGGGCTAATGAGCTGGGGCCCAGGGAGTTGCCAGGGAGGGGGCTGCTTCCGGTCCAGGCCAAGGCTCTGTAGGGGTTGCAGGTCTGGACTGGGACAGAGTCTTGGGGGCCTGAGGAAGGGGCGAAGGGAGCTCTGTGGCCTCCTGCCCTCCTCATGTCCCCCACCGTCTGACCCACCTCATGTAGGAAATACCCCAGTGGCCAAGACGATTTTGCCAAGCTTGATTTCCTCTAGCCTGTATTGTGGAAACCCTGGGTATCTCTTTTACTTCCCCCAAATACCAAGTCATGCTATAACATTGCAATTGCCTTTGTATATGACACCCCCCACCTCCCAACCTTTTCTGACAGGTTCTGACCCACCCTGGCGAGTGTTCACCTGCTCTGGGGATCAGGGAAGGGAGGGGGAGAGGACAGAGAGGATGAGCATCCTGCCCCAGAGTGCGGTGCCCCAGCATGCTCTCCAGGCAGCCTCTACCCTGCACCTTTCCAGCTGCAGATGAGGAAACTGAGGCTGTGCTGGGGGAGGGAATGAATGTGCCTTTTTGAGAGTCAGCATGGTTGGAAAAAGTGCAGCTAGGACCTGGGTTCAAATTTCATTTTTACCATTAGCAAGCCTGGTAGCTCTGGGCAAGTTATTTACCTTTCCGTATCTCAATAAAATTGTTTTTCTTAAATGGACATAATGCCTACCCTTAGGGTTGCTTTTTTCTACATAAAGCATTGGGCATACACCCAGGGGCTGACTAAGGACTTTGGTATTGCTCAGGTTTTGACATGCGCAGGGAGGGGGCTCGAATCTCCTACTGGTCCAATACATGGTAGAGAGGTGGGGGCCTGTGATTGGGAGCCTTGCCGGTCACAGGGGCTCCTAAAAGATGTGGCTCAGAGGACAGAGGGCAGAGACTCAGACTAGAACTGCTGGAAAGAGTGAAAGTAGATGAGTTGCCTGGGAAGAGAGTGCTTCAGCCTTCCCTCAGGCCAGGTGCGCCCAGTCTTGAAAGCGTGTGAAGGTGCACATGCCCAGCTGCCTTCTGGAGTCTGGCCCGAACCCCTAGAGCTTCAGGTTCAGGGCCCCCTATTTTTGCCCTGAGAGGGCAATGGACCTCCCTGCCCTCTGCCAGCTCCCCTTCCCACCTGAGCAAGGTGGCCTGGGGAGTGAAGACAAGGAGAAAGGGACTGCCCAAGTCTAGAGGTGAAGCCCGCATGCTGCTGCTTTCTCCTGGGGCAGCTTCCCCCCCCACCCCCTGTGAAATGGGATCATAGTACTCACCACGTAGAACGCTGCCAGGGCCAATGAGGTGAGTGGCTGAGACGGTGCTTTGTGACTGTGCGTGGTCTGTAAACAAGGACCTGCCAGAGTGGAAGAGTCCTCTCTCTCAAACCCTCCCTTGGAGATCTAGCCATGCCCCAAACAATGGCCTTGGAGACACTGTCATGAGCAGATTCTGAGCTGCAGCCTCATGTGCCCCACCCCCCACCCCCTGGCCAGTTTCTCATGTCTGTGGAAGGACCTTCACCTGGTCTGCTGGGCACAGGGCAGGCTGGAACTGTAGACCTAGGCTGACACACTGGGTGGGTTTCTGGTTTTCTCTGGGCTGGTGTTGGCTGGCCTGCAAAGTAGGGCAATAACCTCTGCTTTCTCCCTCTCTCAGCCCTAATGCTGCCCAATCAGAACCTGATCGGGGGGTGAGGGGCCAGGAAGTCTATGCAGATGCACCCTCACTGGCCACTTGCAGCATCCCCAAGCCAGCTGGCCCCGAACTGCTGGAACCAGCACACACTGTGGCGGGGACAGTGGCCTGTCTATGCGCTGTCCAGAACCCGAAAGGAAGATCAACCTCGAACAACAACGTCCTCAGGCACAACTTGCCAGAGTCCTGCAGCCTGACTTCTGCTTGGCTGAAGGTGGGGGTTTTCTGTGTCAAAAGGGGCTGGGGGTCAGGGTCTAGTCACACTGTTCCTTTGGATGCCTCTGCCTCCCACTCGGGGTTCGCTCACTTTGGAATGCAGGGAGTCAGAACCTTCAGGGAAAATCTGGGCCTCTGTCAGCCTGGTCACCTGCAGGGGCTACCTGGGGTGGGGTGAGAGTCTCAGATCAATCTGACCCAGCTGGGGGCAGGGAGATGATCCAACGGGAACTGAGAGCAAGCGACAGGTGTGGTTCAGCACCACGGTCAGCACCCCGCTGTCTAAGACCAGAGACCCCAGGAGTGGAAATCCTGAATGGGAGAGCTTCCAGTTGACAGGAGGTGACACAGCCTCTGGGGGGCACAGAGGGAAGGCACAAGGATGACCGGACACTTATGTCAGCCAGAGCTAGTGCCGGGCACTAAGCCGTTATTCCGCCTCCGTCTTGTCTTCGTTCTCATTTGACATCTGAGAACACGAGGCTCCGCAAGGTGAAGTTGCTCCAGGTCACACAGCTAGTTACTAGTCGTAGGCCATGGGCCTCCCTCCACCCACGTATTTCTGGCTCCGGAATCTCTTACTGTTTCTCTGATCAGATGACAGAGAGGCTTCGCCTCTGCACGTTTGTGGCGATGACGACCCCGGAGCCCCGGGTTTGTAGTCGGGAGTCTGGGTCTGTGTTTGTGTGTGTGGCATGCGTGTGGCTCTGGTGAGCATGCGGGTGAATCCCGTGCTGTGTGACCATTTACAGGTGGCTGTGGGAGTCCCCGTGGGAGTCAGAAGATGAGAATTGGGGTCACATCTCAGAGACCTTCCCGCTTCCTGAAAAGAGATCTAGAATTCACTGCTGACCTTTTTTTTCCCCTTTCCTTCCTTCCTTCCTTCCTTCCCTCCATCTTTCCTCCCTCCCTCCCTTCCTTCCTTCCTTCCTTCCTTCCTTCCTTCCTTCCTTCCTTCCTTCCTTCCTTCCTTCCTTCTTCTTTTGTTTTCAGCACTTAAAGAACAGACCAGAACTGATAGCTAAATCAAACCTGCTGAGCGCGCCTGTTTAATTGAAAATGCCATCTGTAATTTAAATGTCAGAACTGGGATGGTTATTACAGATGCTTGAAGACAAGGGCTCATTTCACAGTTTCAAAACAGACCCAGAAAAGCAGCAAATGGACCATGGCCTGCGGCGTCGTGGAGCGATTAATAACTTCTCTGGTCCCGCTGAGCTCTGGCTCCCACTGCAGCCCCTGCCGAGGGAGTCTGGCTGGGAGCTGGGGGCTTGGGGCTTGGGCTCCAGGACTCCACTTCCTGCCTCATCCCCTCTCCTCCTGTCTCCACTCAGCGGCAGGGCAACCTTTCCAAAGTGCAAGGCTCATTCTGTCCCTCTTCGGGGTCACCCTGGCCCTTCTGGGATGAAATCCCAACCCCTGAGCCTGGCATTCAAGGCCTCAAAAAGGCAAGGCTTTGCCCATCTCTCCAGCTTCAGCTCCTGCCATGACCACCTGCTGAAGCCCCCGGGCCTTTGCACAGGCTGAGCCTTCTGCCTGAAAAGCCATTGTTGCTTCTCTTGTCTACCTGAGCAGCATCACTGGTCAGCCCCAGTGCCATTACCTGCAGGAAGCCTTCCTGGACTGTCCCATGCTTCCTCGGAGCACTGAGCCTGACAAGGATGAATGCTGCCTTCTTGGTCTTGCTGGGCCCTTCAGTCACCTCTGTAACTTACCACTTGGTGTTATTTCCTTCCTACCCCTTCTCACCATGGTGCTCTCTTCCCCCCGTTCTCCTTGCATTGTGAGCTCCTCAAGGGGCCTCTTTCATGTTGAGACCTGGTGCCCCACCCTGAGGCATCCCAAGAGCTAACATTTATTGAACCCCTACTATGTATCAAGCGTTGTCGTCAGTCCCGTTTTAGAAACAGAAACACTGAGGCATGGGGGGAAACTGTCATAAGCCAGGTGGCTGTCCCTGGCAGAGCTGGGACTTGGAAGGAGGCAGCTGCCCCCGGAAGCCAGGCCCCTAACTGCTGTGCAGAGTGCCTCATGCCAGGCCCTCAGCTTAGAGAAGGTGTCTTCGCTGAGCACATGAAGAGCCTGTCAGGCGTGTCCCAGTCTCTACTGCTGGGGCAGAAGCCATGACAAAACGACTGGTCGTCAACTCCAAAGGGACGTAAGCCGGCCCCGTGATGATCTCCCCGTTCTCGGAGCTCAGGCCTGGTACTGCCTCCTCGCATGAGGGGCCTGCAGGAAGGGGTCTCTGCGCCCAAGGCCCCCATGGCTTCAAGGGGCGAGTCCTTGTCCCTTCTCCCATTCCCTCCACGGGCAACTCTCTGCCTATGCAGGCTGCCTATGAGCCCCCAGTTGCACTGAACGAAGCAGCAGGGTACAGTGGGACTCAGGGTTGGTGACCAGCCTCCGACTTACAGCCACGGGACCTGGCAGGACATTTTGCCTCCGTGACTCACTGTCTTCATCCCTGAAGTGGGGTCACGGTAGTGCCTACCTCGGAGCGTCGAGGATTCAGCGAGAGTGTGGAGGTACAGGGCTTCCCGGTGGCACAGAGCGCGGGTCCAACGCCTGACAGTTCGTTCATTCGTTCATTCATTCATTCTTTCCTCCTTGGCCCACGTCCAGGGGACCAAGCTCTGCCTGCTCTGTGTTCCTGGGTCTCCAACTTCCAATTTCAGGGGACTTCAAACTGCTTAGTGGGAAGAGAGTTTCCCAGATCATCTATTCATGCCATGGCTGGGGCTATACCATCAGGCTCTGTGCATGGCCCCAGCTCCCCATGCCCTCGGCCGCCCCCATCGTCCTGTTCCATCTGCCGTCATCCTGCTCAGCCCCAGACCTTGTCTTCCCTGGGTTCATGCAGCCACTTGTTCCCTGAGCCCCAGAGAAGAGCAGAGAAACGCATTCCTAATTAGATGGCTTTCCATCTCCCCAGGTCTTCCTTTCTTGCGTGTTCTCCACTTGTTAGAGGAAATCATATATCGACACCAGTATTGATTTGCATAATTTAGATATAATTAGGAGAAAGATTTGCCACAGTGGCAGACAGTGGGGCTGGCGCTACCATATCCTGCTGATCTTGGGGAGAGCTGGGAACTGGGCCTGTAACTCTAACCAAGTTCACGGCTCCCCTGCTCTACAAAGACCCATAGGCATTCGTCCTTAGAAATGAGCTCCTCCATGAGGTCTCAAGGCAGCAGGAAAGCCCTCTGGCCCCCAGAGCGTCTCCTTGCCTGGCCCAGCATCTGGAATTCTGACCACGAAGGCTGTCTCATGGGGGCTGCTGGTGGAGATGTAGAGAGACGTGATGCTGGCCAGGAGGTCGGTGGACACGGGCCAATTTGCTTATGATATCCACCATCTGGGGGCGGGGGAGAGGACTTTGGGGTAGTGACATTCTGAGAGTAGGAGGAAAGGAAGCAAAAGCAAGTGACAGCTTGAAGCAAGGGACTAGAAATGGGTGTGACCCAGTGGGTCATACTGCCGCTGTGGTGAAAAGTGGTCCTTGGAAAAATGAGGGACATGATGCGGCAGAGAAATAGATGCAAAAGCACACCCTTGCCTGTTCTGTTCTCTAGCCCTTTCTTCATGCCTTTGTTTCCTCATCTGTTCATATGACAAATATTGATGGAGGGGCTCTTGGGTGCCAGGCCAATAGTAAAGAATTAGGTGTTGACACCCCAGTCTCTTATCATCGTGACCGGTGGATCTGCTTCCACCCTCTCCAGCCTGTGAGGGGGGTTTTGGTCCAGGATTTAGGGCTCTGGAAAGGGTCAGTGCCCAGAAGACCATATGATGCTTCCTTTGAAGTGTGCCTCTGTGTATGTCACCTGTGAGCTGGTTCTGTGTCAGGAAGGCAAGGGATGGTGGGGGCTGTGGGGTGGGGACATTGCCAATCAGTTGAGAACCCGGGCAGTGACAGCACAGGGGTGGGGAGGTGGGGGGGGTGTTCCCCATCAGGTGAGCTTCATGGGAAGCAGGAAAGAGGGGCAGGGAGTTTCTCTCCATACCCAGCCCCTGTCCCAACTCCTGCCCCAAAGTGACCCCCCCCTACGGCCACACAGCCACTGCAGAGGGGCCCTCACCAGAAACTACATCCAATTTCCCCAGGGAGTGATCTCAAGGCCACTGGTTTACTCGTTAGCTGTCACCACGGGCTCTAAATAATGAGGCCTCTTCCTGCAGAAAGGATATTAGAGGCTGTGATGGGATGGGCTAGGGCAGTGTGGTATTTTTCTTCCCGGACGCTCGCTGCAGTTATTCACAGGGCTGTCTCTAACCTGCCTTCACGCGGCACCACAGGCCCACCCGCAGGTCCAAGACCCTTTCCCAGGGTTCCCGGGGCCACTTTCCTGGTAACCCACAACTCAGGTTGCCTGTCACCCATGTGCCTGGGCTTAGAGAGGGAGAAGGCTGCTATCCTCCATCTGGAGAGGACTGATTCATTCATTTATTCATCTGGTAAATGTTTATTAGGCACCTGCTGTTTCCTGCTGTGCATTGGGTTGAGGGCTGGGGCTGGGGCTGGGCATAGAGGGGTGACCCAGCCAAGCTGGTCCTGGTCCTGGGGATCCTCAGTCATGTCACATTTTCCATCCCTCTGCTGCCACTCATTGGGTGAGACTCTGTCCTGGGTGCTGGCGGGGGTGGTGATTCATCCCTACCTTCTCCGCCCTGCCCCCTCCCCCTGGAGCCCACTCACCCCAGCTCTGCCCAGATGGTTAAACAAGGCAGCCAGTCCCTAAATCCTCTGATGATATTTCCCAACTTTGCGCCCAGACTCCTCTGCTTTCCTTGGGCGGGAGGAAGAAACCCTTACTTTATCAGCACCAACCTGTGCCAGGCCCTTTCTGAGGGCGATGGTGACTCACCTGTCTCATTCAATCCTCACTTTGTAGATGAGGCAACTGGCCCAGGGTCACAACTAAAGCAGCAATATGCTGGGCAGACTCTTCCCAACTTGGCCTTTGCTGACATCAGGTGGGTTTGAAATTGGCCCGGTGGGAGTATTTACACCATGGAAATTGGCAGATGCCGCCATTCCCCCTCTGGAGAGCTGTGGGTTGGCATTTACCAGCACACCACTGTACCCAAGTGCTTTGACCAATGCTGTCCTTGGGAGCATCTATGGGAGGGGGATGTCCCTCCTTCTGGTAAGCAGCTGCTTCATCTTGGGAGAACTGGGGAACAGCAAAACAAATTCCCTTTGGGGAGCCAGGGGTTTTCAGCCTCTGTCCAGACTCTCTTCAACATTACAGGCCTTTTGGGGAATCAGATGCGGTTCCTGCTACCTTCCCCTCCCACATCCAGGCTAATGATGGAGTTAAGACCTTGCAGGTAATTGAGGTCTTACTCAAGGTTAATTGGTGCCTTATTGGTGTAAGTGGTAGCTCTTTGCTTTGCTGTGAGGGCGGGGCAGGTATCTGGCAGGGGGCGTGCACAGAGGCCCCTCCTCAGAGATGAGCACGGACATGTCATCTAGAATACCTGTTTTGTATGGCTGGGATGCCCCCTCATCCTTTTGACCTCAGCTTAAATGTCATGCCCTCAAGGAGACGCTGGCCATCCATCCTATCTGCAGTACATTTCTGCACACCCACAATTTTCTCTTTTAGTTTACCTCCTGTTTACCTATTGCTTTGTTTCCTTCCCTAGAATGCAAGTTCCCTGAAGGTGGGAAACTGAGGCAAGAGGGCCTTAGCCATTGCTGATGTTTCTTCTTCCTCATCAGCTTGTCTTGTTTCCTGATTCCTGGTCCGGGGAAGATAACTACCCCCAGCTGTTTTACGCCTCAGCCTGGGCCAGCATTAGGTCCCTGGCTCGGAGTCAGGGCCCTGCTTTGTGTCCTAGTGTTGGTGCTCACTAGCTGGGGGATTGTGGAGGGTGGGGAACAGGAAGGACAGCCTGGAACAGAAGCGGTGGGAGCCCAGGGAGCCCACGCCCCCAAGCCGTCAGCCCAACATGCCGTGGCTCCATTCTCCCAGGTATAATGTTCCCAAACGCTCTAAGGCCTTCCCTGCTTTTAATTTATTTATATAGATTCATTACTTTTGATGTTATAAAAATAATGTTTTCCAGTGGAGAAAATTTGGAAAATGCAGAACAACATTAAGACAAATTAAAAGTCATTTTTTATTCTTTTAAATATTTTATTTATTTACTTCTAGAGAGAGGGGAAGGGAGGGAGAAAGAGAGGGAGAGAAACATCAATCAGCTATCTCTTTTCTTAATTTTTAATTTTTAATTTTATTTATTTTTCTTGGAGAGAGCAGGGGAGGGGTCAGCTGCCTCTTGAGCGCCCCCCTACTGGGGACCTGGCCCGCAACCCAGGCATGTGCCCGGGTGGAGAATGGAACATGAGAGCTTTCAGTGCACTGACTGGCACTCAATCCACTGAGCCACACCAGCCAGAGCTAAAAGTCATTTCTTAGATAAGGTAATTATGTCAACTTTCCTGAATTAGCCCTGCCCACCTGTGCTCTGGACCCCACCTCCTCCAGCAATTTAAGTAACATTAAAACTGCCTCCTGGACCAAGTTATTACTTCCAAGAACCATAGCCTCTGCTACTACAAGGAACTAATTAACAGCATGCAACGAGGGGGAAAAATTCAATTAATTAGTGGCTTAATAGATGCTGGCAATGATTCTGGCCTTGGTTTGAGAGTTGGGGTGCGGAGGGGGGTTAAGTTCTCCCTCAGAGGCCAGGGGTGAGGTTTGAGAGGTGGGGGAGTACCTGGTTTGGGAATGGGGTTTCCAAGAGGCTATGAAAGGGTTGGGCACAGGGGAAGAACCCCGTTTCTGGTAGCGCGGCGGGAAGGTCTGAGTCTTGCCCCAGTGTGGTGGTTGGGTAGCTTCCGGGGAAGTAAGGTGAGACTTCTTTCTTTGTCCTGTGGGCTGGGGGTGGGAAGGGCAGGTGGGCACACAGGCCCCTCTTCTTCCTCACTGTTCCTGTTCCTAGAGCCCCCACCCCTTCAAGTCTTCCCGTTGTTAGCTGGAAGTTTGAAGTCACCCCTGACACTGCCTTTCCCTCAAGCCCCACCTCTAACTTGTCCCCAAATCTTGTGGCTGCTGCCTCCTAAGTGATTCTCCCACCTTCCTCATCCTCACTCTCCCCCTCCCCAGCCTCCAGCAGGCCCTTCCTGGAAACCTGCAATAACCTTCCCAGTACCTCCTCCACCCGCTTACCACCCAGCAGCTGCTGCTGTCTTGCCACGGTGGTTGGACGGAGTGGACTGGGCAGGTTCAAGGCCCTGCCTGGTCTGGCCTGCCCCTCTCCCCAGGGCCCACCTTGTGTCCCCATCACTCCTCCAGGCTCTCTGTGTGCCAGGCATTATACTACTCTGAGTTACTTCAATGGGGAAAGTGTGGATTGGCCACAAGCTCTGGCCCTCAAGGCTCAGGGCTCTGCTAACGTAGCCTTTAGCCCATTGTCTCAGTCCCCTCAGACTTCTCTGCCTTCCCTACCTTTGGTGCAGGGGTGCTGGCGAGGTCACGGGCAGGTTTCGGATCCCTCCAAGGCAACGTGGAGTGGGGGGTTCGTGCAGTGAGGGTTCAGTGGGGTTGACGTACGTGGTTCAACGTCTCTGAGTCCAGTGAAGGAGCACTCCGACCCCCCCACCCGTGACTCACCTAAAGTCATGGCAGGAAGACAGAGGGCCAGGGGTTGACGCATGAGGTGAGCGTGTCCTTGAGTGCCCAGCCAAGAAGTTTGGACAGAGGCAGAGTGGGGAGCCGGTCATCAGGTGTGGAAATTTGTAAGTAGAGAATTTGGTTATTGAGGCCTTATCAAAGCAGGAGTGCATTCTCTACGCTCAGGAACATGCCTGAGAAAGTATCATATACAAACAAATGTAGTGTGTGTGTGTGTGTGTGTGTGTACTTCTTTTTCAGTGATGATCATCTGAAATTGATCTGAATGCCTGTGTTTGCAGGTGCATGTTTCCTGTGGCTGCTGTAACAAAGTACCACAAACTTAGCGGCTTGGACAATACACATTTATTATCTTAAAGTTCTGGAGATCAGGAGTTCAAATGGGTCTCAAATCAGGGGCTAAATTCAAGGTGTCCGGACCGCATTCCTTTCCGGAGATGTCAGGTTTCCCGGCCTTTTCCAGCTTCCACGGGCTGTTGGCATTGCTTGGCTTGTGGCCCCTTCCTCCATGGATGTCGAGCAGAATCCTTTTCTTGCTGCCGGCTGTCTGCTCCTCCCTCTTCTCTCTCCCCCTTCCACTTTTAAGGGCCCTTGTGATGACATTGGGCCCGCCTGGATAATCCAGGATAATGTCCCTATTTTCTGGTCAGCTGATCAACAACTTGAATTCCGTCTGCAGGCCTAATTCCCCTTTGCCATGTAACCGAACATGTTCACAGGTTGTGGGGGTTAGGGCATTATTCTGTTGATCAGAGTGGGCATGATTTTTCTATCTTCTCTGTAGAAAATGATGTTACAAAATCTTGACATATGAAGAGCGAGTCCAAGAACAGGCAGCCAAAACCGTACAAAGAAAACACTATAGAGGTGTTAAGCAGTTAATAAAAATATTTCTCCGTCTGGATTTTGTGCTGTTTGTGTTATTTTTAGCTTTAAAAATGTGTAATTTGTAACAATTTTTCATTCTAAATGAACATTAACTTTCACATCCAATTTTGCATTCTGTTGAATAAAGGTGCATTCTTTTGCATTTTTGTATTCTTTTTAAAAAAGCCCCTGCCCCATCCAAGTTGTATAAACTTCAGGTTCCATAAAACGAGGATCCCCTGCTGCTCCCACCCCGGGGCCTTTGCACACACTCTTCCCTATGTTGAGAGCTCTTTATTCTTCCCCCACCCTCTCCTCTTGTCTCATCCTCCAGACCCCAGCCCGAGCTCTGGTTCCTCACATAAATCTTCTCTCCCTGCATGTTCCCCATTTGCTTGGGTCTCCTGGGCTTCTCATTTGTGGCCCCTCTGCAATTATAATCAATTACTCATGAACTCACCTGCTTGTGTCTGTCTCCCCCATTGCAATGTCAGCTCCATGACCTTGAGTGTCTTGCTCACTGCCGTTTCCCCCAGTGGTGAGCACAGTCTGGCACTCAGTCGGAAATTTGTAACGATGTGTAGGAGACAAGGATGCGTGCAGGGGTGGATGGATGATGCTCTCAGGGTAGGAAGGAAGGCTCATGCTCCTGAACACAGATGCCTGTCTAAGGCCTTCAGAAACTGGATGAGGATCCAAACCCAGAACTTTGCTAGGTTGCAGTATATCCAACCACACCACACGTTTGAGGCCAAAGGCCATTTGCTGGGTGCCCCTAGGACGGGTGGCAGACTGTGTGCCAGCAACTCTGAGGCAGGACACTGGTGAAGAGCTAGGCTGGATTGGATCGTGGTGGCTGGTTCTAGAGCACTGTGGGCCGCCCTTGCAGGAGCCTCCTCTGGAGAAGGCCCCCGACCTGGCCCCGTCAGCGTAGGCTGGACGCCGGCCAGAGCCTCCTCCCCTGCTTGCAGCCGGCCTGGCTGCACTGACCTGTCTTCTTCCTTCGGTCTCTCTGTTGTGCCTATCAAGCCGGCTGCTGTGGGCCAGCTGGTCTCAGAGGGAGGCCGATAAGGAGTTTATTGAATTTATGATTTTAATTTATGACAATTCTAATCCCATTATGGCTTCCCTTTTGTCTGCAGCCTGTGTGGTGATGGAGTTTAATTATGGCCGAGCAAGATCCCCCTGCTCAGGAAGCCTTTTCTGCCTGTCCCGGAGGTCTGTCCATAGTTGCCTGAGAGAGTTTGGTGGCCCTGGGGCTGGGGAGGGCTGGGGTGGGCAGCTGCACCGCCAAGACAAAGGGTGATGCCGCGTGAGTGACAGTTATGACAGCAGCATGTGGGGGTGATGGGGAGCGATGCGCATCTGTGCAGCTGTATGGGTGGCACTGGGGGTGTCCAGAGACAGTCACAGTCCTGGGGAGGAGGGGGGAGAGCGAGCTCGTGGGTCCGCCAGGACCTGTATAACAAAAGTGCTCAGTAAATGACTATTTTGGGGTGGGTCCAAGACTCCACTGCCCACCCGAAAAGGGAGGTGGCTCCCCAGTGATCAGGGTCCTTGGGGGGAGGTCCAAGCAAAGGACATGGTCACAGTGCCATCATAGTGTCCCTTCTTGGCTTCTGCGGAGGGCAATGCAGAGTGTAGCTGGAAACATGGTGAAAAGGGGCCAGGGGTCAGGAGTGAAGGGCTGGTCTCAGCTCTGCCAAGAGCAGTTGTCACCTTGGGTCACATGTAGCCTCTGGATGTGCCTTCTTTGGCTGGGAAATTAGGGGCAGAATCGGGCCCCGTGTGGGCCGGGGGGACAGTGTCACTGGGGTGGGTGTGAAGTGGGGGAGGCAGAATGGAGGGTCCGAATCTCAGAGGGGGAGGGTCGATAGGGACACCAGGCTCAGGCTACTGGAGGCCTGTGTCCCTGTGAAGGTGAGGGGAACCCAGCCCTAGTCCTAGACCTCAGGGACTTACAGGAGAGTCATGAATAATGAAGAGAATCAGTCTTGGCTTGTGGGCTGGGACACCTTAGAAGTGAGAGCAGCCTCGAATGTTGCAAAGGAAGACCCAGTGTCTCACCCCAGTTTCTGCATCTGTCAAATGGGCATGAGAATGGATCCAGCCCTACCTCCCCTACAGGTAGGAAGGGTGGTGGGGACCTTGTTGGTGGGACAGGGCTTAGTGACTGGGTGAGGTTGGAGCGGCATTTCATGGCTCCCTGGGCCTCCGTCTCTTCATCTGTAACTGCTGGGTTAGGACCAGATGACCCCCCTCCCCCCGCCCAAGAGTCCTTGCAGCTCAGGCATTTGCGATGTTGATGATTAAACAAGGAAGGCTTCCTGGAGGAGTCAGCCAGAAGGATGGAGAAGGGTGGAGCTTTTTGCAGATTTGCAGGTCTCAGACCCTGATTCCTTAAGAAGCAAGTGAGGGTGTAGGAAGCACAGGGGAGGAGGCAGCACAGTGTAGGAGTTGAAAGCTCAGACACCTGCCAGGTGGAGCAAGTCCCTTAAATGAGCCAGGCAGACAGAGTGTAAATAATAGGGAGTGGTGGGGACTGTGGCTAACTGGAGTGTGGCTACCTGGGTCCCGCTTAAAGGAGGAGCTCCAACGATCATTGCCATGTGAGGATGCTGATTCTGGTTGTCAGGTGGTCTCAGTCTTTGCAAGTGCCCCCATCTGTGAAATGGGCACAATATTAATACCTGTCTCATGGAGCTGGCGTAAAGACTAAATGAGCTAATGCAAAGTGCTTAGAACAGTGCCTGGCATATAGTAAGTGGCAATTACTTGTAGTGACAATTGCAATTATTATACTCTATTGTCACAAGAGGCCAGGTGTCCTCCTTTCCTGACCCCCAACGCACTCAAGGTGGGAAGGCAGGGTGTCTAATCATTGTGGTCTGGTTGTTTGGAGTCATTGGAGCCACGGGCACCCCTGGCTGTCATTGGACTTGACCTGAATGGCTACTGTAGACAAGGAATGTTTGTGATCTGGGGGAAAGCAGACGCTGGGAAGTGCTGCTGTGAACAGGAGGCTCTGAGACAAATGGAATCACTTCATAAGGGTTTTTGTTTTATCTGGAGAGGCTGTTCTGAGCCTGAGACATACCTGTTTCAGGAAGGGTTTGTCTGGCTTCTCTGGGCTGCACTGAAAAGCTTGGGGAGAGGGGAGTCACGTGCTGAGGCAGGAAATAAGGCCAGCTGGAGAAGGAGCCTAATTGGGAGCCTAAAAGAGATTCCCAGTTGTGACCAAGGACAAGGATGGAGAAATGAGGAGCGGGAGAGACAGGATAACTGTCTAGCCAGTTGTCTGCACCGCATGCATCCCTAATTCTGGAAGGGCTGACGGAAAGAGAGGGCATGGACATGTGTGCACACCTAGGTGCCTGTCAACCCCCTGCCCCACCTCCTCCAAGGTCCGCTCCCTGGTTAACCCCTGCTGGTCTGGATCACACCTTCTCCCATGTCTGGATTTCTAGTTGTGGATCTTTGGGTAACCAGCTATGCGTCCTTGGGTAAGTCATTTACCTGACTGTGCCTTGGTATACCTACCTGCAGAGAGGGATGACCGTTTTGGCCCTCCCTGCTCCAAAGGGGGCTGGTCAGCGGGTGGACCACTTGATGGTGGGGTTTTCGAAGGGCTGCCTGTGGGGTCGGATAGGCCTCCTCTCCTCTGCAGCATTTGCTGCAGTTTCAAGGCTGTTTGCAGTGGGTGGATGCAACCTGGGTTATAAATGGGGGAAACCGAGGTTCGGGGTGTTTTAAAATATAGTCTTATTATTTAAAAAAAAAACATTTTATTTATTTATTTTAGAGAGATGGGAAGGGAGGGAGAAAGAGAGAGAGAGAGAAACATCGATGAGTGAGAGAAACATCAAATGATTGCCTCTCGCACGCCCCCAGCTGGGGACTTAGCCCGCAACCCAGGCGTGTGCCCTGACTGGGAGTCAAGCTGGCGACCCTTCAGGTCGCAGGCCGGCACTCAGTGCTCTGAGCCACACCAGCCAGGGCCAGTCTTATTGTTCTTTAGATGTGGTGAGCCTACAGATCCGGAGGAGATTGCCCATAATAACACTGTTTGCTCCTCACAAGTCCTCAGAGGAGGGGGCATGGGGATGAGGGGTAGGAACCCGGGGCAGCCCGGTCCAGTCCCCACCGCTCACATTGTGTGCGAGTCTGTGCTCATGCGTGTGTGAGAATGTGCGGCAGAGCGCCATGACTGCGCTCCGTCAGGACCTCAGGGAACAGAGAGAAGTGGGCAGAAACAGGCACGGTCCGCTCCCTTTCAATGTTCCTCATCCCCCCCCCTCCCCCAACACTGCTCTACGAAGGCCCTGCTTTCAGCCCTGAGTGCGGAGGACTTTCCTGCTGTCCCCTGAGATGGCTTTTCCCATCTGTACAATGGGTGGGCTGGGCGAGAGGATCCTTACGGTGCCCCCAGATCTGACCCCCAGTGAATCCAGTGCTCCGAGGGGCCGCCGTTCCCCAGCCCGCTTGCCCAAATGGGCTGGGTGGGGACCAGGGTGTTTCACGTGCGATTCCTGGGCCCTCTCCTGGACCTGCCAGGTCACACTCTCTTGGGGGCAGAGCCTAGGAAGCTGCAACTTTGAGCAGTGACCCGGTGTAGCTGGTTCAGAGCCTGGCATTTGGGAACGGCTGCCTGACCAATCCAGTTCCTCTAAAGGCACAACGCACTGATTTCTGTCTCAGGCTCCTCTGGGCTTCTCGGCTGGTTGACAGCTGCCGGGTCCTGTCACGCACACAAGTGGGAGGGACAGTGCCTGCTGAGCCGAGGCCTGGGTGGCGACTGTCCTGGGTCCACATGTGGCAGGTGGCCCCAGTGAAGGACGTCGGAGCCTCATCAGAAGGTCTCAGTCCATGCCAGCATATGGGGCTGAGATGAGGCTGTGGGCCTGGGGTGGGTACCCGGGGCCCCTGGAACAGCCTGCCGGGGTCGGGTCAGGGATGGGAGCAGCCTGTGAGCTTGGGCAAGTCGGGTTGTCCCCTCGGGAGCCTCAGCCTTCCCACCGGTAGAGTGAGGGTGGGCGTGGCAGAGGTGACTTCTCAGGCCTTTATAGCTCCGGCATTCTGAACGTAGTCTGGCCCTCAGAGAGGACTCAGCGCAGAGCGCTCTGCTGCTGGAGCGGGGCGGAGGGAGGGGCTCTGCCCGCAGGAGCCAGTGGGCAGCTGAGTCCCCAGCCAATCTGGTGGGGTGGGGGCAGGAAAGCAAGGGCTCAGGGAGGCAGGGGAGGAGGTAGAAATGGGAGGAGCCACACGATGACTCTGGGATCCCCTTGTCACTGCCGTGAGGGGTCTGGGACTAAAGATACAGACCCCAGAGCTTCTCTTTCTGGTTCAAATGCCAGCTCAGCCTCCTCCCGGCTGTATGATCTTGGGGAAACCACTCCACCTCTCTGTGCCTCAGTTTCCTCACATATACAACGGGGGGGGGTGATAATAGCCCCTTCCTCGGGGGTTCTAAGGTCAGCCTTAGAACTGTGCCCACCGAACATTAGCTGTTGTTGGCGTTGCTGCCATTGTATTCGTACCAGGGCAGGGTCCCTGAGTGGTCAGAGCAGGCCCCTGGAGGCTGGACCACTGACTGGCCATGTGGTTTGGTTGCCTGACCACCCCGTGCCTCAGTTTCCCCACTTCTAAAAGGAGGAGAACAATATCTATTTTACTGGAGTGAGTCTTCTGTGAGTTTCCAGGTAAAGGGTTTAGCCCAGCACCCAGCCTATACCAGCACTCTAAAAAAAGCAATTCTTGTTGTTGGTGCTGAGGCCAGGGTATCGATACAATTACTGATGTGTTTCCCCCCAGCCCTAGGGGGCAGGTGGAGGTGGGTCCTGGGCCTCCAGGCAGCTCTGGGCCCAGGTGACCCCGTGTGTTTTCGTTCACCCGTCAGCCCTCCTGAGGTTTGTACCCTGGTGTGAAGCAAGCATTGAACTTTGAGTCCAAGGTCTGGGTTCTAGTCCCAGCCGTGGCCCTGGTTGAGACTTGCCCTTGGCTAGTCTGACCCTTAGTTTCCAAATCTGTGAAGTGTGACGATGAGGTCCCTTTTACCAGGAGTCTGGGAGGTTTAAAGGAGAGGGTGGTAGGGGGAGGGGCAGAGACAAACTCAGCACAGACAGCTGTGCAGGCAGAAGGGGCTGGTGGTTATGGTGGCTCAGCCTGGCATTCAATCAAAGGGACCTGGATTTGCTTGGCCGCTCTGCCACTCACTATGGGGGTGACCCCAGGGCAAGTCCCTCAGCTTCTCCGAGCCTTCCTCCTTACCCGTCCAAAAATACGAGTTATTTTGTGAGGCTTGTAACCTTGCCTCTGTATCTCCACTTGCTGCCTCTGTTCCCTCCTTCTGGCGTGACTTGTAGTCAAGATTAGCCTTCATTGCTTGTGTCTTGAGGACGTGGCTATGACACGCTGGTCTCTTTGCGTCTTTCTCCCCTGCCAGCCTCAGCTCCCCATGTGACTGCCACGCTGGACCCTCTGGCTGCAGTGGGCGCACGGACCCCGGGTTCCGCTTCTCATGCAGCTGCGCAGACCTGCGGCTGCACAGGGACGGGGGGCTTTTGTTCCTTTTGATTCATACTTCTTGCTTCCTTGTCCCCTGTGCTAGATGTGGCCTCTCCCTTTTCCTGTGATGTTTAAGATTCTAATTAAGTGGAAAAGGCTTTTACTCCTTACAATTCTCCAGTTATGAATAATGATACTGGCTCATAAATGAAAATGGCTTTTCCATTTAAATTCTGGTTTGTTTTTTTTTTTAAAGAAGTTACGAAATCAGGGCTCCTGGGTCATTTGCAAGTTATTAATTTCAAGTGGTTCTCTTAGCTAGCTTATTAATGGTGAGGGTATTACAGCTGAGTTAAATGACTGGGAAATTAATTACCTTGCAGGCTTTTATGTGCGGGGAAATGGCTTTTTTTCCACCTTGGTGGGTGGTCTAGGTGGGAAATCACAATTCCACTTCTGGGAGGCCTGAGAGGTGGGTCCTGGGAAGATGCTTGCTTGGTAGACACTGGGTCCCCAGACCTGGTGCTGGTGCTGGGACCTTTTCCAGGGCCTACAGGATTCTGGGGCGAAGTGGCTGGACATGCCATGGTGCCTGGGCCATGTGTCTCAAAGCCAGACACGGGTGGGGGAGTCAGCAATTCTTCCCAACACATGGGACTATGTCCCCTTGGTCTTCACCTCCACCGAGGACAGGCCAAGAGGACAGGTCAACATGGTGACAGGTGATATTTCGATTAATCCAGTGTTTCTAGAATCTCAGTCACTTCTGTCCTGTTTTGGCCACTCTGACATTTTGCCTGTCCAGTTCTGTATTTTTTTAGGATTTTATTTATTTATTTACTTTTAGAGAGAGGGGAAGGGAGGGAGAAAGGGAGAGAAACATCAATGTGTGGTTGCCTCTCATGTGCCCCCCAATGGGGACTCGGCCCACACCCTAGCCATGTGCCCTGACTGGGAATCGAACTGGCGACCCTTTGGCTCAAAGGCTAGCACTCAATCCACTGAACCACACCAGTCAGGGCTGCCTGTTCTTATTATTTATTTACTACTTTGATTTCCATGGCCTCGCTTTAAAAAAAACATTAGATTTAGTTGGAAGGGAAACTTTATATCACTGCCACAAATGGCAAACAGCATACCTAGTCATCAATTCAAAGCAACATAAAAATGAACACATGACTATTAAAATAAAAAATGCCTGTGTGTGCACCACCTGAAGTGCCTCCCGTGTGGGCAGTGGTGCATTCACCACCTGGTGGGAAATCTGGATGAGCCGAGGAAAGAACTTCCTGACCTCATGGCCCGTGCAGCCCCAGGGCGGGCTTCAGGAGACACGTGAGGGGGAAAGGACAGCGGGCTGGCGGGCAGGTAGGCACACGACAAGCCCAGAAGGACCAGTGTACTCTGAGGTCCTTCCAAACAGATGCTGCTGAAGAAGTTAGGAGGCTGTAGGGAAAAATGTGGATCTGAGGAATTTCTGCGGATCTGAAGAATTTCTGTGTATTGATTTTTTAAGATTTTATTTATTTTTTTTGACGGGTCAAAGGGAGGGAGAAAGAAAGGGAGAGAAACATCCATGTGTGGTTGCCTTTTGAGCACCCCCCAACTGAGGACCTGGCCCACAACCCAGGCTTGTGCCCTGACTGGGGATTGAACCTGTGGCCCTTTGGTTCGCAGGCCTGGCGCTCAGCCCATTGAGCCACACCAGCCAGGGAATTTCTGTATGTTTTGAACTTTAGGGAACAGCATGCAAATTTCACAGCAGCCAGAGTTTGTTCTCTGGGGCCAATTGTCCAGGTGTGTTGGCCTGGCAATGTGACTACCCTGCCTACGGCTCCTGCTCTCATCTAGCCCTTGGGTTCCCAGCAGCCACCACAGGAGTGAGGGGACTGTCCAGGGAGCACTGGCTTGGGGGTCAGGGTAGAGGTAGCCAGGCTCTGCTGCTACATTGCTGTGTGACCTTGGACAGACTCCTGGGACTCTCTGGACCTCTGTTTCTTTATATGTACACATGAGTGGTTAAATAAGTTGTGTCTGAAGAACTAATTTGATTATTATTTTTTATCCTTGCCCGAGGACATTTTTTGATAGCTTTTTAGGGACAGGAAGGGGGAGAGGAAGGAAAAGATAAACTTTGATACAAGAGAGAAGCATTGATTTGGTGCGTCATGAATGCACCCTGACGGAGGATTGAACCCACAACCCTTCAGTTACAGGCCAGCACTCCAACCAGCGGAGCCACATCGGCCGGGGCTGAATGATTTATCTTATGTGTCACCTTGGTTGATGACAGTGTCCAGATTATTCTGGATGTTTCTGTGAGGGCATTTTTGGCTGAGATTAACATTTAACTCAGTGAACTTTGAGTAAAACAGATTGTTCTCCATAAGGTGGTGGGCCTTGTCCAAGCAGTCAAAGGTCTAAATAGAACAAAAGACTGACTTCCCTTGAGCAAGGGGAGATTGTGCAGCAGATGCCTTTGAACTTGAACTGCAACCTGGCCTCTTTTCTGGGTCTTCAGCCTGCTGGCCTGTCCTGCAGATTTTGGATTTGCCAGCCTCCATAAACATGGGAGCCAATTCCTTAAATAAATCTCTCTTTATACACACACACACACACACACACACACACACACACACACACACATACACATCCCAGGGGTTCTGTTGCTCTGGAGAACCCCAACTAATACAGATATCTTTTAGCCATTGGCCACCTTTGGCATCAGGCAGAACAGAGAGAGGCTTAGGGAGAGCATGGCGGCTGGTCCCTAGGTCCCTTAGTTTTCTGTCACTCTTGCATACATATAGGACTCAGTGCAGAGTGGCTTAAACCACCAAGGGGAATCTCTCTCTCCTTCTCTTTTCTCCTTCTCCTCTGCACAGAGCTTCTTCCACGCATCCTTTCCACCTGATCTCACCTCCTGCCGCCACCTCTGCTCTAGGGCCACGCCCTTGATGGCACACCACGGATGCTGTTTGGGTTCATCCTATGTACCCGGCCCCAGTAGCTTGGGCATGTGAGGGTCCAGACTAAATACTTATAGTGTTGGCTGAAGAGGATTTCTCCCTGCCTCAGCTCAGCATTCAATACCATCAAAGATCTTGTCTTTTAAAAAAATGTGTAACTTATAAAACATAAAATCACCATTTTAAAGTGTGTAATTCAGCAGTTTTTAGTGTAATCATTATGTGGTACAACTATTACCACTCTAATTCCAGAACATTCCATCCCCTAGAAAGGAACCCTGTGCCCGTTAGCAGTTAGTCCCAATTCTCCTCTTCCCTCAGCTCCTGGCAACCACAAGTCGGTTCTCTGTCTCTATGGGTTTGCTAACTCCGGGCCTTTTGTGTGCATGGAGTTGTGCAGTGCGTGGCCTTTGTGTGCATGGAGTCGTGCAGTGCGTGGCCTTTGTGTGCATGGAGTCGTGCAGCACGTGGCTTTTGTGTGCATGGAGTCGTGCAGCGTGTGGCTTTTGTGTCCATGGAACGTGCAGTGCGTGGTTTTTGTGTCCATGGAACGTGCAGTGTGTGGCTTTTGTGTACATGGAACCGTGCAGTGTGTGGCCTTTGTGTCCATGGAATCATGCAGTGCGTGGCTTTTGTGTCCATGGAACGTGCAGTGCGTGGCTTTTGTGCGTATGGAGTCGTGCAGCGCGTGGCTTTTGTGCGCACGGAGTCATGCAGTGCGTGGCTTTTGTGTGCGTGGAACCGTGCAGTGCGTGGCCTTTGTGTCCATGGAGTCGTGCAGCGTGTGGCTTTTGTGTCCATGGAGTCGTGCAGCGCGTGGCTTTTGTGTCCATGGAGTTGTGCAGTGTGTGGCTTTTGTGTGCATGGAGTCGTGCAGTGCGTGACTTTTGTGTCTGGTTGCGTTCACTCAGCGTGTTTTGAAGGCTTATCCAGGTTGTAGGCTGTATCAGTACTTTATCCCTTTTTAAAAAAGACTTTATTTATTTATTTATTTTTAGAGAGAGGGGAAGGGAAGGAGAGAGGGAGAGAAACATCAATGTGTGTTTGCCTCTCGTGTGCCCCCTACTGGGAACATGGCCCACAACCCAGGCATGTGCCCTGACTGGGAATTGAACCAGCAACCCTTGGGTTCACAGGCTGGCACTCAATCCACTGAGCCACACCAGCCAGGGCACTTCATCCCTTTTTATGGCTGGGCAATATTCCATTGTGGGCATAGACCACAGGTTGTGAATCAAAAGGACCTCTTTGAGGCATGGATCAGATGCTACCACATCCTGTGCAAGGCTCCCTCATGGCGGAAACCCACACTTCTCCATTGATGCCGCAGCTCTGTGTGGCCAGATGCCTCCTGCGTCTCTGACCCCTTCTGACTCTCGTGCCGTTGTCCATCATGCTCCAACCGCACCCACCACCACGAGCTGACCAAACCCACACTCGCCTCAGGGCCCTAGTGGTAGCTGACAGCCTCTGTCTAGAAAGTTCCCACCCCAAATCCCGTTTTCTTTGTTTTTCCTTTCTATTATGGACAACCTTCAAACAGATACAATAGGAAAGACAACACAGCCTTGGCTGGTGTGGCTCAGGGATTGAGTGTCAGCCTGTGAACCGAAGGGTTGTGGGTTCAATTCTCAGTCAGGGCACATGCCTGGGTTGTGGGCCAGGTCCCCAGTAGGGGGTGTGCAAGAGGCAACCACACGTTGATGTTTCTCTCTCTCTCTCCCCCTCCCTTCTTCCCCTTTCTCTAAAAAATAAATAAATAAATAAATAAATAAAATCTTAAAAAAAAAAAAGGAAAGGCATTACAATAATAAACCTCCCCTCTCTCCGTCACTCACATCCAATGATTATTAATTCATGGCCAGTCTTGTTTTATTTATAGCTCTGCCCACTTCCCTGCCGCATTATTGGGAGGCAAAACCCAGACGTCTTGTCTTTTAATCTGTAGATATTTTAGCATTATCTCTGAAAGATAAAGAGACTCTTCCCCCAAACACAACCACAGTCCTATTATCGCACCTAAGAAATGAACTCTGTTCCCTCAATACCATTCCACATCTAGTCGGTGTTCAAACTTCCCCCACTGGCTCATACATTTACTTTTTAACAGCAATGTTTCCATTTATTTTTATTGAATTTTCGCTTGGAACACCGTGGGTTCCTACCCATCTCCAGATGCAGGTGGCTTCTGGATTCCGCTAAGTATTCTTTTACTTTACCCTCGATGGCAACTTCTGCCTCATTTGTTCCGTTTTCTTTGAGGACACGCGCTGCCTTTGGGTTACAGTCTTCATGGTGGGTGGAGTCCCTCCCTTTTCTCATTATTCCCTTCCTGATCTTTCTGTTCTGCGTCCCCGGGGGAGCCCTTTCCACGGCGTGATTCCGCATCCCACTTCAGTTTCCCACAGTGACTGGTCTGCTGCCTCCTCTTCCATCCGAGTCCCAGCCATACACCTTCTAAAAGTTTGTACTCTGTGAAATAACTTAATCGGATAATCT
Organism: Macrotus californicus; assembly: GCA_007922815.1. Taxonomy (NCBI): domain Eukaryota; kingdom Metazoa; phylum Chordata; class Mammalia; order Chiroptera; family Phyllostomidae; genus Macrotus; species Macrotus californicus. Next base: position 265,438 of record VMDR010000232.1, read on the forward strand.
GAACATGGCAATTTGTTGATATGTCTCTTAAGTCTTACTGTGGTTACCGCATCATTTCTCTCTCTTCATCCTCTCCTCCTTGTCTTCTTCCCTCCCTCCCTCCCTCCCCTCCCTCCCTCCCTTTTCCTCTCCTCCTGCAATTGCTGTGGTGAAGAAACTGAGTTGTGTGTATTTTAGAGTTTCCCACTGTCTGGAGTTTGCTGATGGCATCTTTACTGGTGTCAGTGAACACGTTCCCTTGTCCCTACAAAATGGCAGTGGATCAGAGTCAGGGAGATATTTCAGCCAAAATATATCAAAACTCAGCACCTGTCTAAGGGGTAGAGGGAGTTCCCAGGAGGCAGAGCTTTCAGTCTTAAAACCAGGACAGCTTGGGCACACCAGGATGATATGGTCACCTTACCTGTCACATGTAAGGGCTGATTAAACATTTATTAAATGCATTCATGCAAACTGGAGGTAGATATGTCTTGTCTGAGCTACACAGTGTCTGAGTGAATGTACTGTAGTTGCATAACTTTTACAAACCAGAGTATATCATATAAAAACCTGGATTCCTGCTTTCTGGAAAACGAGAAGACGTTGCCCCCGGGACCCACATTCCCACGTGGCCACTGCCGACTGGGGCAGAATTTTGGCTACGTGTGCGGTTAGGGCCTGTGCTTGCTCACTCCCTGTAGAGCCTGCTGCTCACATTCTGTCCCCTCCCCATCTGCTCAGCCCCCCTCCCCATCCGCTCAGCCCCAGCAGGCATTCGCCTCTTTTGTGGCCCAATGGCCTAGAGGTTGGCCACACAGCCTTTTGAACTAGATGGATGTGGATGCAGATTGGGGCTGGGGTACCTGCTGGTTCTGCAACCTTGGCTGCCCCTTGCCCCCCTTGCGGCCTCCATTCCCTCCACCTCACCTCCTTCTCTCCTTGGGGTCAAGGCGTTATTGTTTCTAGACACTCCTGCTCCAATGTGAAGGTCTGGCCCGATTGGAGGGTATGTTAATCCATTATTCCTCCTTTCTTGACCCCACCCTCCAAATCAGAGAGCTGGGCCCTGGAGGGCCAGTGTCTGTTTCCCCACCCCTATAGCTTCTGGGGAGACACTGAGCTTCGTGCTGGCTCAGCCGAGTCTGGGGGCGATGTGTAAGACCCAGTGGGCTCCAGGCTAGTGGCAGAGGCAAGAGCCTCAGTGTGGAGTTACCACGGTGATCACCCTCCCACCAAGAGGGGTGCTGGGGTGCTGGGTCTGGAGACCAGAGGGAGGAGAGGAGGCTCGAGGGGAAAGGAAAGGCTCAGAAGACTTGCTGAGGTGGGGAAGGGAGAGTGGAGCTGACTGACTTGGGGCAGATCTTTCCTTCTAGGCTCTGATCCCTCCTAAAATGCAAATGTCCTGGGAAGCTTGGTTGCTGGCTGTTTTTAGTTTCCCCTGCTTCTGCAGAGAGTGGAAGATTCGACACCCTGGTAGCCTGACACTGGGGGCTTAGACTCACTCTGTTGTTTCCCTTCCTCATCCCCGTTGAGCATGTGGGTGCGGCAGCCCAAGGCAGGCCTCAGGGGTCTGGCTTCCCCCTCCCAGTCCATCAGGGACACAGGGACACCTCTGCCCACCTGGGCTCTGGTAGAGTTGACAGATGCACTATCTTGTGCTTTAGGGTTCCTCTCACAATCCCTTCCTCCCTTCCCAGCTTTCCCCTCTCCCAGGGAGTCTTCCTGAACCCTCCCCAGACTTGGTGAGGTGCACCCACTCTGCTGCCCGGCAGCCCGTATCTCCTTCATCAGAGCATGGGTCATTCTCTGTGATGGCCCTTCTTGTCCATTTCTCCAGTAGCGCTGTGAGTTCTGAGGGCCCAGGGGCTGAGGTCTGCCTGGATGGCCGTGGTCTCCCTCCCACCTAGGACCTGTTCCTAGTCGATGGGAATACATATGTGTGCATGGATGGAGGAAGACGTGAGTTTTGGCTGCATAGCTTTGCTGGGGCTACGGTGAAGTCAGAGAGAGGGGCATGGGGTGCTGGAAGCAGAACTCAGAGAGGAGGAGGGGTTTCTCCGGCTTGGAGGGGCTTGCTTGCCGGAACCCACTCTGCCGCCACCTTGCACAGTCACTCCTGTTTGCTGCCCTTGCACTTCATGACCAGTGTGGGCGGGGGATGTCTCCTGCTGAGACGACCAGCAGCATACTCCCCAGAGGTTGGGGCCTTGAGTTGCTCCCTCCCGAGCCAGGGGAAGCAGAGGGTGACTCTGTGTGCACGCTGTAGCAGAGCCACAGGTCCCATCTGCCATGGACCACTCAGGATCCAAGGTGCCCCTCATGGGTGGACAAGTCTGCCAGGGGCCATCCCTTCTTCTGCTCTCCCCCTGGGCGTGTCCTAGTTTCTTTGGCCTTTTCTCCTGAACCTGCAGGGTAGAGGACACTAGCCAGTTGGCATCTCCAGCCTGGCTGGCAGAGGAGGTGGCAGACCCAGTCACCTTCATTCAGGAAAGATACCTGGGGGGTGGCGGTTGGGGGGTGAGAAGATGGGCTTCTTTTAGCAAGCACCCGACGGTGGGGACTTCTCCCTGAGGTCAGACCCAGCTCACTTAGGCTGCACGTACAAGTACTTCCCCGTTGACCTTGCCCTTGACCAGGCTGTTCCGTCCACAGCTGGGCAGCCCTGCCCTGCCCAGACCTGTAGCTGTCAGTGGCTGGCTGGATAGAGGGAGTAATACAGCTCTTTTTCCCCTTTCTCTCCGCTGAGTTGAGGGAGGGAGGTTGTAAACATGGCAGGTTCATTACCTAGAAAATATACTCCAAACCACACAAATGAAATTCCAGTGACTGGCAAGACAACATTTTTTATTGCCTTGCTCTCCATGGGGAGAGGGAGGTCTTTGGCTCTGTCTCCATGTGGCTCTGAGCATCTCCATCCTGGGGCTTGGCCTTGGCCTGGCCAAGCACGGCTCTGAAATGTCTCTGCGGGGGGCGGGTCAGCTTTGCAGGACACGCTTTTGCCTGTGAGGGCCCCCGGAGAGCAGGAGAGCAGGATGGGGAGACAGAGGCCCAGGGAAGCTCAGATTCTTTTCCAAGGCCACACTAGCTCTGCGGGTTGACGAGCTTTTAAAGACCCTGCAAACATACCTGAGACCTTCGAATATTTATTGGATACAAAATGGGAAGAGAAAACTGTGCAATTGAAATTAATAAATGTTAAATGCCTACAAAATGTAACATTAGGTCAACTGCATGAGTTACGGTAACATTTGGTGCTCAGAAAGGCACCATTACTGGCGAGAGCCAGTTGTCGGCTCTATTTTCTCCCCTGGTAAGGAATCCCTGGCAGGCAGGAGGGTACGTGAGGAGACATGCCCCCTGCCAGTTAAATTGGTACCTGGTTGCCAAACAATCCCAAGGGCAAGCTTAAAAAATCCTTTAAAAACTTGTTGGGAAAATGCTCTGCTAGAGGGGAGGGCTTTAAAGCCCTCTTGTCTCAGGCCCGACCAGGTCTGGGGTCTGCGATTGGCATTTGTGAAGCCTCAGCCAAGGTCTTTCCAGTGCCCTCATCACCAGTAACCCCTCATGACAAGGAGGTGGGGATGTTTACAGGGGAGGAAAGAAGTAGGGGACCCTCCTGTCCTTCTGATTCTATCGCTGATGCTCCTTGTGCAGGGCTGTTTGCCATTCCCAGTGAGAAAAGCTCCTTGGAGCTTCAGACCCACAGCCCAGGTAGCGAGCGGTGGGATTAAAGCCCCAGGCTTGAGTGGGGAGAGGTGGGTCTTGGGAGAAGCCTGATGGTTGGTCTGGCGTGGCCCTAGCTGGGCAGAGGGGGCTTGGAGCTGGCCCGTGAAAGGATGCCTGGGATAGGCTAGCGGCCTCACTGTGGTCCAGCATCAGGTCTGACCCTGGCTCTGCTCTAAAGTGATGGGGACTCCAGCCTGCGGGGTCTGTGCGTTGTGTCTGTGACGAATAAATTCACACTGACTGCAGAGTCCTGTGGTGAAAAAGGGACGGGAGGCATGGTCACTCTCTGAGAGAGAGAGAGGGCCTCGACCCCTGCCTGGACAGGCTTTTACTGATTTTCTGGGAACATTACATGAGGATGGTCCTTATTTACTATGCACAGGTTTGCTTTAGGTGACTGATTACCTTCTACAAATAATAGAGGAAAGAATGTTGCTAATCACTTCAAAGAGAAGGTTGTTGCAGATGCAAGGAGAAAAGTGGCTGAACTGGTTACACTCCATCCTTGGGAGGTTTAGCACAGATTGCAGTAAACATTTGCTACCTCAATTCAGGGCGAGGGAGTTTTAGCAAAAGCAAGCCTCAAAGCAGCCTGGTACAATGCAGGCCTGATTCCCCATGGGAGAATTGATCTGTGGGTTTGGCTCCTGTGTGCCGACTCGCGCCTGTCAGTTTTCTGATAGGACTGGGCTACGTTTGCCAAGCAGATCAGTTCCCTATACCAAAGAGCTGTGTGATCTCTGAGGAGACAATGTCCCTTCTGGGCCTCCATCCTTCACTTAACGCTGAGGCTGTGGGACCATCCCTTTGAAGCCTGAGAGCAGGAAGAGGTCTGTTAATGAAACCTCCCCGTTGTACAGCTGGAAAGGAGGCTCAGAGGAGGAAGGGGATGCGTCCAAGGTCACATGGGGAGACAGGATGGAAGCAAGGCCAGATGCCTTCTGATCCCCGCCACACCATCCTCTTCCCCATTTCTGTCTCCGCTTCCTCCACCACAGGGCCTTCCTACGGGGCAGACCAAGGGATTCGGCCCCCGTGGGGACCAGAGTGTCCAGGGCCTTAGGCTCTATCCATCCCTTCCCCTCCCCTGAGAGAGCAGATGCTCTCCAGATGCTCCCTGCCACATTGGACTGATGTGGGGCCTTGGGCAAGGACTCCACCTCTCTGATTCTTGGATTTCTCTTCTGTAAAATGGAGCAGAGAGGGGTGGCAGCAGCTACGGGTAGTCATCACCCAGGGCCTGGACCTCCTCTGGAGAAGACACCCCCCTGTCCACCCAGGAGAGGTGTTGTTAAGTGTCCCATAGAAACCACCCCAGCTGGGGAGAGGAGAAGCCTGTTTTTTTCAGAGTCGTGGACAGAGGGGCCGGCCTGGTGCAGGGTGCTCCACACACCATCCAGCAGGGCCCCTCACCTGGTCAGGGAGCCCAGGGTCCCGGCACATGGCTAGGAGCCTCTTGTTGGTGTCTTTGCTGGAGTGAGGCTTCCCGGGCTGCGGTGCTGGCATGGGGCACACCTTTCTGGGTGGGTTAGGGTTAGGGGGAGCTTCTTTCCTCAGCCCACCAATTCAAATGCCGATCTCTTTCAAGAACACCCTCAGAGACACTCCTGGAAATAATGTACCAGCTTTCTGGTCACCCCTCAGCCCAGTCAAGTTGACGCATGAAACCATTCACCACGAGTTCACCCCTTGTCCACTTGGCACCCATATGCACCTGCCTAAACCATGCTCAGCTTCCAGGTAAAGACAGTGACGAGAGGACAACCAAGAGCATGCTAGCGGCCTCCCCAGAGGAGGAGGGAAGGCTCCTGAGTGAGGTTCACTCTCTCCCGACACCCCACCACTTAAACACTACGCTGTCAAATGAACGATATGTGAATGCTCACATACAGTCAGCCCATCTTACGTTACATGGCAACAGAATAAGAGAGGAAAGAAAACAAAGATGTTTGCTTAATGTATGGTCATATACACACAGACGTATGTGTAGCAAGGAAGGCGGAAACAGTCATGACAATTACAGTCCTTTTTGTTTTGGTAACTGGTGAGGCGGCCATGGCTGGTATTGCTCATAAGTGCCTTCTCCGACTACTGCTCTGAATTGCCTTTGCCTTTAGCAAGCACCTGGGCTGGTGGTGCTACAGGTTCCCAAGGGGTCTGAGCCAGGCGCGGTGCTGCTGGAGTTGGGGGGTTAGTTTTTCATCGACTTCTGTCACAGGGCATGGTAACACTAAGAGACGCCCTCAGGGATGTCCTGTACTCCAGACACACTCTCCCTCATACTCTTTATTGTACAGTAGTGTCCGAACACCCGGTGGGAGTCAGGATCCCGTGTCCCAGCCAGCGCTGTGGCCCCTTTATTATCTTCTCACTCAGAGGCGGGAAGAGCCCGTGTCCACCCCTCACTTTCTGGACCTGGGAATCGGGCTGTCGGAGAAGGAGCACCACAGACTAGACACCGATGCAGAGCACACAGAGCTTTCCGCAGAAGCTCGCTCCAGCCCTGCTAGGTTCTGCCACCAAGCGGACACTGTCACTGAGTCTTCAAAAGGCCATCCCATGGCTCTATCAAACTAGCTGCTTCAAGATGGTGGGGTACGTGGCCAGACTAGCGAATTCCAGGAGCATGGGCCCGTGGCTGCCCTTCTTTGGTAGTGAGAAGGTTCCTTGGTCAGAAGTGATGTGTGTGGAACCCGTGACAGTGAACAAGGTGTGCCCTAGGTCCACGATGGTTTGGGTGGAAGCATTACCTGCAGGCAAGGCAAGCCCACATCCAGAGTGAGTGTCTGTCTCAGTCGGGACAAAACGCTGCCCCTCGCATGAGGGTCGTGTCGTGGTTTGATGTAACCAAGCTGCTGCCAGAGAGCTGGCTGGTCACCTGGGGGATGCGGCCATGGGGGCGGGATCAGTGCTGGTCTCTGCTGCTAGACACTCAGCGGTGGCCATAGCCACGCAGGCCTTGGTGGGTGGAAGTCCGTGTTCCTGAGGCCATCAGTAGCCCCCAGCCCTACCACCATGGCTACTTTGCTCCTGGGTCCATTGGGAGGTGACAGAGGTGGCTGAGTATCCACAGAAGACACCATCCTACCCACTTGATCATGAAAATCCTTTTCTGCTAAGGTGAGCTTCCGGTGAGCATTCACATGGGACACTAATATTTCCACACTGTTTTGCCCATTCAGAGAGGTCTGTTCAGAAAGTATCCAGGCATGTGCTATGAAAAAGAGAGACATTTATTGAAGAAGACACAAGATACAAGAAACATTGTACATAAGACAAGGATGCCTCAGTCCCCTTCAAAGTAGGCCCCCTGGGACCTCACACAGTTCTCCCAGTTGCCATCAGCTGCCCTGTCGTATTTTCCTGAATCTCATCAATGATCTGAAATCTTTTCCCTTTCAAAGGTGATTTTAGTTTGGGGAAAAGCCAGAAGTCACAGGGTGCCCATTATGGGCTGTAGGGGGGCTGAGTCATCTGGGTGATTTGATGTTTCACCAAAAATCTCTGCACAAGACAGGATACATGAGCGGATACATTGTTGTGATGAAGCTGCCAATCACCAGTTGCCCGTAGCTTCGGCCTTCTGCATCATCTGAATAGTTTCTGCAAAGGAATGTTCAAGCTTAACGCAAAATTTGGTGCAGATTCGTTGCCCTACTCGCTCAGTCACTTTGAATGTGACAGCCACACAGTGCACATGCTCACTCATGCGTCTACTGCCCCCACTGACTAGTACAGTGAAGTCGTCATTGTTCATGTATGCACAGTCCAGTCCACTTTCCTTGGCTGCCAGGTTACATCGATGCTACAAAAACCATTCTTGTTATATTAACAATGGTTGGATTTTTTCCAGACAGACCTCATATACCTCTTCCTCAAATTTCATTGCCACCAATTTTCCAGTTATGTTCCTTCCAATTGTCCAGTTAAGCCACTGGCTGCCCATGAACCTGCATACAATCACATGTCTGACCATCTCTTCTTCCAAGACAAGTGAGCAACCAGAGGCACTGCCCCGAGTTCTGCCCGTGCTGTTGGCCCACCTCAGGAAGACTTCACTTCTCCACTGTCCTTCTGGGATGTCCCAGAGAGGGTCTGGGGAGGTGTGGCTGCCCACTTCCAGGTGGCACCTGGGCGTGCTACAGCACCATCTGGAAACCAGGCCTGAGTCTTCTTTCTCTTCAATGGATTTCAGGTAACTTCCCATAAGGCCATAGGCCAGGAGGGGGGCTGGGAGCGAGGGGACTGTATGTCAGGAGTTGGGACCATAGGTACGGGGCCACTTCGTCATGTAATGTACCATGTGCCTTCAGAGACTGCCCAGGCCCGATCTCACATACAGCACTTCCCCTCGATGATGGAGTGTTGCTGGGCACACCCAACATCATGGCTGGGTGGGTCGAACACCACCCAGAAATAATGTTTTACCAGCTATCTGGCATCTTAGGCCAGTCAAGTAGACACATAAAATTAACTATCACAGTAGCTTAAAACAACAATGTATTGTTAACACTCATGTTTCTGTGGGGTGACTGGACTCAGCTGGGTGTATCTCCTTCAGGGTATCTCACATGGTTACAGTCAGATGGTAGCTGGGGCAGGAGTCCTTCAGAAGCTCAACCGACAGGGCTGGATTCCAAGGTGGCTACTGCCTGCCCTTGTCAGGTGCCTCATTTGAGATGCTGGAGGGGCTGGGGGCTGCCCAGGCCCCCTCCTGTTATCTGCAGCTTCTCTACGTGGCTTTGTGGGCCTCCTCACAACATGGAGGGTAGCGGGACTTCTTCCATGATGGCTGGCTTTCCCGGGAGCGAGTGGTCCAAGAGCCCCAGGTGGAAGTACCAGGTTTCTTGTGACCAAGCCTTGAGAGTCAGACAGCATCCCCTCCATCATGCTCTGTTATTCCGCAGCGAGTCACAGGCAGCCCAGATCCGAGGGAGGCAGCACACGAGGGTGTGGATATCAAGAGGTGTGGTTGGTCTCTGGAGGCCAGCTGCTGCAGAGCTGAAGAGAGGAAGTGGTGTCCTAGCAGGCAGGTCTGGCGTGGAGGGTCAGAAGACCTAGTGCTGCCTTTGCTGGTCACCTTTGGACAAGTGTCTTGACCGTTCTAGGTCTCAGCTTCCCAAGGTATGAAATGACCAAAGTGGACTGGATGATCTCAAAGGTTCCCCTGGCACCCACAGACCTGGGCTTGTCTCCCCGACACACAGGGCTGGCCCTGCCCTCCAGGCTGCATCTTTGGTGAAGTAGGTTGGGCTGGTTGCCCACCTCTAACCCCAGGGCCCATGACCCCCCAGCGAGGCTCCCAGGCCTCATCACTGAGAACAGCTGAAGCTCTGAGCCCTTGGCTTTAGGGGAAAAAAAATTGCCTTCCCCAGCCATCTCTAGGCACATTAATCATGAGTTCATTACTATTTAATATAATCACCAAATGTCATCGAAATGCCATTTATTCTGCCTTCTCACCAGAGATTTACCTGTTTGTTTTACATTTCAAATGAATGGCTCATGATTCTGTCATTTGGGGCTTTCTTTTGTAATTCATTGGGCATGTTCCAACAAGTTGAAATGATGAGGTATGAACCTGGTACCTCTGGGCCCCTCTCAGGCACCGTGTCCCTGAAAGACTCTCCCCTGAGCTTCTCTGTTCAGGAGGCCAGACCCAGGCCCCCTCCACCTGCCTGGTGGGTAACAGAGAGAGATGCAAGATTCTGCTCTTCCCTCAAGTCCAAACCCTGCTTCTGTGAGACTCCCAGATCTGCACACTGAGGACGGCGGCAGGTAAGAAAGAAAGCTCAGGGTCGCTCAGTAGTGAGCACACCTTGGTTTGAGTTCTTGTTTTACCCCGTCGTGGTTGGCCTTGGGCCTTCATTCCCTTGGGCAAGTGGCTTAACTTCTCTGAGCCTCAGTTTCCTTATCTGTAAAATGGATGATACTAGGTCAGCATCTACAGCATTGATGTGAAGCTTCGAGGGGTTGAGGCTTGTCCAGCGCTTCCCCAGTGCTGGGCATACAGTGCTCCTTTAGTGAGTTGTGAACTCATTTTATCCTGAAGTCCAAGTAGAATATGATAACCAAAATCAGCTCTGGCCAAGAAGCTGACCTGTCCCCTCAGCTTCAGGTCTGGGTGGGAGGCACCCTGCAGCCCTCCCACACTTCTTTGGCACTGCCTGAGAACTGGCTGCTGAGCCTGTAACCCTGGAGGAGCTACTGATCTAAGAGATGGATGACCCCACCGCCTGGAGCCAAAGGCCACACCTGTATTACAAAGCCTCACAGTACCTCCAGGCTGTGGAGGCCCCACCCTGAGATTCAGATCCCAGAAGCTGGGTGGGGTCTGGGGTGAATCTCAAGGTCCTCAGGGCAACTGCCTTCTGGGTGTCCTCTTACTCAGAAGCGCCCCAGGCCTCTTGGAGTCTTAAAAGAAAAAAATTATTAGCACATGGAGACTGGGAAGACACAGAAAACCCACATGGGGGGAAATGGTCACCCTGCTCCCAGGGAACGCTAATGTTTGGCTGCCTGACTCCCAGTCTCCGTGTGTATAGGGCACGTGACACATTGCCCACCCCTGCCGCTTTATTCAGCCTGTGAAGGTCCTCCAGTGTCTGTCCCCATTCTCTTCCCCCACTCTGACTGGCCCGCACATTTGTGCTCTCTTGGGCAGAGTTGTCCCCCCTCTCTCTGACCCTAAATTTCGGCCAGTATCCTCAGACTGCCCATCCTAAAAGACACTCCCCGGGCCCTCTCTTCCCCTCAAACCATCCGCCACGTTCCCTCTTTCATTCACTGCCAATTTTCTGAAAGGCTACCTTCTCTCCCCAACCCCCTTTGTGTCGCCTTAATGTAGTCACTTCCTGATCCCAAAAGGCTCCAGACCCTCCCTGTCCCCTGAGGTGTTCTGGGGCAGCACCATCCAGTAGAATTTGAATGCCAGCCACATACAGAAAATTTTTTTAACCCTCACCCAAGGATATGTTTATTGACCTTAGGGAAAGAGGAAAGGTTGGGGGAGAGAGAGAGATAGAGAGAGAAATTTTAATTGGTTGCCTCCCATTCCATACCTTGAGTGGGAATTGAACTCACAACCTAGGGATGTGCCCTGACTGGGAATCCCACCCACAACCTTTTGGTGTATGGGACAATGCTCCAATCAACTGAACCACCTGGACAGGGCTGCATACAGAAATTAAAGTCTTCCAGCAGCCACAGGCACAAAGTAAAAAGAGACAGGTGAAATTTTAACAATATATTTCACTTAGCTCATTATAGCCAAACTATTATCATTTCAACCTGAAACATGTAATCAATATAAAAGCCACTCGTGGGCTATGTCACATTCTTCGTATTTTTACTTTTGTGCCAACTCTGAAATCTGGCATGTATTTTTATACTTAGAGCACATCTCAGTGAGGACTCTCCATCTTCCAAGGACTCAGCAGGCACATGTGGCCAGAGGCTACGGCGTTGGGCGGCACATCCCAGGGGACTCACCAAGGGCCCAGGTGCCAAACCCAACCACCTCTTCTCAGGGACCTGATTCATAGGGTTTATTCTCATGTTCCCACAGCTTCCCCTGCTGCCTCTTACTTCACCTTTACATGCCGCATCTTTGCTTCTGAAAACTCCTTTACTCCATCAGTAACACACGATCATTTCTAAATATCAGAAAAACCCAGGTGTGGCGATCTAGATCTTTGAAATAAGGTGTCTGTGACTCTCGCCCCGCCACAGGCCCTTGCAGACAGCTCATTCTGGTCCGGCACAGATCTGTCCTTGTATTAGAATCACTTACGGCCGGAGCATAAAGAGGCAGGGGTAGTCACGGTTGGGGCTTTTTGAGAACCAAAAGGGAAGGTCTGAAGGGAAGCTGGGTTTAGAGTTTGTGCCATAAATATAGACAGAGCGGAGAAGAAGAAAGGGCCCAGCTCCACCTCTCTGCTGCCCGGCAAAATGGGATGAGGACACACAGGCCAGCTTCAGGGTAGAGAAGGGGACATTTCGCAGGGTTTTCAATGGCCTATAGAATCGCTGGGGGCTGAAGGCCAGAATTCCAGTTTGATCCTTACAGCCACCCAGCAGAATGGGGCCACCCACAGGGAAGCTGTCACTTCTATGGTCAGGAAGCTTCTTGTGGAGTTGGAAGGGCTGCCCGTACAGCTGCCGGTTCCAGACCACACTGCTGCCACTGTGACCAGCGCCCCGGCCACCACCCCTTCAACCCAGCTGCTAAATCAGGGAGAAGCTGCCACCACCCACACTGTGACCCTGAGCCCTGCTTCTGGACTCCAGGTCACTGGAACCCCCCATAAATCACGCTGTAGCCATCGGACAGAAACGCTCGAAGTGGCCACACCTGGTGGAGGTCAGTGTTTAGAAAACAAGAGTTTTTCTTTAAGAAGAGGAAGGGAATTGGACTTCAGAAGTCTGGCTTGCCACACAAAACCCAGAAATGTGTGTGTATCAGTTGGACCGGGTCATCATGGCAAAATACCATCGGCTGGGTGGCTTAAACAACAACCAGTGATTTCTCACAGTTCTGGAGGCTTGGAAGTTTAAGGTCAAGGTGCTGGCTGATTCAGTTCTCAGTCAGAACTCTCTTCCTGGCATGCAGACAACCAACTGCCTTCTCGCTGTATCTTCAAGAGGCAGAAAGAGAGCCTGAGAACAAGCCCTGGCGTCTCTTTTTATAAAGGCGCTAATCCCATCATGAGGCCTCCACCCTTATGACCTCATCCAGCACTAATTACCCCCCAAAGGCCTTATCTCCAAATAACCATCACATTGGGGGTTAGGATTTCAACCTATACATTTTTTTTTGGCAGAGGGGGTGGGGTGGTGGTGGGTGTTGGTGGAGGGGACACAATTCAGTCCATAGAAACATTTTAAAAATTGCAAGATCACTGAGGTCACTTAGCTGCAAGGGAGTCTGGAAAATATACTGGCTTTTCCTTGGGCTTTCCCACCTCTGCTGTAGGGAAGGCATATTAGAAGGGAGTTGAAGGTGCTGGCACCCTCTGGGTGGGCATCACCTGGGGGCAGCATTAGGACAACTTGGAAACTGATCACCCACCACAGACACCCCCACCATCCATCAGCAATGGATACTGTGTTGCCGTTCTTGTAGACTTTTAATCAATTTCTACTCAGAAAAAAGTTGGGATCATATTCAACATATGGCTCTATGACTTGTTTCCCCATTTTCTATGTTGTTGAATCTTTTCTCCTGTCAATAAACATTCATGCCATCCATGTACACAGCTCCCTGGTGTTTTGCATCCTTGATAAAACCATAACTTATTGAACCAAATGTCTATGGTTGGGATTTTTGAGAGTAAATGTAGATTGTTCCCAATGATCCCTTATCAGAAACTAAGTTATGAAGAACATTTCAGAAATGAAGTCTAAGGCTGAATGACTGAGAGCGAAACTACTTGACAGGGGTGTATGTGTTTTAAAGACGTGGCATACTCATGATTAAACCACCCTCCAGAAAAATTACATCAAGTTACACCCTAACAAGTTGTGTTGGAGAGTGTCTGTTTCCCCTGTGTCTTCAACAGCTCTGGGTATTGTCATCAACTGTTTTTCTAATTTGATGGTAAGACATCTCTCTCCCTCCGCCCCCCTCCTCTTTGACATTCTTTTTCCTCCTTTGACTTTCCCTGTGATCTGTCTGCATTCATTCCACCTCCTGGTCAGCTCCTTCTCAACTGTGGCATGGATTCCCTTGTCCCCACCTGCCTTACAAAGCTCCATGCTCCCAACTATCTGTCCAGCCACCCTCATTTCTTTCCAGAGACCCCTTTGTAAATTTGAGGGAAATCAGCCTCTACAATCTCCCTCTGGCTGACATCCACTCAAACCACCCCCCTCCCCACTCCCCAGCATCATGTCTGTCCCCCCCTTGACCCCAAATAACTACGTGATAAATAGTCCATGAGAAATAACCCTCTGGTGAAGACTCACAGCCAGAATTGGGGGCACCATCCTCAGAACTTGTTACCATCTCAGTGACCTGAAGGGGAAATTGTTCACGCTTAGTACAGTTAAGATTTCTCTAACAAGAGCAAAATAGAAAGGCATATCTTAAAGAATCAGCTTTAAAGTGTTTTCCGGCAGCTTCCCCGGAGCACCAGACAGCTTCGGAACAGAACTAGGCGGATCTTCGGAAGCACATCCCCCGAAGGATGGAGGAGAAGTTGACTACAGATCTCATTGCAAAGGTCTGCCAGACAATGTCTGCAGTGATGTGCTTTGCTTCAGTGCAAGACAGGTTTTGTTTTCCTCCCCAGCCAGGGTCTGCCCAACGCATTCTGCTTCTAAAAATCTTTGGAAAATCAAAATCAAACAGCAACAAAAAGCCCAATCTGGTCTCTGTGGAGGATCCTCAATTGTCTTCTCTGCCTTTCTCTCTCTCTCTTTTAAAAGATTTTATTATTTATTTTGAGAGAGAAGGGAAGGGAGGGACAAAGAGAGGGAGAGAAACACTGTGGTGTGAGAGAGAAACAGTTGCCTCTCGTGCACCCCCTACTGGGAGACCTGGCCTGCAGCCCTGACTGGGAATCGAACTGGCCACCTTTTGGTCCAATGATCCACACCAGCCAGGGCCATCTTCTCTCTTGAGCTGTAGACTGGACATTAACTAGATGTTCTGCTGAGACCTCAGACTCAAGATGTGGCCACATTATCACCTGATCTTCTTCCTACTGTTTTAATAGCTGACGTGGAGTGAATCTCCCCAGGGGCAGGGACAGAGACGTGGGTAGGAATAGTATGTTTGGGGGTGATCCTAGAAGACACTGGTTGGGAAAAGCCAGGTTGCAAGTGGTAAAAAGCCAATACAGGGTGTGGTGATGAGGAGGTGACCACTGTGAGTGACTGGGCTCACTCCCCCGGGGAACTTGGTAAAAGCAGACCTTGAAGGTGCTCCAGGCGAGGGGCAAAGAAGCCAGTCATGTATCCACCAACTTGTGCGTCTTCACTTTGAGATCTGGAAGGGCTCAGACGGTGAGAGAGGCATGGGGAAAAGCCTTGCGGTAGGAAGCCATGGGCTTTTGCAGGAAGGGGGAGCACCAGTGGGCCTGGAGGGGCACACACAGCATCCACTAGGGAGCATCTCGTCCGCCCAGCATCCTGCTATTTGATTTGCACACACCAGCACATTAGTCACCGCCAGCAGCTCAGGAAGAGGAGATTCTTGTGGCCCCGTTTACAGATAGGGAAACGGAGGTTTGGAGATGTCAAGGGATCAGCCCAGGGTCCCATGCATCCAGGAGGGGAGGAGGCTGCTGGGCTTTGGTCCGCAGAGCCTGTGCCATCCACTCCGCACCTCCTGTCTCCCGGCAAATGGCCAGGCTCCCTCCTGCCAGCCTGCTCCTTCCCGGTGGCACCTGGCGAAGAAATGGGAGGCAGAGAGAATCGGGGCTCATGTACCTCCCATGCTGTGTGTTTCCTTAAATCACAGGGTTCTCGCAATTTTCCAAGCTGTCGATTGCCCACTTGGCCGGTTTTAGACTCTGAGGTGGGAGCTCCACCTGCAAGGCCGTGTGGAGGGCAAGTGTACCCAGAGCAGCTCTGGGAGGCTATGCTCACAGTGGCTTGCCTTTGACGAAAGCAGATACGTGTGCGTGCGTGACAAGTTATGATGCTTTTTTTCCCCCTGTAAGAAAACCGTTTTCTTGTGCTTTGAGTATGTTCTAAAGGAGGTCCCTCCTCCGTCTACTGGGTTCAAAATGCTGGTTAAGCACAAGGGAAGGAAACGGCTGTCATTCTTGATCTCTGCTCCCCCTTCACTTTGCTATTCCCTTTAATACACTCGTGATAGCAGCAGTAGTGGTGACGGCGATAGCCATTATAGACGGAGGGCTCACCCCACATGCAGAACGATATACAGATGTGGTGAATTGTATATGTATAATGCATAAATATATGCATTTATATATGTTATTATGCATCTACATGTCTAAATATAAATATGTAAACATCATGTTATTGGCTTTCCACAATAACCTCGGGAGAGAAATGCGCCCCCATTTTGCAAAGGCTGAAATTGAGGCTCAGAGAGGTTAAGTAACTTGCCCGAGTTTACCCAGCCAGGCGGGGTGGAGCTGAGATCAACTCCTGGTCTGGTGCCTGAGAACTGGGCTCTAACCCCTGTCCTCCTCTCACCCCCTGCACTATCTGCCTCTTCCTGGATGTGTCACCTGTGTTTTTCAGGCTCTGCCTGCTGTGTCCAGATGGGACAAAAGTGGAAGCTGGCCCTGCTTCTGCTGTGGTCCACCTGGTCCATTGGCAGTGAGGCTGGGACCCCGGGGGCGGCCCTGGAATCCGGTCCCCAGCTCTGTGTCCTTGGAACCATGGCCTGCACCTCTGTCCAGGGCCTGTTGTCACAGATAAGTATGTCCAGCGTGATTTGTGGAGGGAGCGTGCCAGGACCGTGGGTCATTTCCTCACCTTCTATTTCGATTTCCATTATTCCAGCCATAGTACAGGCGCAATGAAAAAGCAGTGCCAGGGCATTTATCTCTTCTCCTGTCCTCCCTGCTGGCCAGCTCCCTTCCATCCTTTCTCTTCCTGTGGCTTGTCTTGGATGCAAATGACCTTTTTGCTGGTCCCAGCAGTGGCACGGAGCAGCTCCCCACCCTCTGTCCACAGCTCGGTTTGGGGACTGCGGTTCTCTCTCCACCAGGTGCTCTAAGAAACTCTAAATGGAAATGGTTCAGAAAAGGTGTTCTAAACATCCAATCAGCCACAAAAGAAAAGGCAGGGAGACCTAGATCTGTGCCTCCTTGCTGAGCTGCCACTGTGGGATCATTGCTGACACCGTCCAGGGCCGGGAGGAGCAGAGGGGCCAAGCTGAACATGACTGCTCTCCCTCCAGGCTCTGCTGGGTCACTCACTCACTCAGCAAACATCCCCTGAGCACCTGCTTTGCTGTGGGCACAGATTTAGGCACAGGGTCTGGAGCAGGTAAGTATTACTGTCCGCGGGAGCTTAGACTCTAGTGGGGTGCCTGGCTCTCTGGAGCCCGATGGTGTTGGGACAACACAGGGCTTTTCATCTCTGCAGTTCCCTGATGCCCTTCACCCAGCACTCCGATAGCATCACGCATGGTCCTGCATCGCCCATCGCCTCGCCTCTGCATCCTGTCTCCCTAGGACCCCTGCCCACATTGTTTCTGAACCTCGGTGATGATGGCCACACACGTAAGTCTGACCCAGCGTATGAGTGAGAAGGCATTTGCGGGAAGTATTTGGATGTCTGTGGCATGACATGGAGCAACACACCTACCCGCCGTGTGTTCTCTTGAATTCCTGAGCCATAACCTCGCATTCCCAGGACGCAGTCTCTTTCATTGATGACCATACCCCCATCTCGCACACTGTCACCAGCAGGGAGAGAGGCTGGGGCTGGGAACAAGCAAGACAAGAAGTCCCTTTTGTGCAGAGAGAGATCAACCTTCATCTAGCATGACTTAAGACAGGTCGAGCATGGTGTCACCACATTGCTAGGTGGTGAGAAGACACTGGCAATAGGACCTTTTGGGCTCATGGAGCAACGGTCTCAGAAGCCCTTGGAATAAATGGGCACAGCCACCCCCAGAGGACAGCCTGACTTGTGGAATCTAGTAGAGGGAGATGGGTGACTGACCTGGGTGCCACCAGCAGGAGGGACACAGGGTCAAGGGCATTTGCTGCCAGCCCCCAAGTAGAAGCAGATGGGCGAGAGCTGATGCCCAGCTCTGACCCTGGGCAAGGGTGAACCAATGGTGACCCAGTGCCCTGAGCTCATCCTGTGTCAACATGAGTCACCCTGCGTCAGCGCCTTGGCACTGTTCTAGCGGCCCGGTCCTCCACCATCTCACGAGGGAATGATCACTCTGGCCAGCAGGAGTAGACTGCATACCAGGGCCACCCTCCTGGGACCAGGGCCCAAAGACTGGCCATCACATTTTTGGGAGGCAGTGTGGAGTAGAGGTCAGGGACATGGACCCCAGAGCCAGCCTCAGTCACTTCCTGGCTGGGTGATCCTGGGCGAGTTATTCAGCCTCTCTGAGCCTCAGCTCCCTTACCTGTGCTGATGCTGCAGAGGCCTGCTATGAGCGTTTCTAGGATTATATTTGTAAAGTCCTGGCTCGTGGTAAGGACTACTTAAGCGTGACAGTTCAGAGCAATACAGACAAGCTAAAGAAATGTTGGAAACAGAGGGAAAAACCCATTATCCTATATGAATAGAATAATTGATTTACTTTTTTACTTGGGAGACACATCCAGCTGAACCTCTAGAGCATTCAGGTGTGTGTGTGTGTGGGGGTGTGGTCAGAGACCCCTGATCCCCTTACATGAAAAAGCACTAAACTGGAGGTGACAAGGGAGGGACTCAAGGCTGATGCTCTCAGCCTGGCCAGAGCTGCCTCGGGGGGTGAGTGGGGCGGGGAGAGGAGGGAAGCTTAGCTCCAGGTCTTCCAGGAGAAAGCTGCTTTCTCACCACCCCCCTACCCCAGCCTCCTAATCTTTTCAAGCTTGTCATTTCTCTTTGTCTCCCATTAACCCGCATTGCAGGTGGGCTATTTTTAAGGATCTTTTAGTTCTGTGTGGCCCAGACTTCAGCTCCTGAGCAAATGTGGTTCCTGCTGTGCCACTTAGATCAGGCTAAATGGAGCTCTCAGGAGCTCACATGTGATCCTATGGCCACCACTAGTGGTTCTGAAAAGCATGGTGGCAGGGGTCACCTCTGCCCCAAGGTGTGTCTGACCGCCGGCCCTCCCACCAGGCTCCAGCTGAATCACCACTGTTTCTGAAGGGGAGGCTGGAAGAGGGTGTGTGTGTGTGTATGTGTGACACACACAACTCAGCATCCCAATCAATTATCCTGCCACCCCGATGGTGAGGCAGTGAGTGAATCGTCTCCACCTGCATCGGAATGAAGGCTCTGACATGTCTCAGTGTCCCTGTGGACCCTCAGGCCCCCAGCACAGGGTAGCCGAGCTGTGTGCTTCATGGCCATGACTCACTGGGACTTCCTTTCCGCTCACACTGGTCGCCCCAGATGGGCCGCTGCTCTGCCTTTGTCTGGGTAGCAGACCCAGAGAAGAGGCCAACAGTCAGGCGGACCATCCTAAGGCCTCCTGAAGGCCAGACTCTGTGCTGCACACACATGCGGGTGTTTTCCAGGATGCCTGAATTCCATGTGGTGCTTTGTTAGCAATTGTTGAATGAATGAATGAATGGCTCTGTGAGGAGGGTTCTCTTAGTATGCCATGTGATAGATGAGAAAACAGAGGCTCAGAGAGGTTTAGTAACTTGCCTAGGGTCACACAGCACAGAGCTGGGAGAGGTGAGATGTGAACATGGGCTGCCTTTGTTTGTAAGTACCGCCCTGGCCTGACCTGGCCTGCTGCTCAGCCGGGAAGAGACCTGGGATGAGCTGGGGCTGAACCTCGGGGTCCGTGCCCTGGCTCCTCCCCGGGGCAGCAGCCTGCCTGGCCCGGCTCCCAGGCTGCATGTGGTCCAGTCTGCGTCTGGCCTTCTGGCGTGACAAAGTTGCCTGCTGGGTTGGATGTGAGTCCCACATCCATTCTCCCAGACAGTGTGCTCCGGGTCATGGGGCCTGTGACTGAGCCCGAAGTACCAAGAGTACTTACAGCCCTGGCTGGTGTGGCTCAGTGGACTGAGCGCCAGCCTGCGAACCAAAGGGTTGCCGGTTCGATTCCCAGTCAGGGCACATGCCTGGGTTGTGGGCCAGGTCCCTGGTGGGGAGTGTGAGAGGCAACCACACATTGATGCATTGATGTTTCTCTCCCTCTCTTTCTCCCCGCCCTTTCCTTCTGTCTAAAAATAGATAAATAAAATCTTTAAAAAAAAAAAAAAAAGAGTACTTACAAATTGGCCGTGTTCCGCCATGGAGGTCATTACCATGGAACAAGCCAAAATGTTCTGATTTCTCCTGCCATCAAGGCATAACCCACAGCCAGCTCCTTCTCCAGGGAGAAGTACACCATGCCCCTCTAAGGGGACAGGACACCAGCTGTGCTGGGGGTGAGTGGAACAGCTAGGACCCTCCTTGAAGGGAAGCCAGTGCTTTCTGCTGCTCCCAGGCCTTTCCACAGGATGTTCCGCGGCCTGGACATTCTCTGGCCCTCCCCTCCCCACCCTGTCCCCTGATTCCTGACCCCCCCAAGAAGAGTTCCCAGAAGACCCACCCCCCATCCCTGTCCTTTCACAGTCACCCTTGTCATCTCTGCTTTAGTATCTGATTTTCTAGCCCTGGCTGGTGTGGCTCAGTGGACTGAGCACTGGACTGCAAAGCAAAGGGTCACCAGTTCGATTCCCAGTCAGGGCACATGCCTGGGTTGCGGGCCAGGTCCCCAGTGCAGGGCATGTGAGGGGCAACTACACATTAATGTTTCTCTCCCTCTCTTTCTCCCTCCCTTCCCTTCTCTCTAAAAATAAATAAAATCTTTAAAAAAAAATCTGATTTTCTTACTAGTCTGTGAACTCCAGGAGGATCCGGGCATTGTGTTTGCAGCTGTGTCTTCAGAACCCTTTGGGCCAATTTTAAGAAGGAGCCCCTTCCTCAAGACACTGCCGTCTGGTAGGCCGTCTTCCTCCTGCACACACAGACCTGAGAACACAAAGTGGGAGCAGCGCCCCCTAAATCTGTGCAGTGCACAGCCCGCGCCGTTCCCTGGGTGCACTATATTTGTCAGTGGACTCTAGTTGTAATTCAAATGCTTCGGTATGTAAATTACATACTTTAAATAACAAACCGTGTGTCTGCCTGGGGCTGAAGGGAATCCAACCTTTGGAACCCAGGGAAGAAAACTGGGTCGATGACAGATAACCACAGAGAGGCTGTTTAGAAAGGCAAGACCCGGAAATGGGTCAGGGCTCGATGCTGTGCAAATGAGCGACTGTTATTCAGTGACTTCTCTCCGGTGTGTGGCTGCTCAGTGGGAGACCTCACTCATTTGGGGATTTAGTTTCAACAGAACAACACAATTTCTTTTTAAAAATAGCTTTCCATTCTTAAAGTGGACTGGTTTCCACTGAGCCGAGGCCGGGCTGGGGCTGGGCATGATTGGCATGCTGGCACCGCGAGGGCAAAAGGGGGAGAGCAGTGAGCTTTGTCTGCATCTCCGATGATTTCGAGTCGCCAAAGTTGGCCCAGCCTCCCCAGCTTGTATCTGGGCTCTGGGGGGAGCAGGAGGGAGCCCTGGTGCCCTGTTCGGTGGGGGGCAGTGGCAGTCAAGGATGTGTGTGTGTGGGGGGGTCGAAGATGGAGGGAGGCGGGTGAAGCGAGGGAGTAGTTTCTGCAGAGTCTGGCTGCTCAGCTTTGCCTTTGCAGCTTGGAAGCAGCCATAGACGATGTGTGGATGAACTTGACTCACAAACACAGGTAGCCCTCTGGCCAGGTTTGAGGGGAGGAATGCTCAGATGATTCACTTCCTCTCTTGAGGTCCGCGATAGAGGGAAAGTTCGGGTGGATAAGAACAAGGGGGTGGCGCTGGGATTGGAATCCCGTCTCCCACGGAGAAGTCTGACCCTGGGCAGATTTCATGACCTCTGTGTGCCTCAGTTTCCTCATCTGCAGAAGAGGGGAGATATCCACACACCTGCCACATGGGCTTATCTGAGGATGCAACAAGCAAGACAAGCAAAGTGCCTGGCAGGAAGTAGACGCTCTGCAAGTGTGAACTGGAGCTCAGGGCAGTCTGAGTGCAAAGGAGCTCCTTCTCCTGGAAGGTACGGTGCGTCCCTCCCTCCCCCGCCCCGCCTCCCCCCACTTCACAGAGAAGCTCCTGTCAAGCCTTGCAGAGACCTCCCTTCACTGGTTCCTGAAAGGTGGCAGGCAGGGGATCAGAGCTGGAGACTCACCACAGCCCCAGCTCACTCTCCTCACCCCTCCCCCACCCCCAACCCCGTGCAATTTGTCAAAAATGTACGTGCTTCTTCTGCTGAACCCTCCAGCTCAGCTCTACTTCCTCCGGTTGAGGCTGGGGGTGGGGACTGGGGTGGGGCTTGTACTAAAAAGTATCAGGGGTCTTGCCTTCAAGGCCAGAGTTCTTCTCCCTCACTGCTCCCCACCAGGGCACGCCCACCCCCACCCCCACCCCAGGATGGCGGAGTCTGACGCTTTTCAGCAGCACAGACTGGGTCAGGGGCAGCCCCCGACCCAGATGCAGCTGTGTCATTGTGCCATTGGCAGGGGGCTGTGCTGGGGGTGACCGCCAGACAAGGGCTGACGGGGTGACGTCAGAGGGGGCCACGCTGGCAGCGCCGGTTAGCATGGGGTGGAGAGAGAATGTAATGAATGAGTCGCATTTCTGGAGGCTCGGCTACCGCAGCCCATATATTTCTGCCTAGAAGAGTATTTATATAGCTGGGCACTCCCTCCCGCGGCCGGGCTGCTGTGTGCTCGCAGAAGGGCTTTTAAAGGAACTGTCTACTACTGGTCTACAAAGCCGTGATTAACCGAGCCCTGATTTATGGGCACACTTTGCTGTTGCCGATAGAGCAGGCTGCCCTGGCTTGCGGGAGGCTGTATGTCCGAGAGCTACTGGAAGGAAGATGGGTTCGCGGCGGCCGTGGGGGGGTTCTTAGGATGAGATAGGGTACAGAGGGTATCCCCAACCCGGCGAGGTTACCTGACACAAAACTTCCTGCTAGTTTTCAGATATGATGACCCTGAGGATAGCTTCTGATGGCCTCTCCAATTTGTGAATGAAGAGTGGAGGCTCAGAGACAGGAAGTACCGTCACCTGTGTGGAGCCGCAACAGCCCGAAAGTGACGGAACTAGAGCCTGAACCCAGAGCTGGGGACCGTTGTCGGTGTAAGGCCTCCGCACGGCCCCTGGTGCCGCCTGGGACTCGAAGGGTGACATCTCTGGGCCCCAGCCCCAGCCCCAGCCTCGCTGCTCCCTGCTGTGTAAGCTCAGGACAGTTACTTAACCACTCTGCAGGTCATTGTCCCCGTCAGATGGGGAGGGGAGAAGAGCCTATCTTACCAGACAAATGATAGCAGCATGCTAGTTTCCCCAGGCTGCCAAAACAAAGGGTCACTAACTAGCTTCAATAGTAGAAACTTATCGTGTCCCAGTTCTGGAGGTCAGAGTTGGAAATCCAGGGGTCGGCAGGGTGGGCCCCTGCAGGGGGCTCTGAGGGAGCCCCCTGCCATGCCTCCTCCCGGCTCCTGGTGGCTGCCAGCAGCCTTGGCCATTCGCATCACCGCCACCTCTGTGTGTCTGTCTTCTGTCTCTTTAAGGACCCATGTCCTTGGATCTCAGCTAATCCAGGATGATCTCATCTCGAGATTTTCAATTTAATTCCATCTACAAAGACTTTTTCCGAATAAGTTCATATTCACAGGTTCTGGGTAGACATTTTGTGGGGCGGGGGACACCATTCAACCCACTACAGCCCGTGAAGAGGGCTCAGTCCTTACCAGGGTTCCAGCCCCCTACCCTTGTGACCCCCACTTCTGTTCCTGAAAACTCAGAGCTGAGTTCTATCTCCTTTATTCTTCCTTTCCTGGGTCCCAGGAGCTAAAATAGCACAGGTGCTCGCCCACCTTTGATTATTCACCAGCTGGCTCCCCTCTACTGATGGGGTGGGGTTTGGGCAGCCTGTCCTTGGGGGTGAGTAATGGGCTGGGCAGGACTGCTCAGCTCTCAGGAAGCTACCCCCTTGACCCCAAAATGTGACTGGAGGGGTGACTGTGGCACCTGCTGCCTGGGCTTCTGCCTGGGGCTTTCGGGGGGGAATCATGGCAGCTCAGGGCAGGAAGCATGGGCCTGGGGCTTAAGGTGACCAGGGCTTGGACGGGGAAGGCTGGGACGTCGTGAGTCCTCCAGGCCTCTCCTCACTCCAGGGGGTGTCAGGATGTCCCCAAACCTCCAACAAACTTGAGATATTTTGGCAGACAGGAGAGGGTAGGTGGACACTGGCCTCCAAGGTGTGTCTTTCACCGGAGACCGTCTGGGAAACGAGCGACGCGCAATGTTGGAACAAGCTCAGATGGCAAATGACTTAAAGTCTTCTTATTTTAAAAATAAAGTTTGTTGCTGCCATTACAAAGGCAGTCATGCTCTGGATGGAAATCTGGGGAATTGGAGAAAAGAAGAAAGTAGAGAAGAGGAGCCAGCTCCCAGGGGACCGTCATCATTAACAACTTTTGGCAAATTTCATTTCAGTGTTCTTTTTTCCTATGTGTAAATTTCATTTCACAGAGTTAACACTGTTCGCACCGCACCGTCTGTGTCTTGTCCCCCGCCACCCTCCCCCCCCCACTTACTTTTGTAGCATGTACGTGCTTTCCCACATAAGGACAGGCTCCTTGTGAATGTAATTTTTAACGGCTGGGTAATATCCCCTGGAGGGGCTGTGGCATGATTCCCCGCTCCCCCGCCCCCATCCCCTCTGGCTCCTGTCTTGCTGGCTTCTAGGCTGTGAGGGGCCAAGGCAACCAGCCCACGGGGCAGCATGGTTTCTGGGGAGGCCAGGCCCGAGGTCTCCTGCCAGCTGGGCGGGGTTGCGGGTGAGTTTGCCTGTGAGGCCGCCTGTGAGGCCGGGTGTCCTGCGGGAGCTGCTGTGGCCTCTGTCAGATACCCTCACCTCTGAGCAGCTTTATCTTCATCTCTGACAGGTCTGCAGCGGGCCTTGGCCTTGACACTTCCTCTTTATGTCTCTCCCTTTTGGAGCCTCTCTGTCAAGTAGCTAATGAACTGTAAATAGACACGCCAGCACTGCAGGGGGGCCCTGGAGGCCCTGTCTGTGCAAAGAAACCTCAGGAAGGCAGATAGTGCCCATCTGGCACCAGCTCCTCTCGGGGGCCAGACAGCGAGTGTCGTCTGCTTGTGCCTTCCCTGTGGGAGGACACTGGAGGTGCTCCCCAGACAGCCTTGGCCCTCATGCCTCACGCTCATTGCTTTGGAAGCTCAGAGAGCCCCTGCCCTACCTCCTTCCCACCCTCCCCACCCCCTCCAGCTCAGTTGTCTCTTAAACTGGGTCATGACTAGACTCACTAGACTCACTGCGTTTTTTAGAAAACGCAGATCCCCAGGCTCTCCATCCTAAAGAGTGGGACTCGGGGGGGGGGGGTGGTTGGGGGCGGGGGTCTGCTTGATTAGATTATCAGGGTGCTTTGGGTTAGTCCGAGGATACCCCACAGCTCTGCTCAGAAACGCCCTCCCCACTTTGAGCTTTGGTGAAGCTAACAAGCCCCCACGGTCTTCCACTCTGGGAGGACTCTGCGTTCTTTCTGGAAAATTACTGATCCAATCCGATTCTTTCATTTTACAACTGGGTGAGCAAAGTCCAGGAAAGAAAAGGACTGGTCCCAGGTCACCAGGGCGTGAACTGGAACAAGGCTCCCCCGTTCCCATGTCCCTGGGGCGTCGTGGTCCCCACTCCCATTCATGGCGTCCCCGGGCCCCACTGGGCTGTCTTTCAGCCAACTCCCCTGTCCCCTTGCCTATTACCCAAGGCCGAGCTAATACAAGCCTGCGTTTTCCATAGGCTGTTGGGTCTCGCCAAGCCCTGCAGCGGCTTTAGTTTCTAGTTGGTTTTGCGAGGAGGAAAAGGCAAATGCTGACTATCCTGCTGGTGGGGGGAGAAGGGGATAGCGGCCCCTCTTCTCCGAGGTCTTTTCCATGCTTGAAAATCCCTGATCTCGTCCTAGATTCATTGGCAGGGACTGGAGAGAGATACGCTCCCGCACCCTGGTGCTGATATGCCAGTGACATCAGGTTTGTCACAAGCACCAGGACCAGGTCCCCCGGTGTGTGTGTGTGTGTGGGGGGGGACACTGAGGGACATCCCCCTGGTGAGGGCGGTGAATGGCTCTTCTGGCCTATGGGAAGGGTCAGAAGGTAGGGGTTGGGCTCAGAAGGGGCCTGAGCCCATCACAGAATGTGTGTGAGTGATTTGGGCAAAGGAGCCGCCAGCTCAGGGATGGCGTGTCCCTGTTGGCCTGGAGCCTTCACTGAGGCAGGAAGGCGTGAAATGGGCCCACGGAAGGAAGCGTGGCAGCAGAGGGAGCCGAGCACCTGCGATGAAATATGGATGAGCCTTTTCATCCCTGTAAACTGGTAGCTGGGCCCGTGGGCGTTGCTGGCTGGAGGCCCTGGGGTTTGTCTGACCTGGTAATGGCCATTTTCAGTGACACTGGCTCCCTTATCTCTGGTCTGTCATTTTTTGAGGTTCCTGGGGAGAAATGGGTCCCTGGAGAAGAGGCCCAGGGGACCGAGCGAGATCCACTCTGAGGTGGGACAGGTGCTCCTGGTGTCCAACCAGGGCAGTTCTCATCTCCGCAAGGGCAGGGACAATGCCTGCCCTGGTCGTCGGCCTTCCAGTGCCCACCACAGTGCCGGGAATGCAGGCTCGGTGAGCCTTTGTCAAGAGGGTGGATGAATAAGCTCCATATCCAGTCCCTTCAGGAACCAACTCTGCCCCGGGGCCAGGGAATAACATGATCTAACGTAATCTGCGTTCTTGCATCAGTGGGCACTGATTTATTCATTCAGCCTACATACATTGAGCACCTACTATGTGCCAGCCAAAGTTCCTGTGGTCAATACACTCATCCCCCAGTGCTGAAAGGTGGCTGCCCTCAGGAAATTGTTCAGAGGCAATTTCTTGAACCAAAAAAGTAAAGGGAGGGGTGGTGTGCTGGGCGTGGTGGAGGCAGGTGGAGGAGAGAGCTCTGGCTGGGGGAAGGGGGGAGACTTCCGAAGTGCCACCATGTTGAAGCTGCACATCGATCTGGGCCTGGCGGGGCCGGCAGGCAGGCCAGACTCCAGTGACTCAATCTAAGTTGCACTGGGAGTTGGTGGCAGGGCCAGTGTCCCGGCTGTGGACTGAGATTAAAAGCATCATCACCGGGCTTTTTCCCAATGTTCTGGGCCTTGTATTGTGAACAGCCAGAGCCGAGAGGAGCAGAACCTTCTCCCGTCCACATTGCTCCCCAGCCCCCAACTCTGATCTGCTGCGGTCTCTGGGGGTTGGAGTTGGGGTGACGCAGGATAGATGCCATGTTGGGAACAATGCTGCTGCTAGGAAGAGAGAGACCCTGGCCGCTGAGGGACCTTATCACACCAGCCGGGGGTTGTGACTGGACACAATTGCTCTGGAGTGGCCCAGCCTGTCCCCACCACTGCTGGATATAGAAGATTTTGGCGTTGACTCTCGCTCTCTTCCACCCCTCGGCCCCCACGCACCTCCTGGGAAAGCCCTGGTGTTATCAGACCGGCTCTTCGGCTTTTTGAGGGAGAATCAAGGAGAATAAGGGGAGTACCTGGAAAATCTGAAGCTCAGAAGTGGGAGTCAGGGCCAGGGGGTTTGGGAGGAAGACAAGGAAGGTAAATGGGAGAGATGAGCATACTGGGAGGTTCTTCTGACCACATGCCCCCTTCAGAACACTTGAGAAATACAGTTGAAGGGTTTGAAATAGTTTAAAATAACTTCTTAGTTGCTAGACTGGGTGACTTTCGTCACGGGGATGCTGACCATTCGGATGATGGTTTAGTAGGGTGACATGTCATAAGAACAAAGACAAAAACAACGCTTAACATGGACTGAACGCTATTATGTTTGAATAAAAATGACCAAATATCTCACATTTCAGTTAATAACACTAGGCTGTCTTTTACCTCTTTTCTGTCATAAGTTTTGACCTCCTCAAGCCTGCTTCCCTCTCTCATTGTGCTGACTAATAGAATTCCAATATCAAGTCTTGAAGCTGTAAGCCCTTCTAACTGCTGGTGGAAGAAATCTCAGTGAGATAAAATGGAAAAAACCATTTCCGTTTTCCCTGCAGCCATAGGAAAATGGATTCCAGTCGCCCAAAATCCATTCCTGCAAATGTTATTTCTAACAGAAGAGTTTTATTGTTTTTATTTTATTATTACTTTTTTAATCCTCACCCCAGGATATGTTTATCAATTTTAGAGAGAGAGAAAGGGAGACAGAGAGAGAGAGAGAGAGAAAGGGAGACAGAGAGAGAGAGAGGAACATGGATGTGAGAGAAAAACATCGATCAGTTGCCTCCTCTATGCACCCCAACCAGGGATTGAACCTGCAACCTAAGCATGTGCCCCGACCTGGAAATCGAACCCAGTCTTTGGGTATACGGGACAAAGTTCCAACCAGCTGAGCCACCAGGCCAGAGCACACACACTGCAAGCTCCTGATGACTCAAAACTGTTCCATGGGCTCTTTAGCTGGACCAGATTCCTCTGATGTTAGCACGGAGATGGAGTCTCAGCATCTCCAAAGCAGCTTCCTCTGTGCTGGGGCTTCCCTCGGAGCAGCCTGTGGAACTACCAGAAATGACAAGAGGCTCTCGTGCACATTCGCAGGAACAGAGGAGTGGTAATTTCCATAACAAACGCAGGCACACACCGGGCGGTCACAGACTCCTCCAAGGCCCAGGGGCTGCAAGGGGAACACGTGCTGAACGGGGACTAGTGAATAAAGCCCAGAGTGTCTTCCTCTCCTTTCCCATGCTAATGAGCTGAACAGACTCCAATTATGAGCCCGGGCAAGGGCCTGGCCACG
This sequence comes from Macrotus californicus, assembly GCA_007922815.1. Taxonomy (NCBI): domain Eukaryota; kingdom Metazoa; phylum Chordata; class Mammalia; order Chiroptera; family Phyllostomidae; genus Macrotus; species Macrotus californicus. The sequence goes on from VMDR010000232.1 coordinate 293,697, forward strand.
ATGGAATTTGCCAGTGGCCTTGAAACTGAAATAGCGATAGTACTGAGAGGCTGAATGAAACCCAGGCATTGGCACTGCTCCCGGTTAGGACAGAGAGGTTACAGGAGAGCCAGGGCCCTGCAGGGGCTTGAAGGGGCTGGGAGGTGGGGAAGGGGATGGCTGGAGAGTGAGGAGAGCGAGGCCTTGCGGAATATGTTGCATCTGTAAGACTTGGGGTTTACCTGGGTGAGTGGTAAAGGGAACTAAACCCCCTCGAGCTCAGTTTGTAACTGAACAGTTCTTGTGACCTCGGGGTCTCAGTTTCTTCTTCATCCTGAAAAATGGGCACAATAATACATGCTTTCCCTACTTTTGGGGGTTTTGGGAGGTCCAGAGGAAATACAAAAGGAATGTGGGAAATGTGGGTCCCAGGCCCATTTGCAGATTTATGCGCTGCTTGAGCTGGAGGCTGATGGATTTCAAATAAACTGCTCCTTTTTCAGCTGAGAAGACTAAGGCCCAGGGAGCAGAAAGGATTTGCTTGACATCCTCAAGTGAGTTAGTGAATGAGATGAGACCAAGTGCCAGAGACCCTGATGCATGGCCAAGTGACACTTGATTTTCCCTCACTGTTCATTTGCTCCCTTGCTGGCAGTCAGTCACGTTCCCAAGGCACCAGTGGCTGGCGAGCCTGGCTGGGTAGGGTACGGGCCTGCACACTGTGCATCTGTAGTCTCCCTGGGACCTTTGGCTGCATGGGGAGGGATACCCCTGTTGTAGCAATGCTTTAAAGGCCATATATATTGATGCTTTTGTTCCCTGAGTCATTGATAGTGCCTAGTCTCCCCCACTGGCACCCCATCCGCATGAGCCCATCCCTCCCATGGGCTGTGATGAGGCTTGTTTCTCAGATGATGAGCCTTGAGCAGGGAATTAAATGCTCTGCATGCCCTTCATCCCCAAGTGGTAGCCCATAAATTGGAAGGGTGTGAGAAGAACTGGCCTAAAAAAGACAATAGATTCTATTTCCAGAGCCAGGTGCCTCTGGAGGCACCACTCATTTATTCTTTCAGCTGTAAATGAGCCACAAGATGTGACCCTGTGCACGTCCAAGCAAACAGCTCATAGTATCTCACCAGTGCATGGTGCTGGCTCCAAGAGGGACTGCAGGAAAGGAGCACGGTGCCTCAGAGATGTGCACCCTTAATTTGGGAGAGAAAATTGCATGTGGTGTGAGGTGAGGGGGGGTTATCATCACCGTCATCTCTCGGTGAACCGTTGGCAACAGCCTAACTTGGCCTCTTAGCTGCCCCCCCCACCTCCCCAGTCCATTCTCCACATGGCAGCTAAGAAAACAGGTTGTTTTATTTTATTTCATTTTTAAAATTCTCACCCAAGGCAATGTTTATTGACTTTAGAGATAGAGGGAGGGACAGAGAGAGAGAGAGAGAGAGAGAGAGATCAATTCAACAGAGAAACATTGATCAGTTGCCTCCCATATGTGCCTCAATTGGGGATCAAACCTGTAACCTAGGTATGTGCCCTGACCAGGAACTGAACCCGCAACCTTTCTGGTGCATGGGATGACACTCTAATCAACTGAGCCGCTAGGCCAGGGCGAAAAAGCGGGTTGTTTTATGCATAAGACAGATCCTATTTCTCCCATGCTTCAGATCCAAACTCCTTATACGGCCTGTGGTTTCCTCATGACCTGGCCTCTACTTATTTCCCCAACTTCATTTCCCCCTGTCATCCCCTCAAACACTCTGCTCCAGGCACTGGCCTCCCCTTCTGTCCTTTGAACCTGCCACCCTTGCTTCCACCCGAGCACATTTGCAGCTGCTGCACCCTTTTCCTGGAAGGGATTTCTCCCAGATCTCCCCAAATCTGGCTCCTTCTCACTGCTCAAGCCTCAACTCAAACACCACCATTCAGAGCTCCCTCCCCCGAGGACCCTCGAGACAGCCGGTCTCACCCAGTCACTGTCCAGCCTGTTACTCCGCTTATTTCCTTCATAGAACCTACAACAAATGGAAACTTTGCCCTAATTATTGACATGCTTATGAACTCATGATGTTTCCCTCCCACTAGAAGGTAAACTACAGGAGAGCAGGGTATGTTTTTGGCTCATTTCCAGGGCTTAGCACGAGGCCTGGCACACAATAGGCTTTCAATAAATATTAGTTGAATGAATGAAGAAATTGATGATGCACATATTTTAAAGGAAAGATTTCTAAATAACTCCCCCTTGTTTTTTCTCTCGGAGAGGAAGGCATTCTTGCATTTAAGTTTCAGAGGGAAAATAAGTTGGGCCCCAGGGGTTCTGATTTCCTGCCCATGTACTTCACTGACAATGCTAGATGTGAGAAGCTCCATTCACCTGGGCGAGTCCCCTGGGAGACACGTGGAGCAGAGGGAGAAGGGGAAGGTGAAAGGAAGGTAAATGTTGGCTGTTTTCCAAACAAATCTTCTCATCGCACATACGTTTTAAATGCTGTCGGAATTTAATTTGTCACACAGAGCTGGGAGCAGTTAACGTTGTGTGTAAATAGCAAACCACGGGAAGAGGACTTTCCACAAATCCCTTTCACCAACCCAAGTCTGTTTCTGCACCCATTTAGTGCGCGAGCCGCTTCCAGGGTACCGCTGTCCGAGGTGCTGAAACAGCGTCCGGGAGCTGCCTGGCTGTGTGAGGTCACCGCGCCCTGCCACAGTTGCATCGCACTGAAATGATAGCTGCTGGAAATCACAAGCCTGGACCATAATTCAATTCTCATTTGGCATTTCTGGAAGCTATTCAGGAGCGGCTGCCACAGCCATCCTATTCTGCTCTTGGGAGAGTGGCAGGGCTACAGGATGATGAGCTCTTTTGGCAGCTCCGGGGAGCGTGTCCAGCCGCAGGCGTTGTGAATCACATCCATAATGCCATGAGCAAGGACAGAGGTGCCACAGATCGCGATTCACAGTCTGCACTCACCGTGACACCTGTCAGTCCAGCCTCAGACTAATGGTCTGCCATGGTGCCTCCTCCTGAAGACTCCACACCTCAGGATCCTCATTTGCAAAACGGGCAGGCACGTTTCCCATTTCCCCCAAGATGGAAAAGAAAGCACCCGCTCTGTGAACCTCATGGCCCTCGAGAAGTGACTGACAGGTGATGATTTAAATTTCGGAGTGATGGGGTGACCATTTGAAAATATTTGTTAAGATTTTTGAGGTATAACTTCCATAAAGCACACAAATCTTAAATATACAGCTTAAAGTGTGCATGTGTGTGTGCGTAGCCACCATCCAGATAAAAATACATAACCCTTTCAGCACCATCCCCACGTGCCACCATTCCCCCAAGGGGAACCACTGTTCTGACATCTGTCATCACAGATTAGTTTTTCTTCTTCTTAAATTTCACATAAATGAGATCGTTGAGTATGAACTCTTCTGAGCCCAACTTCTTTCATTTGACGTTATGTCCTAAGATTCATTCATGTTGCTGCATAGCATTAGTTTATTATTTTTTATTGCTTTATAATACTCTCTTGTGTGAAAAACCACTGTTTATTGATCCATTCTACTGTTGATGGACATTTGGACTGTTTCCAGATTGAGGCTAATTTGAATAAAGCTGTGGACATTCTTCTGCATCCCTTTTTGATGGACAAAGCACTTACTTATGTTGGGTGTATACTCAGGAGTGGAACTGGTGGTCATGGTGTGCGTATATTCCCGGAGTGGGTGTATTAAGTGGTGGTCATTTTTTCTGAAAAGATTAAATCCTTCTTCCTGATTTTTCCTTATGTGCATTCTCTGACCAACAGAGAAGATGTTCTGGGGAAGGCTCTGTTTAATAATGTGGCTTTAGGTTTTCCTGGAACACTTTATTGATCAATATTGATTAGATGACTATTCCCTACTAATCTCTTCCTAGAAACCAGAGACATTCTTCCCTCAGACCTTTCTTCTGTTTGGTTATCACCATAACTGACTCTTGCAGTGGAATCTGAATGAGATGCTTTAGTGTTTAGAATGAATAACCTCCCCCTCTTTCCACACCCTAGGCGGCAACATTTAAGAAGAGCTAGGAGCCACAGAGGAATCTTGGGAGATCCACACATTCAAAGGACAACTCAAAATCTGCCAAGAGCCTTATGCTCCAAAAGCAGGACAGGGAAGGTAGCAGGTAAAAGATCAAGCTTTGTTCTTCTCTCTTGCCTTTTCTCCAGGATTTATGATATTTGGGAGCATTATATCTACTGCTATTTCCTTGAGATAACTTTAGGGTTCAAATTTGACATTACTGCAGACAGCTCAACAGTCTCCAGGGTATATATGGAGCATTTTACAGATTGCCCTAAACATGGATACATTTATTAGGAGACCCAGTGCCCACAGTCTGCCTCATCCCCCGGGCTGTTCTCTCTGAACTTGGCATCAGGAGATTTCCCCTTACACGTTTGCTCCTCTGTGAAACCTCTTTCTCTCTCTCTCTCTCTCTCCCCACTCCCTCCCCCACACTCTTCTTTTTAAGTATGAATCTCTATTATTCTCCTCACTCCTTTCCTCTGGACCCCTCTTTCTCCCTCTCTCTTTCTCCTTCCACTTTTACTTATCTGGCATATTCTTTGGAGGAAAAGTCTCTGGATTCAGAACACCCATTAATGGCTCGTGTAGAATAAAATGAAGCGCCAATGTTCTTCTGAGATGAAGCTAAAGGTTCTTAGGGCCCCATTGGAGAGAGCGATAGAGAGGGCAATGGTTTGCACTTCATGAAGTGAGACCGGTCAGAGCCCGGCCACCAAGGTCCAAAGACCTTCCACCTACTTTTTCGAGTTGGAGTTGGGGGAGCTCTGAGCTGGGTCGAGGCTCAAAGGACTCAAAACTTAGGGTGGGGAGGGAGGGAGAATAGAACAAACACATGTGTGGGGTACCTTGGCTTGGGTTTCCTTGGCCTGGAGAGCTGGGGGGTAGGCAGTCATGGCAAGATAAGAGAGGGTGAAGTGTTCATCCTGGTGCCCTGGGGACCCTGAAGCATCACACAGACCCTTGGCATACCTTTAGGGAGTCCCTGCAGGACTGAGATCGAGAGCTCTGCCTGTCCCCAGGTTATTTAACTTCCCCATTAGCCATCGAGGCACCTGCAGGTCATACAGAAGGGATCTCCAGATCTGCCACAGCTGCAGGGTTCTCCCCTGGCCCCTCCCTCCCTCCCGGCCTAAAGATGATCGCTGTCAGCACTTTCTCTCTCTACGCGGATCGATAGGGCCCTTGGATATGACCTCAAGTTCAATTATGGCTCCAATTATGGAATAAAGAAGCAGTTATTGCACACCTATCTCTTACTACAAACGCTGCTCTGGGGGCTGGCAGAGACTGGACCTGGGGGAAATCATTAGGGTACTAATTTGAAATCAATTTAAAGTGCATTTGCTTAATGATATGAGCATCGTGAGTTATCTATAAATTGTTAATTTAGTTGAGTGTCACACTAGAATTTCATTTTATAAATTGCAATTTTTGGGTCGGCTTTCCCTCTTTTTCTGAAACAAAGGTTGATAATTTCATCTTCTGGGATTCAGCCCATCAGAGGAGGTCACGGGCACTCACACTCACTCTCTAGGACCCTGATGCTACTTCGTGAACAAGCCCAGTGAGTGACAATGGCCCCGTGACCTCTGTTCCCCCAGCCTGACAGCTGGAAATCCTCCGTTACTCTAAGTCTCTGGTGTCCGCGACCATCAGGGCAGGAAAGGGATGCTGCAAAGAGCTTGCATGTCTATGACCTGCCTGTGCATCAGTGACAATTTGGGGAGGAGGGCGGAGCAGAGTTGTGCCCCTGGAAGAGCTGACCTGCTTCTGAGCTAGCTCTGCCTGGCTCGGAGTGGGAGGTGGCCATGCCCCTGCTCTGTGGGTCACTGCCTCTGTCTGGACCGGGAGACAGCAGCAAGTGCTTGGGAAGGCAGCCCGCCGTGAAGAGTGAGTTTGGCCTTTGAGTGGCCCTTATGTTCTCCACAGCGGCTGCCAGAGGAACGAGGCTGTTGGCTTAAGTGGCAGCTTCTTCACTGTGGTCTGGGCACCTTCAAGAACTGGCGCTGGGTGAGCCCTTGTAGGCAGGCAGGCTGGATTCTTTGCCGAAGCAGTTAAATCCATTAGACTCTTCCTGAGCTCGTGTTCCGTGCCAGGCACTGGGGCGCAGTGGATGATGGACCTTCTCTTGCATTTATGGAGCCCTTACCTCGTGTCCTGCTCTGTCCTAAGCACTTCATCATTGTTGCCTTGTTGACTCCACCAGAATTCTGAGTGGGACCCGATCACTGGCCCCAGTCAACAGATGGAGTCATTAAGCGCTGTTGATTGTTTGTAAAAATAGCAACAATTATTCTCCCTGTATCCCCACCGTTTTTGCAACACGACTTTGCAGCCCCTCCCATCCAGGGTTGTATGTAGCCTCTTTCCCGCCAGCTGAATCTGGGCTCATCCAGACCGACTTTGACAGGAGGATGCAGGAGAGGTGATGCCCGGTTTTGACCCGAGGCTCCGGGAGGTGTCATCATTTCCTAGGGCAGTTGGAACAAAACACCGCAGCTGGGGGGCTTAAATAAGAGACATTTATCACCTCGCAGTTCTGGAAGCTAGAAGTCCAAGACCAAGGTGCCAGCTTGTCCATGCCCCCACTGACACCCATAGGGGAGGATCCTTCTTTGCCTCTTCCAGCTTCTGGGGGCATGCCCACGCTCTTGGGCGTTCCTTGGCTGGAGGGCGCGTTGCTGCAATCCTAGGTCTTCGCGCAGTGTGTTCTCTGTGAGTCTTCACAGCGTCTTTTCTCTGTGCGTGTCCGTGCCCCAATTTCTCCTTTCTACAAGGATGCCAGTTGTACTGGTTTTCTAGGGCTACCGTATCGAGGTGCCACAGGGTCGCTTAAACAACCCAAATGTTTTTTCTCACAGTTTGGGAGGCTGGAAGTCCAAGGTCAAGGTGCTGGCAGGTTGGTTTCTCCTGAGGCCTCTCTCCCTGGCTAGTAGGTGGCCACCCTCTTGCTGCCGCTTCACCTGGCTGTCCCTCTGTGTGTGCACACCCCTGGCGTCCTCTGTGTGTCCCAATCTCCTCCACTTATAAGGACAACAGTCATGTTAAGTTAGGACCCACCCTAATAGCTTCATTTTAACCTAATCAGCACTTTAAAGGCCCTACTTCCAAATCAGGCCACATTCTGAGGTGCAGGGGTTAGGGCTTCCACATATGAATGGGGGGATTACGTGATTTAACCTGAAAAAGGAGGCCTTGTGCACCCCACTCATTCTCCAGAAGCCCAGACACTGCCTGTGAGTGACACATGGCCCTGTGACCCCTGTTTCCCCAGTCTGACAGCCAGCCAAGCCCCCAAAGCAAAACCACTCAGCTAACCTCCAGCTGACTGCAGACACACTCGGGAGCCCTCTAGGATCAGAAGAACCATTCAGAAGAGCTCCACTTAATTTAATTAGCTCACAGAATCATGAGCTAAACAAATGGTTGTTTGAAGCCACTTGATTTTCGAGATGGTCTGATAGGCAGCAATAAACAGCTGGTATACTGAGGCTCGGGACTGGTACCGTGTGGCTTGCACGAGGTCACAGAGCAGCCTGCTGGTGTGATTGCCACACTGTTGGGAAAGGATGGATCTGTCCCCAGATATCAGGCTTGTCTAAGTCTCCCTGGGACAAGGGCCCCAGAGCCTCTGGGTGGGACTTCCGGAATTCAGTGATGCAGGGGACAAGCTGGGAGGAGTCTTGCCTCAGCTTCACCATTTACTGAGTGGCCCCAGGGGACGTCACTTCACCTCTGTAAGGTTTCCTCCTCTGTAAGATGGGCTGGCGATGAATAAGCCCGACTTACGAAGATGAGAGGAATCGGTGAGATTCTGAACGTGACAACCTCTTTTGAATTGCATAGTGCTGCACATGTCTGGGGGAGGAGGCTGTCTTTTTTATTGTAGTGATGTCCCCGATGGCCTCTGTCCCCATGGGTGCTTCTTGCACCACTGAGGTGCTCCGGGTCATTGTTCCAGAGTGAGCAATAAAAGCAGTGGAAACTGACCTTGGAGTCAGCCAGCCTGGGTTGGAAGCCCACCACTGGATGAGGATGAAAGAGCCATCTTCGCCCCTGCAATCTGGGACACCCCTCCCTTCCAGGGAGGGTGTGGGGATGAAGTCCTGTCATGCACGCTGAAGAGGCCTCTGGGAGGGACTCAGTGACATCTCTGCTTCCTTCCCTCCCCCGCCCGCCTGCAGAGTTCTGCTCCTTCTCACCAGGCAGGGCAGATCTGTCCTGAAGGCACTCTGGCAGGCAGGCAGAGTGACAGGGGATAGCCAGACAAGTACAAGCAGCATGTCCCTCGGGTGGGCTTGGGCAGAACAAAGCCTCCCTTGATCTCTGGCTGATGATCCGGAGTCCCTTTGAGAAGCAGCGGCGAGGAGGCCGAAGGCAAGGAGGAACTGCAGAGGTGTTGGAGAGTGAAGGGCACCCGTGAAGTCCCCCTCCTGCAGTGGAGCAAGGTGAGGGCATCGCTCCGCCCAGTTCTGATGAGATGCTTCCCATTTTACACGTAGGCAGGTGGAGGCTTGAAGGGATAGGAAACTCATTCAGTCAGTAGATATTCACAGTGAACATACCATATACCAGGAACTGGGATACCCAGTCTTTGCCTTCACGGAGCATGCCCTAGTGGAGAGACAGAGCCAAGCAGGAGGCCACTGCAAGTACAGGCACAGGTAGGACCAAGAGCTGTGGACTCACATCCTAGGACAACTAACCCAGACTTGGGGCACCAGGGAAGGCTTCCTGGAGGAAGCTGAGTGCTGAGGGGTAGGTAGGGAAGAGTTTGAAGTGCAGTAGGAAGAGGAGGAGCGTCCCAGGCAGGGAGACCAGCCTGTGCCAAGGCCGGGAGTGGAGCCGCAGCACTGCACGCATCAGCAACGGAAAGAGGTCTGGTCTGGCTGCAGCCTGAGGTGCCAAGGGGGGAGGCAGTAGCATGAGATAAAAACAGGGAAATTGTCAGAGCGGTCCCAAAAGGCCTTGAAGGCCACCTGAAGGACCTTCACCTTTCCTCTGGAAGTAATAGAGGAGGCTGTTGCTGCAATCGTGCTATTTAACTGATCTCCCCAAACTCAGAGGCTTAACAACAATCATTATATTGACGTCAGCTGGGAGTCAGGTGATCTACGCTGGGCAGGACCAGCTGGGCTTGGGTCAAGTCTGTCTACAGGTCTCTCACATAGAACAGAGTGGGTTCCTGGAACAAGTGGGTTCCCTGGGGCATGTTCTTCCCAAGGGTTCTTCCTGGGGAGAAGCAGAAGCTCAGAAGGCAACTGCCTTCTGGGACTTTGCCTGCTTCACTGTTGCCGGCATCCCAATGGAAAAAGAAAACATATTCCACCCACAGTCAGAGAGAAACTAGTCAAGCAGAGAATGGTTCCTATTTATTCAAGTGCTTTGCAACTCCAAGCACAGAAATGCTGCCCTGAGTTGGGAGAAGTCTCTTTTATTACAACGATAATGGTTGTGATGATGGCTTCGCAGGTATCTCTACAGCCAAGCCCTCAACATATATTACCTCATTTAAAATACAATCAGGCATGATGAATATCATTATTCTATTTAATGGGTGAGCAAACAGGTTAAGACAGAGCAAATGATTTGCCCAAATTTGCAGTTAATGGGAGCAGCATGAGGATGCAAACCGCGGTTTCTTTGACTCCGCATCAGCATAACCCCACACACAGCCCGACTCCAGGCTCTTTCTGTTGCCCTGTGCTGCCCTCATGGCCCAAGCTTTCCCTCTGCCAGCTTAGCCACAAGGAGAGAGGAAGCGGCATCAGGGGACATCACACTCCTGATCGATGCGAGGGTCAGCAGGCAGGCTGGCTACAGAGTGGGTGATGTCCCTCGTCCCTGTCTCTGAGCAGAGAAGGCGGAGGGCAGCTCTTGTTGATGGCTTGTTGGGGCAAGGGTGCGCCCCTTCCCTCCTTCTTCATGGCTCTCCGGCCTTACTCCGCTGTCCTGCCGCAGCCAGTGAGTTTTTGAAGGAGTGACGGAAAGTCACATCTCTACCTGGCTTAAAAAAAAAATCGTCCAGGTAATACACTCCTGCAGCCAAAAATTCAAGAGAATGGAAAGATTTATAATGAAAGCCTTCCTCCCATGGCTGCCGGCCATCCACCTAGCACCCATCCCCGCCGGTAATCACTGTTTTAGTTTTCCCTGGGTTTCCTTCAGTTTCTTTATGCATATATAGCAAAAGCAGTATATATTTTCCCACCTACCTACTTTTTAAACACATAGGCTAGGGCATTGTACACACTGTTTTGCAATCCCCCCACCTTAACACAGCGTGGTGATTTTTTTGCAAATCGGCCCTTAGAAAGCCTCCGCGCTCTTTCCTCACAGCTGCAGAGCATCCTCTTGTCTGATCGGACTGGCTGCAATTCAGTCGCCCCGACCGTATGTGCCTGGGCGTTTCAGGGCTCCCGGTCAAGGCTTTGCTGAAGAACTTCCGCACTTGGCCAAGGGTAAGTTTGCCTGCAGGAGAAATTCCCAGAATGGGATTGCTGAATCAAGAGGCTGGTGATGGTGATTTGATAGTTCCTGCCAAGTTCCCGACCACGATGGCTGAAGAAGAAGGCTTCGTAGGGGAGGTGGCATCTGAGCTGAGCCTTGAGAGACAGGCTGGGATTTGACAGGTGTTAAGGGGGGAGGAGAGAGGGGGGACAGGTGTGTGTAGTCCAGAAGGGAGGTGGGCGATGCCTGGGGAGGGTGACGAGCCCAGCATGACCGCAGCATCTAAAAGTAGATGAGCCTACAGGAAGGTTTAGGCCAGGTCACAACAAGGCCACGTGAAAGAGCGTGGGGTTTAACCTCTAAGATCGGAATACAGTGAAGCCTTTTGAGAGGGTGTGCGAAGTGGGTGGGTAGGGGGCTGCTGTTTAGCTGGGACTCTTGATTTAAAGTGAAAGAGAACCTTACTCAAAGTGGCTTAAGGAAAAAAGAAATTGATTGGCTGGAGAAAAAAACCTTGGGTATGTTAGCGTCAGACATGGCTAGATCCAGGGGCTTAAGTGATGTCATCAGAAATTTGTCTTTCATCCTTGGCTCGGCTTTCCCCTGTTGGCCTCGTTCCGAGGCAGGCTCCAGGCTCTCCTCACATAGCCTAGAAACACTGCTCATCTGTCCCAATAATTGCAGCAAATTCTCAGGAAGACCAAGGCACTGATGTGGTCACGTGACCACCCCTCAACCAATCACTATGGCCAGGGAGATGGGCTGCACGGATTGGTCAGGACTAGGTCACATGGTTACTCATGGTAGAGGGGTGGGGCATGGTAGGGTGGCTTCTGCTTCATGTGCACCACGAAGTCTAGGTTGGGGTAGTATCCGTAAAGAGAAATCGAAGTACAGTGACCAGAAGAGAGAACAGCCTTTCATGAGGGACAGACTATAAAGGTGGGGAAACCAAAAGGGAGGCTCCCTTGGAGCTCCTTCCCGGAAGGCGGGGTGTGTGGGCCCGAGCGCCCCCTTGTGGCGAGGAGGCGCTCGCCACCTGCTGTTGCGTCCTGGTTCCACCGCAGACGCTGCAGATCTAGTCCTCAAAGCAGATCCAGGCAGCCTTAAAGGGCAGGGCTGGGCAAAGACGTCAGGCCCTGTGCCAGCCTGGGACGCCCAGGCTGTGTGTGGACAGTGGTGTCTGGAACCCCCACCCCTCCCGCTGCTGCTGGGCTCCTACTTTAAATCCTTTTGGAGTGGCTGGCACTTCACAGGACTCCGCTGAACCTTGAATGCCCAGGACAACGGCATTTAACCTGCTGGAGCGGGTGTGAAGGCCACTCGGAACCCCTCCGGAGGCCCCAAGAGGAAAAGGAGGCTCGGTTCTTCCTGGGCAACTTTCTCTGCGGTGACGGAGTGATGGAGGCCGGTCTGAGAATCTTGTGCAGTGGGCCACTCCACAAGCTTTGCTCGTCACTCTCGATTTACTTTGTGGGGTGGGTGGGTGACTCTGAGTCCTGCAGGTAGGAGTGCCAAGCCCCTTAGAAGGCCAGGTGTTCTGTCCTGGCCCAGTCAGTTGCCCTATTCCCGGTCCACCACCCCCGGAAGGCTCCGGCTTTGTCCCCTGTAACATACGGTGCCTCCCTTCTTTTATGCCTAAACATCAGCTTGCAGGTTTCTTTGGCTTGGAAAGCCTGTGTCGGATGGGGTCCATTCCCCAGGGGCAAGGGAACTTGTCCTCATCCTTTAAATCTCAGCTCAGATGCCACTTCCCCAGGGACCCCTCTGCCAACCAGACCACATGGCTTTGTGCCCTTACCCTCCGCCCCCCCCACATTTCTCCCTCGCAGCCCTCTGCTTTGTGGGTATATATTTGAGGGACTTTTATTATTTTTCCCACCTTGACTAGAAGGCCCCCAAGGTCAGAGTCTGGGGTTGTTTTTTCATTCCCTTGTATCACCGAGGACTGGAACAGTGCCTGACACATAGTAGGTGCTCAATAATTATTGTGGTTGAATAACCAAATGAATGGCCAACAGTGCCAGTGGGCACTCTCCTGCTTCTAGGATGTGGACAATGATGAGAACAGGAGAGACCCACAGGAGGGTGGCCACTGGGAATAGCTTGACTTTAGTACCAAATCCTGGCAGCACAGCAGTGGGAGGAGCCGGAGTTTGCGACACTGTTTCGCCCCCTGCCCCCTTTTCCAGGGCATTGAGTCAATGCTTGGTGGCTTGATGAAGGTTGCCCAGGCAGGGCTGGAGCTAAGACTTGGATGCTGGACTCCCACCTCTAGGTGTTGGGGGGTGGACATGCAGGGGGTACCTGTGCTCAGGGAGAACCCCGGCTGCCCAGCTGGCCTGCCCTGGCTGCTTCTGCCGGTCAAATCACGCTGGATGCTGGGCGGCTGTAGGGGAGAGTGAGTGCACACCCAGAAGCCAGCAGCCCTGGGTGGCAATCCCAGCTCTGTCACTCACAAGCTGTGTGGCCTCAGGCCAGTTACTTCACATCTCTGGGCTGTAGTTTCCTTAGCAGCGAAATAGAACAAAAAACCTCCCCTTCTGAGGAATGCTGTGAGGATTCTGAGGATGCACGGCTAGGGCCTGGGGCATGGTAGACACTACAAAAAGCTGGCACTTGATATCTCCTGGTCTCCAAGGGAAGGACAGTGAGAAGCAGGGGCCCAGGGGAATTATGCAGGCGACAGGGGTCCCTCTGCCCCTCCTCGGCCCCCTGAATGCCCGCACATCCCAGCAGACCCCAGAGTAGCTGCTGTGCCCGAGCTAATGAGCATTTCGTGGATGCTCAGCAGCAGCTCATTAAGACCGTGAGCTGCACATCAGTGGTCAAGACTCTCTTTATGGGAATTAATGTTTCAGGGACCCTGTGTGCAATATGGAGGGGCATTTATTTGTAGGCAGGTAGGCAGCCAGGTGTGTGGCTAAAGTTCCCTGGAGTTCCCAAAGAGTTGCCCCGCCCCTTCCCCAGGCCTTGCCTGGGCCCCTGTGCCTGGGAGGGGAGAGTTACCTCTGGGGAGCTGGACAGAGCCATCACCTTGCAGGTCCTAAGGGACCAGGACAGGTCAGTTTTGAGAAGGAGAGAACGTTCTGAGGTTGAGAATGCCATCGCAGAGGGTGAGCCTGGCAGGCGGGCGGAGTAGGGCAGGAACCCAGGACCAGAGTCCCTGGTGGTGTGCTGCGTGCACTTGTCTACCCCTCTGGGGGCCCCAGCGTGCTGATCTGTAAGATGGGAGCCAGCTCACAGGAGAGTTATGAGGGTCGCGCTGATGTGGGGCAGCCCCGGGGGTGGAGGAGGGGTCGGGCAGGGGACTGTGACCCCGGGGCCTCACCTCCTCCGCCCTTGACCTGCCGGCCTACCGACCCCATAACAGGAGCCGTTTCTTTGAAGCAAGGACATGGGCTAAGGGAGGTCCCTTTACAAACGGGCATTGTTTGGACTGCACGCAAGTGATGCGCACATATCTGCACCTCAGCAGTGAGCCTGGGTTACTGGGAAGGTCTCAGGACGAGGACTTGGAAATGGCAGTCCTTTCCTCAACACCTTCTGGAAGTCTTGTCCACTTGCCAGCCCCTCCCACCTGACCCTCCCACTTGGCCCCTCCCGTAAGCTTCCTGTACCTCCCACAGTGGTTGTGGGAAGGGGTGGGAAAAGGGACAGGCTGGCGATCCTCCAGTTGTGCCCCCCGACCTGAGAGGGCTGCTAGAGCCCTGGGTGGGACCACCTGAACCCCTGATCAGCCCCCAGGGCTGTGTTGTCCTGAGCACGACCCTGCCCCTCAGCCACTGGGTTTTTGCTGGGCCTTCCATCCAAGAGCTCAGGTTCATGCAAAGCTGATGAGAAGATGCTGAAGTGTGAAGCAGTACACAAGTTCAAGGGCTCCATTCCAAATTTTCTAAGAACAGGCCTCCTGACTTCGCCACCAACCTTGAGCACTCCTGTGACTGTCATCACCCTGAGCTACAATCCTCTGGGAGGCTGTACACCCCGGGGCAGGCAGGCCAGGCTCCATCTGGCTCCACTGTCACCTCTGGCATGACCTGGGCAAGTCTGTTTCTTGGAGTCTTGGTTTGTCCACGTGTGAAACCGGCATGACAGCACCCTCTCCTTCAGGTTAGCAAATGAGCTGACTCACATTCAATTCTGTTATGAGTTGTGTTGTGTCCCCTCCTCTCCCCTGCAAAAAACGTAAGATGAACCCTGCTACCTGTGAACGAGAGCTTATTTGGAAATAGGGTCTTTGCGGTGACTGAGTTAAGATGAGGTCATTAGGTAGGCCCTAATCCAATATGGCTGGTGTCCTAATGAGAGGGAACATGATGTGAACGGGACCGAGGAAAGATGGCCACGTGAAGGCGGAGGCAGTGATGTGTCTGCACACCAGGGCACACCACGGATGCTGGCCATCACCAGAAAGCAGGAGGCAGGCGTGGCACAGACACTCCCTCTGAACCTCCAGAAGGAACCAGTGCTGCCCACACCTTGATTTTGGACTTCCAGCTTCCTGAAGCATGGAGTGCATTCCCGCTCTTGCAAGCCGCCCAGTGTGTGGCGCTGGGTCGTGGTGGCCCTAGCCAACTAACTCAAATCCTGGCACTATCCCTTCTACGTGTTGGCTTGTACCATTAATTGCTGGTTTGCTGTCTCACCGCAGGTGTTCCCTCAGCAAATACTGAGCCCCTACTCGGTGCCAGGCAAGCACTAGGCAAAGCACGTGGCGTTACACGTCTGGTACCCTCAGCCCCTTCATATTTACAGATGACCAGGTGAGCTGGCTGGAGACCACCCTTGATGTCGTCTTTCCCTCTCTCAGGGCTCAGTCCCAGCTCAGTCTGTGTCCAGCGTCCTAATGTCCAGGGGACAATGTCTGTCCCAAGGGAGAAGGTTAGTGCCCAGCACATACCAGGCATACCAACAGCCATGTGAGTATCCCAACTGGGGAGCCAGATGAGTCCCTTAAAGAAAGGGGCATCCAGTGAGCCCCCAAGGCCCCCAGCAGCTCGGGCACCCCCCCCACCCGTACCGCACCACCATGTCCTTTTGGCTGGGCAGCACCTGAACACTTAGTTATCGTCATTTTAAGAATATGATAGAGCCAGCAATGCTTAAAATTCTCCTGTTAATGGCGGCCGTCTGTAGTTTCATCTCATTTTAATAGGAACCATCTGCTGTGAGCAGGCAGTAGGCTGGGCCAGCTCGCCTCCCAGGGGCTGCCCCTGCCCCCAAGTTCCACCCCCAGTCAGGTCGGGGAGGTGGTGGCTCAGTAAGGAAGGTTGTGCTGGGGCCCCCAAGCCCTCAGGGAGGGTCTTAGAAGGGCCCCTTGAAGCTGGGGCCAAGGGTAGGACATGCAGAACCCCAGGCTGGTCCCTCTGTCCTCTCTGGCCAGGACCAAAAGGCCCGAGGAGGGCCACGGGACCACCCAGCACTGGCCACGGTAAAGCTGAGGGGAGGGGAGGAGGGGCAGGGGTGTGAAGCCCCTGCCCTTGAACCCACTGTGCTTGCCGGTCCTGCCAAGTCCCCAGCGGAGGCGTGGGGCTCAGGCAGTAGCTCTGGCTCTGCCACTGACCCAGTGGCAGGCCCGTCACTTTGACCCTGGTGCCTCAGTTTTCACATCTGTCTCAAGGGGGCCCTGGAACACCCACATCAGAGAGCTGTTGTCAGCACTGCGGCAGTGTGAGAGGGACACCCCTGCACAAGTGACCTGACCTCCGTGGTGACTGGGCCTGGGAGGAGGGTGGGTCCCTTCCACTCTTGGGGGGAACCCAGTGTGGGGCAGCTGCTGGCATCACCCCCCAGCTCTGCTGGGCACGGTGATGAGGCCACGTGGGCCGTCCAGGTGGGTGTCCACTCCCACGTCGGGCCGAGACCGCCTTCCAGCCCAGGCCTGGGGACAAAACGAGCAGGAGCCGAGCAGGAAAACAGTGCTTCTGGGGTCATAGAACAAGCGTCTCGTCCCCACCCGCTGGACCAAAGTGAGCAGGTTGGGACCCAGTGCCAGGGCTATAGGGAGGTCCCGTTGGGCAAGGGGATCTTGTAGCCGCTCCGGAGCAGCGCGAGGCAGGCGCCCAGCCCCAGGGCCCCCGCCAGGAGCACAGCGCCCAGGGCCTTGAGGAAGGAAGTCCTGGTCCGCGTGAAAGAGCCCGGGGCCATGACGGCGAGCAGGGCGGTGCTGACGGTGAGCGTGTACAGGATGGAGACGCCTGTGTTGAGTGCGACGATCTTGCCGAATTTGGCAAAAGGGGCGATGATGCAGAAGAAGAGGGGCACTGTGGCGATGACCGTGGTAAGGGCACTGGAGACGATAGCCACGCCCACGTGCCGCACGGCCTCCAGGGTCCGCCACTGGCGCTGGGAGTGGGAGTCCTGGGGTGAGAGCAGAGGCGGGGGTGGGGGACCTGACACCACAGCAGGACCCCTTCCTCCCTGGAGCTTGGGTGCTGGGCCCACACACAGCGCCTGCTAAGGCTGGCCCTGCCCTAGGGAGCCCCCAGTTCTGCCTCAGTAAGTGGGACAATTCCAGCACCGGCTCCACAGGGTTGTGGGGAGATGAAATGGTGTCCCTACAGCAGCTCACAGCACACAGTGGCCCCCCCCCACCTCACCCCCCGCCTGCATTAAATGTTGCCATGACAACCAGGATGCTGATGATCTGTATAGTAGGTCCTCATAAATGGAAGCCCTAATTGGAACTGACTTCCTTCTTTTGACTACAAGCAGCTAAATGTCTAAATAATTTAATTTACATATTTATGAATGTTTTCACACCAATATAATTCCAAACTAGGAGAAAACAAAGTCTTTATGAGA